>CM069158.1:33091564-33569064 GCA_035221665.1 Okamejei kenojei | reverse complement strand
TATTACTTATTTGCACCATTTTGAAATACTTTGAAATTGTATTTCTTATATCTCTTATTATTTGAGACATGGATATTTATAAACGTATTTACTGTTGATATTTTAATAAAACATAAAAGTTTTATCGTATTCTTGAAGTTGGTGAGATACCATATAATTAATGTTGGCAGCTAGGTTTTCTTCCATAGCCTCACCACTTCCTTTAGATATAGCAAAATCTTTTGCTATCTCAGGCACCTCTGGCCTCACTTTTTTATTTGTGGTGTGCATTCATAATTCACATCACCACTTGCAGGGTCTGTCTTTTGCAGCCCTGATCCACTTGGAATTATATCCAAAGAGACTTCCTCCACCCTTAAACCAGGGTTCAATTCTCAATTTGGCACATAGCCATATTTTGTATATTCAAGCCCCTCAGGGTCTTTTTTGGGCTGTTTGGGTACTGTGACCCTTGTCTCTTTTATATTTTGGAGTACTTTCTCCATATCGCGATTTTTAGTAACTTTTTAAAAGTACAGCCTTTCTGTCTTTTAAAATTCCCTGCCAAAAGATTGTGGAGCATTTTTACCTCTCTACCGTATTTTTAACGGTACCAGTATCGGAACCGGCCCCGTAATTAATCTCTCGTCCCGATCGCTGGGTATTCCCCTGGGACGTTCTTTTTAAAAACTCCGTTATTTTAACAGAGTATATCTGTTCAATTTAAACTTTTAGTTTGTTTTTTAAAAACCTTTAAAATCCTGGTTTCCACCAGGCACGGAGTTTTCCAGTCCTAAAATTTTTTTTTCAACAGCACTTACCTGCCGGTTCCGAACCTACCGCTGTCGAGGAGCTGTCTGTGCAGCTCCTGCTTCTGCCGTCAGCGTCGACGTAATGCCGTTTCCAGCGCCAGGCGGGGTTCTTCACGTAGTCACTCACGTGACTCCGAAGTAAAATTGAGGAAGCGATGAGGATATTAGATTGATATGGCATGTGTTTATCTGCACATTCATCTCTCCACTGTGGGTTTCTAGGCAAGTCATGTGTTATTATTTTAGGCAGAACTGCCTGTATGAAACCAAAGAAACTGAAAATAAAATCTCTTTATACGCAGATGATGTATTACTTTATATTGCAAAGCCTGAAACTAGTATCCCTAACTTATTAGATTTAATAACTCAATTTGGCTTGTTTTCAGGATATAGAATTAATTGATTAATTGGAATAAAAGTGAACATGCCAATAATGGGAAATAACCCACATATACTACAATAATTTCCTTTTAAGATAGCAAATGAAAAAATCAAATATCTTGGAATTTATGTAACAAAAAGATATGATTCTTTATTTAAATCTAATTTCCCACCCCTACTGAATAAACTACTTAAGAATATCCTATATTGGAAAACATTACCTATTTCAATGCTAGGTAGAATTAATGCGATAAAAAAAAATTTTCTTCCACAATTATTATACCTGTTTCAACTGATCCCGATATATCTTCCTAAAATTTTTTTTAAGAAAGTGGACTCTATAGTTACCAATTTTATTTGGGATTATAAGAGTATTATTGCATGATTATAAGGAAAAATTATAATAAAAAACATCTATGTAAATCAAAAATTAATGGAGGTTTTGCACTGCCTAATTTTATGTTTTACTACTGGGCAGTTAATATTAATTATATGAATTTTTGGTTGGAAGAATTAGATAAACAGCCAAACTGGTTAAAAATGGAAAAGGAAGATTGTTCACCTTTCGAAATTAGCTCGATTTTATTTACCAATACTAAAATACGTAAGAAATTTATAGAGGAATAGAAAGTGGGATACGTATCTGGAAACAATTAAAGAAAACATTAAAATTAAAAAGTATACCACTGGCTCGATAACAACATTACTTTTAAACCCTCAATGATGGATAAAGGTTTTTTACAATGGAAGAACTATGGAATTAATAAGATGGGTGATCTCTACAGGGAAAGTCTATTTCTTTCATTTCAGGAATTACAACAAAATTACGGATTACACTCAAAAGAGTACTTTAGATATTTACAAATTAGAGACTATGTTAAATCAAACACACAGGATTTTAGAAATAGAAAGACAGAAATTTTAGATGAATGTCTAAATAAATATCCGAACAGAAAAATTAATATCATATATTTATAATATTTTATTGGAAAACGATGTACCAATGTCGAAAATATATAGGCAAGTATGGGAAAACTAATTAGGTCAAACAATTAGTCTAGAAGTATGGAATGAAAGTTTACAACATATACACCACTGCTCATTAAATGCCAGACACTCTGATACAATTTAAAGTTTTGCATAGATTACACTTTTCAAAATCTAAATTAAACTATTTTTTCAAATGTTTCTGCTATGTGTGATAAATGTCAGCATTTAGAAGCTAATCTAACGCCCTCATTCACAAAATGTATAAAAATGACTAACGTTTGGATAAATTTTTTTAAGATAATCTCAAATTAAGTTAATGCAAATCTGACTCCAGACTCAAAATTAATCATATTAGGAATATTAGAAACGGATCAACTACTAACAACACAGCAAAGAATTTTTATCGATTATAGTTTAATAATTGGTAAAAAATTAATATTAAGATTTTGGAAAGGTCCTACATCCCCCACAATCAAAATGTGGATTACAGAAATGTCGGAGACACTTCATCTGGAAAGATTAAGACTTGTCCTTTTGGACAAGCTAGATCAGTTCAGAGGAATATGGTCTCCATTTATTGAATATTTAAAGGGTCAAGGTGGTCCGGTTCGAGGGCCTGACTGAAACCTGAATGAACGAATAGATGATGAACTATATATAATAGACCACTGATATATCTCCATAGCCTGCTTAATACTCCACTTATCTTATTTTCTACTTTTATTTTTATTTTTTTTATTATTTCTCTTTACTATCTTCTTTCTGTTATAAAATAATAAAAAGTATTGAAGTATAAATAAGAATGATTATAAGTTTTAAAAATATTAAGAATGTATGTGACAAATAATATGTCTCTTTCTTTTTATTTTATGTTATTCCTTCTTAATATGTATTTACTTCTAATAAGAATATTTTACAAAAAAAAGAACTGCCTGTGATTGACGACCCAAATTTACTCGCTATGGCTATGTTTGTAAGAACATTAAACCTCATCAGAGATTGCATTTCCAATATGTGGCATATTGGCATACTTCCCAAACCACTTCCCTCCACAACTGAGGGAACACGTAGAGAATTGAATGCATGGCTCAAAGAATGGTGTGGAAGAAGTGGGTTAGAATTTGTGGAACATTGGCACCAGTATTGGGGAAGGAGGGAACTGTTCCGATGGGACAGACTCCACTTGAACCCGACTTGGACCAGAATCCTGGCAAACTGTATAACCAGGGCCGTAGAAAGAGCTTTAAACGAAATAGTGGGGGGAGATCAACAAACAGGAAGTGTAATGGTAGAGTTAAAGGGAAAGAGAGTGCAGGAAAAGTTACAGAAGTCTCCAGAATTAATGGGACGGAAAGTAAGGTCAGGTAAAATCAGGACCGGTGTGAGAGGGGAGGAGAATACCAAATTAAAGGTGTTGTGTTTGAATGCGCAGAGTATAAGGAATAAAGAGGATGAGCTTGTGGCACAGTTAGAAATTGGTAGGTATGATGTTGTGGGAATTACATAGACGTGGCTGCATGAGGATCGGAGCTGGGAGCTGAATATTCAAGATTATATATTCTATCGGAAAGACAGACAGGTGGGCAGAGTAGGTGGAGTAGCGCTGTAGATAAGGAATGAAATTCAGTCCGTAGCGAGGGGTGACATAGGCTCAGAAATTGTAGTCATTGTGGATAGAGTTGAAAAATTGTAAGGGTAACATGACCCTAATGGGAGTTATTTACAGCCCCCCCCCCCCCCCCCCCCCCCCCAAAGTAACCAGGATATAGATTTCAATATGCAGGTAGACTGGGAAAATCAGGATCAGAAAATCAGGTTGGTACTGGTTGCAAAGAAAGGGAATTTGTAGAATGCCTCCGAGATGGATTCTTAGAGCAGCTTGTAGTGGAGCCTACCAGGGTAAAGGCAGTTCTTGATTTAGTGTTGTGCAATGAGCTGGATTTGATAAGGGAACTCTAAGGTAAAGGAACCACTTGGAGGTAGTGACCACAACATGATACGTTATAATCTGCAATTTGATAGGGAGAAGGTGAAATCATTTTTGTCGGTGTTGCAGTTGAGCAAATTGGACTGTAGAGGAATGAGGGAGGAGCTGGCCAAAGTTGACAGGAAAGGGACCCGAGCAGGTATGACAGTGGAACAGCAATGGCAGAAATTTCTGGGAATAATTCAGAAGATGCAGGATCTTTTCATTTTAATGAGGATGAAAGATTCTTGCGGGTGGAAAGGGTGGCCATGGCTGACAAGAGAAGCCAAGGACAGGAAAAACTAAAAGAGAAAGGCATATAACATTGCAAAGATTAGTGGGAAGCCAGAGGATTGGGAAGCTTTTAAAGAATATGGGGAGAAAAGATGAAATACAAAGATAAGCAAGCTAATAATATAAAATAAAAAAGTAAGAGGTTCTTCAGTTATATAATGAGTAAAAAAGAGGCAAGAGTGAACATTGGACCGATGGAAAATAGTGCAGGAGAAGTGATAATGGGGAATAAAGAAATGGCAGAGGAGTTGAATAATTTTTTTTCATCAGTCTTCACTGTGGAAGACACCAGCAATGTGCCTGAAATTCAAGAGAGTCAAGGGGTGGAAGTTAGTGCAGTGGCTATTACTAGGGAGAAGGTGCTTGGGAAGCTGAAAGGGCTGAAGGTGGGTATGTCAGCTGGACCGGATGGACTGCACCCTAGGGTTCAGAAAGAGGTGGCTTTAGAGATTATGGAGGCATTGATAGAGATATTTCAAGAATCACTAGTCAGGAGTGGTTCCAGATGATTGGAAAATTGCCAATTTTACCCTGCTGCACAAGAAGAGAGCAAAGTAGAATAGTGGGAACTATAGGGCGGTTAGTCTGACTTCAGTGGTTGGGAAGATTTTAGAGTCCATCATGAAGGATGAGGTTACCGAGTACTCAGAGGTTCATGACAAAATAGGCCGAAGTCAGCATGGCTTTGTGATGGGCAGGTGTTGCCTGACAAATTTGCTGGAATTCTTTGATGAAGTAAATAGCAAGACAGACAAAGGAGAGTCATTAGATTTTTTTTTTTTAAAGAAGGAACTGCAGATGCTGGAGAATCGAGGGTACACAAAAAGCTGGAGAAACTCAGCGGGTGCAGCAGCATCTAAGGAGCAAAGGAGATAGGCGACGTTTCGGGTCGAGACCCTTCTTCAGAGTCATTAGATGTTGTTTACCTAGATTTTCAGAAAGCCTTTGATGTTACCACATGGGAGGCTGCTAAAGAAGATGAGAGTCCATTGTATTAAAGGCAGGTACTAGCATGGATAGCAGATTGGCTGGATGGCAGAAGGCAAAGAGTGGCAATAAAGGTATTTTTTTCTGGTTGGCTGCCAATGACTAGCAGAGTTCCACAGGGCTCGGAGCTGGAGCCACTGCTCTTCATGTTGTATATTAATGATTTGGATGAGGGGATTGAAGGCTTTGTGGCCCAGTATGCAGATGATATGAAAATAGGTGGAGGGGGCAGGTAGTGTAGAGAAAGCTGGGACTCTGCAGAAGGACATGGATAGGTTGGGAGAGTGGACAGAGAAGTGTCAGATGAAATATGTGCAGCAAAGTGTGGAGTTGTGCATTTTGGAAGTAGGAATAAAGGCGCAGACTATTTTCTAAATGGAGAGAGAATCCAGAAATCGGAGGTGCAAAGGGACATGGGAGTGCTGGTGCAGGATTCCCAAAAAGTTGTAAGTCGAATCGGTAGTAACCGGTAGTAAAGAAAGCAAATGCATTTATTTCAAGAGGGTTTGTATACAAAAACAGGGATGTAATGCTGAGGCTCTATAAGGCGCTGGTCAGGCCGCATTTGGAATATTGTGAGTAATTTTGGGCACCATATCTGAGGAAGGATGTGCTGACTACAGAATAGTGAAAGGCTTGGACAGAGTGGATGTGGAGAGGATGTTTCCACAAGTGGGAGATTCCAGGACTAGAGGTCATAGCCTCAGAATTAAAGGGCGTTCCTTTAGGAAGGAGATGAGGAGACATTTATTTAGTTAGAGGGTGGTGAATCTGGAATTCTTTGCCACAGAAGTCTGTGGAGGCCAAGTCAGTGGATATTTTGAAGGAAGAGATAGATAGATTCTTGATCAGTACGGGAGTCAGAGGTTATAGGGAGAAGGCAGGAGAATGGGGTTAGGAGGGAGAGATAGATCAGCCATGATTGAATGGTGGAGTAGACTTGATGGGCCAAATGGCCTAATTCTGCTCCTACCACATGATCTTATAACAACTGCCTGCACTATGCTCATCTGAAATCTTTTGCCTTTAACTCTAAAGCTCTTACCACAGATGTTACCAATTATGCTGCTCCTTAACACCAAATGTATATTAACAGAAAAAGGCGCCATGTGCTTGATTTATATACGTTTATCTTGTTGCTGAAACCAATATTAACACCTGCATTTTACAGTAATCTTTTGGTCCCTTCACAGACTATAAGTGCCTTAACCATTGCATATCATAAGGGTAGCAACATGTCTGAAGTTTCACTATGGTTGTCTACCAACGGTGGTTTGGATTATTCAAAAATAGCTCCAGAGCTGCCACTCCGGGTATGTTAATTCTGAGAGAAATAAGTTTTCAATTTCAAATGTCAAAGATGTTCAGAATGAATGAAATTCTAATTTAAAAGATTACCTTATTGATTTGTATTATATCTTCCACCCTATCTAGCTCCTCATTCATTAATGCAAACATTTGATATAATGTTTTTTTACCATGTTACACTAGTGCTTATTCTGACATAGCCACTGGTTACTTGGGAGTAGAGAGTGAAGCAAAATCAATGTTTAACATTGATAACCAGGAAGGTCATCCATCTGAAGAATTATCTTTTGTTTTTCTCTCCGCTGACCTGCAACATGTTTTGTTTTATTTCATTTTTCCAGCATCTGCACTATTTTACTTTCAAATTTTTTTGGGGAGTGGGACATCAATATAAATATAATTTCTCATCCATCAAATGATGGGTGTTATCTCTACACATATCCCTTCAAGTATAAATGCTGAGGAAATGAACTAGTGGATTTTAATGTACAAGTGCACCTGAGGAAATATCTGGATTCAATTGTATCATATAATTTATATTGTTTCATTCTGTTTATCTTGTACTTCAGTTGTGTTACCGGTAATCATAAAACTTAGCAGTCGCTAATGTAAGAATTAACTACTTTATATCCTCAGGGAAGGTTTGAAGGAGTATTTATCTTTCCTACAATATCGGCATTAGCATTATTAAGAAGAGAATATCGGGAGGTATGTTTGTATCCTTTCAATGCTGTTACTATTTAATTATAATAATGTCTCTTAAAGTGCAGTAACTTATAATTGACACGATTTTGACAGGAATGCTTAAACTGTTTTAGGGTCGTGTTTTAAACTGTTTTATGGCATCGATGATCATTTCTCGCACCCAGGGGTCTTATGTCTCTAAAATGGGTGGAAAACTGAGACAAGTACAATTAATTGATTTGTTTATTGTAATGTAATCTTTAGTTTTCCACCCTATAAAAAGCAAAACTTAGTGTCATAATTATCTGCCACATTGTACACTCTGCCCCGCACCTCCCTGTGATATGTGTAAATTTTGAGGAATTGATCAGAGTCCAATGTTGTTGAAATACATTTGACTAGACCTGGGATGGAATTTTCTATGCGACAAGGTAAAAGATTTATAAATGTTTGTTAGTTTCATTTTAGGTACATTGCAGTACACAGTAACCTCACTGCAACTCCTTTTTATTTACACTCTCGTGATCGTAACCCTTATTTTATACAACCAGTGGGAATGCAGGGACACCTTGTCATCTGGAGTGTTCATACACTGCTTTTCTCTCCGAACCATGGTAAGCCATTGATAGGGATGAGGGAGCTGTTTTTTCATTAAGTTAAAATGATTTATTGAAACTAATCATGTTAAGGAATGAAATGATTAAAGTGCCAATCAGTGAGTGATCAATATTGGAATTTTGGATTTAAACCATTCTATCTTGCAGGCCAGAATGTATATCCAATTCGTTATTATGACATGCCTGGTCAAGTGACCCACGTGACGCTTCAGAAGCGTATTATTCAGCAAGTTATCTGCAGTACGTATCTTAAAATTGACAAATTAATCTAACGTATCATTTTTCACTGATTAAGCATGAAGCATGAAGATGTTTACCTCTATTGGGTATCCTATTAAATCTTAAAATGTGCTAATTTCAGCACAGCATTTTCTATTGATTTATTGCAAGCTCTCACGGCTGCCAGCACTTAACTTGCAGTCGTGATCTCAACATCTAGCTCAAAGCATGCAACCATGCATGTTGACAGTGACTGATTTTGTACATTGTTTAAACATCAGTGGATATCTCCATTCTGACACGATGAAAAAATGATCATTGATGATGCAGCTGAAAATGTACGGGCCAAGAACAATGGCCTGAGGTATGCCTGCATTAATATCCTGGGATAAGATAATTAACAAACGCCAACCACAATAATCTTCCTTTGTGTGAGGTATGACTCCAATTGTCTATCAGTGGTATCCACTTGACGCTCCTTTACCTTAGTTTCACCAGGTCTCCCTAATGAGTCCTCTCTTCTCTGGAATTTGGTTCTTTGGTCATGTTTATCACAACACTAAGATCTGAAGCAGAGTATCCAGGCTGGTCACAGAGGCGGTCACAGAAGAAGAGGACTAAACTTTCTGGTGCCTTTCCCCACAGTGGAAAATTTTGATTCTGCTGTGGGGCGACGTTTGTGTTGAACTCTATAATGTGTTGTGTCAATTTTTCTTTTTTAAATCTTTTTTCTATGGATGTACGGAAACTTATTATTTATTTTATGTAAAGCCCTTTGGTTTCAACGCAAGTTGATTTAAAACGTGCTATATAAATAAAACTTACTTACTTACAGGCTTTATTGAGGAAGTTATTGGTGATTTGAGTGCCATTTAAAAGCAGTGTTGACAATAATTTCCATCATTAAGCTGATGTTGGGGAAATGCCTGGGGGTTGAGGTGCAATTAGGTATATACATCCAGGACATTTTCAGGTCGATGCCGGAATTTTAACTAATTGGAACAGCTTGATTGGAGGTTCTGCCAATTCTGAAGCTCAGATTTGTTGCTCAATAACCTGCACATTGTCTGAATTAAATAATCATAAAAAAATTACAACACAGAAGGAAATCATTTAGCATAGTGAAAAGTGTACTTTATCTTAATCCCACCTTCCCACACGAGGTCCCAGCTCTGTAGGTAACATATCTTCAAGTGCACATCTACGTATTGTTTAAATGGATTGAATATTTCTACCAGCAAATGCATTCCAGACCTGTACCACCCACTGGAAGAAAATGTTCTTTTTGTCTCCTCCCTTTCTTCGCCAGTTACTTTAAGTCTATGCCCCTGGTTTTCAACTCCACGGCTAAGGTAGAAAATAGCCTTTCCTAATTATTTTATCTCGCGCCTTCCATTTTATATACATCATTCTCCCATCAGCTCCCATTGTTCCAAAGAAATAAATCATGGTTTCTTCATTCCCTCATAGTTGCAATGTCCCAGCAACATTTTCCTATACCCTCCTGTTTGTGAACTTCTACCATGCATTGACATGCAATAACTGCCTTGTGCCTTGCGATGTTAGCAGCCAAATAACAGCACAAAAATATAAAATGTGCCATGATGTCAGATATTTTGGCCCATGATTTAGACCTCTTGGCTCAACTTTGGAAGCTCTGTATGTTGGCGACTGCTTGTTATCGAGATTTAAATATTGCTGTCAGGGAAGTAAGTGAGGGAGGGAATGGGATTGATGAGTTCGCTTTGAGAACCCATGTGGCTATCTCCTATACTGTGATTTTATTTAAATTTGAAATATAAATATATCCTTTTTGAATTTATAATTTTGATTTGAAACTTAGATATTTTTAATGCATTAACAAGTCTCATGGCACTTAATATGGGTTTTTCAACTTTTTTTGTTTTTGTCAGAGTGGGAAAAAAAGCAGTAATTTATTACCTGTCTTCTATTTTAGATAGTGACGATGAGATTGCTGTGATGACCGTTAGTGGAGAAATCTATTTTGGAAAGCTCAACATAGGTGCAAAATTATTGAGGGGAAGTATAATAAATCAATAGAGTCAATAGCTTGTTGGTGCCAGCGTTTGACTCGAGTGTGATGTTGGCATTCAATGATTGCACCTAACTACCTACCGCCTGACCATTCAGTATGATTTTCCTGTAAGATTTTAACCCACACAGTTCCCATTTGTACATTCCACATAAGAGGTTTATTTCACATGTAGCGTAGTATTCAAAGGTCCAATGCCATATTTCTACACTTTCACATTAGCCATTAATATAGATGTTAATAGGGCATGTGATTTTAGAGGTCACTATTCTAATGTATGGAAGCAATAATGCTGTCTTTTAAGACTGAAATTTTGGCCAATAAAATTAATGAAACTGAATTAATATCCCAGCATTTTTTAAGAATGAACTATAAATTATTAAGAATTGTTAGAAACATAGAAGTATAGAAACATAGAAAATAGATGCAATAGGCCATTCAGCCCTTCGAGCCAGCACCGCCATTCAATATGATTATTGCTGATCATCCAAAATCAGTACCCTGTTCCTGCTTTCTCTCCATATTCCTTGATTCCGTTAGCCCGAAGAGCTATATCCAACTCTGTGACAGAGAATTCCGCAGATTCACAACTCTCTAGGTGAAAAGGTATTTCCTCACAACTCTCTAGGTGAAAAAGTATTTCCTCATCTCAGTCCTAAATGGCCTACACCTTATTCTCAAAATTTAACCCCTGGTTCTGGACTCCCCCAACATCGGGAACATTGTTCCTGCATCTAGCCTCTCCAATCTCTTAAGAATTGTATATGTTTTCTGGTATCTAGTTGGTCAACTTTGGAGAGAAACACCCTGCATTGTTGAATGGCACCTGAATTACTATCCACATCAGGTTTTATGAGACACTTCATCATCTGTACTTATATTTTTAATCTCTTCTCTTAAAATATTGGTCCTGGATTTGCCATTTTGACTCCTGACCTTGAGGTAAGCCCCCCTACAAAGAACTGAATAGCCATGAATTGAGAAGTTTTTTCTGATGTCTATTTAGGCCTGACTTCCCAGTCATGACCCATTGACTCTCCATTGTACCAAGTGGGGCTGGGTTTGAAGCAATTGAAGAACGTTTCATCACAATAGTGTGCTGTTTCAAGCGCAGCTTCTACAGCATGCAAAATATGGGAATCTTAGCAACTATGCGAATTTGTCAGTGATCTCAATATAAAATGTCATTTAATGTTTTGGGAATTTCTTTGTCGGTAAATTAAATCATGTAAAGCTCAAGTAACAACAACATTCAAGCCAAAATTGATTTTGCGCAGAATAATGAGGGTTAGAGCTAAAGGGAATTCCAGAACGCGATGGATGTAAAGAACACACGACACAGAATAAGGCAAAAAGGGAACGTCTGCAGGACTATTATAGATGTAGGATTTTGGAAAGACAAAACAAGTACTCAAAAATGACAGGCAAAATGAAGGAAGACCCCAAGTTATTCATTAAATATGTGAAGAAAATCTGCATTGGAAAGGAAAGAGTAGATATTTTCAGCGATAAAAGAATCGCCAGATTGCTGAAGCATAAATTGTATTACATTTTAAAAGAATACTTTGCATCTGTCTTCACCGAAGTGGAAATCATGCAGGCATTAGCATTGAGGAAGAATGTGAATAATGGAAAACACAGAGAGTACTGCGTCTTCAAAAGTGGACAAGTCGCTAAGCCTGGACAAACATATCCAAAGGCATAAGGAAACAAAAGAGTAAATTGCACAGGCAGACCTTTAATTTCCAATGTCCTTTTGCTTTAGGCATTGTGGCACAAGACTGAAAGGTTAAAGATAGTGCAGTTGTTTGAAAAGGATAGACTCGGTAACTGAAGGCTAATTAACATAGCAGAAGTTTGGATTAACTTATGGGATAACATTCTGTGAAAAGCACATAAGTCAATAAGTCAAAAAGATTTTACAGATTTTTTTTTAAATGAAGTAATGAGGGCAGTGATGAGAATGAATTCAAGGAGTATAAGATAGAGTTTAATTTTATCATGCTGAGAAACTAAAAGGAAACTGGCTATTTTAGATCTAGGATTGTGTACAGTAAATGAGTGACAGTTAATTGATGATCTGATAGTTAGTTAATGGCTCTTCAGGGAGCAGTAATTTTTAGAATTTTGTAAAAATATTGGATGTGATTTTGTTCAGTGTAGAACAATGTAAAGCCAACTATGAAGGCATGGCTATCTTACTTTGGGAACAAACATTAAAAAGTGTGACAATTGTGTATCAGTTTAAAGAGACAAATCCAAGAGAAAGAAAAACAGATATCTGGAATTTGGAACACAAATATTATCTTTAATACTGGTCAGCCTATGACTATTAAATTGTCCTATCAAAACTTATGAGACAGGATCACTAATATTTTCAGAAGACGTAGTAGGAATAAAACGAATTGGACAACCTGACATTCACCTTGGCATTAATTTTCAAATAGTAAAGTCACTGCCAGATCAGTTACCTTGCCAGTTTTTCCCCACATACATCAAGGGACTGCACAGATGAGTCAAGCAACATTCCGTCATAATTTTACTCACAAAATTGTACCTTACAGACAAACGTGCAAGGATTCTCCAACACAATCTTTGTGCACGTTCTGTCCCAGTATCAGCTCAGACCCACATAATGAGGCAGTTGAATGATCTTTCATCGCAAGAGAAAATCCTCAATGAGTCCAGAATTAATTCTCAAGGCATCATGTCAAATATGGACAAGATGACCTTTTTTGACTGCTGCCTACCTTTCTCTTAGTTAATTAAACAGTGTTTTTGCATGTTGAATGGCACTTTGAAGATTAAATGATAATAATGACACAAGATATGCTCTGGACAGTATATTAATGGCACTCTCTTGCAGTTCTAAAAGTGGCAACATCTCTTCAGACATGGCTTTCCCTTCAATCTTAACCACTCCTTTTCTGCAGTTTTCAATCTTTCTCATCTACGTCAAATGTCCATGCAACTACCTTGATCTTCAAAAGCAACTTCTTAGCATGTCCAACACCAAGTAGCATATTATACCATTGGTAATTCTTTGATGCTGTATGTGATGTCCTATTTCTCAATCTCCAGTTTAGCATGGAGAATTATTTGAAATGGTTTACACATGAATGACAATCTCCATCCGATGCATTCCCCCTCAGTGTTGCCATTTATTCTGTTAGGTAATCTTTTCCGCCATTACTATTACAAATATCAATTTTATGTATTCTGGTTATTGAGGATTTTAGTTTCTTCTTTGTTTAAATCAAAATTTCAAAATTAATACATCTGCCTAATTTTTACATTACATAATTGATACTTCTAAATATCTTAATTCATGCAGATTAAAGATTTAAAATCAGTTCCTTTTGGATTGCTGTTATTTGACCATTCCGGAGATTTGATCATAGTCGAGCCCAAATCTGGTTACTTTATTGAGATTTATGACTTTCTTCACTGCCATATTGGGGTCGAACAGGAAATTACGCATTTCGAGCGACATCTGAAACCATGCATGGTTAGTATTCTAGTTCCTGAACTTTAAAGAAATGGTTAACGTGTTTCAGAAAAAAATCATTCGTAATTTAGGATCGTATTGCTCTATCTCGACTACTAATATGTACTGTTTTTGACTGAATTTTTTTTGTTTAGTTTAGTTTATTGTCATGTGTACAGGTACAGAGAAAAGCATTTTGTTGCATGCTATCCAGTCAGCAGAAAGACAATATATCAATACAATTGAGTCATTTACAGTGTATAGATACATGATAAGGGAATAACGTTTAGTGCAAGGTAAAGCCATCGAATTATCACAGATAATTTCTTGGATTATCTGTGATAATTCGAGGGTTTACCAAAGAGGTAGATGGTAGTTTAGCATTGCTCTCTGGTTGTGGTAGGATGATTCAGATGCCTGATAACAACTGGGAAGAAACTGTCCCTGATCTGGAGGTATGTTTTCACATTCCTATACCTTTTGCATGATGGGAGAGGGGAGAAGAGGGAGTGGCCAGGGTGCGACTCATCCTTGATTATGCTGCTGGCCTTGCAAAGGCAGCGTGAGATATGGAGTCAATAGAAGGAAGGTTGGTTGGTGTGAGGTTCACAATTCGCTGCAATTTCTTGGATGGACTGTTCCTAAACCAAGCTGTGATGCATCCTGATAAAATGCGTTCTATGGTGCATCTGTTTATGTTGGTGAGGGTTGTAGGGGATATACCAAACATCCGTAGCATTCTAAGGAAGTAGAGACGTGGTGGTCTTTCTTGGTCATTGCTTCAATATGGGAAGTCCAGAAAATGTTGTTGGTGATATTGACTCCTCCAGACCTTTTGTAGTGGAATTTGTATTAGGATGTCTGTATGGTTAGTCCAGGCATCTTGATTAGTTTACTTAAAGTTTATTTATTGTTATGTGTACGAAGGGACAGTGAAACATTTTTGTTGCGTGCTATCCAGTCAGCAGAAAGACTTTACATGATTACAACCAAGCCATCCATAGTTTACAGATACAAGATAAAGGGAATAATGTTTGGTGCAAGATTAAGTCCAGTAAATTCCGATTAAAGATAACCATATAACCATATAACAATTACAGCACGGAGACAGGCCCTCTCGGCCCTTCCAGTCCGTGCCGACCATTTGTTTTCCCCTAGTCCCATCTACCTGCACTCAGACCATACCCCTCCATTCCCTTCACGTCCATATACCTATCCAAAGTCCGAGGGTCTCCAATGAGGAAGATGGTAGCTCAGGATCGCTCTTTAGCAGTTGATAGAATGGTTGAGTTGTCTGATAACAACTGGGAAGAAACTGTCCCTGAACCTGGAAGTGTGCTTTTTCACACTTCTGTGCCTCTTGCTTGATAGGAAAGGCGAGAAGAGGGAGTGTGAAACCTGTCCTTGATGATGCTGGTGGCCTTGAAGAGGCAAATAATCCAATAACATAACAACCGCGTTGTCTCTGTGGCTGATGAGTTTTAGACAATATCATTGAGTTTCAGCCCAAACACGAAAAAACTAGGTGATGCATGGAAAGAGAGGTCTTTAGAAGTAGTGGACTTGGAGTTAGGAACAAAACCATGAAGATTAAAAAAAAAAATCATAATAGACTCTATTCGAGAAATAAATATATACAATACATGATCCTTACAAAACTCCACCCGACATTCTCGGAGGCTATACATACATACAATACAGTTTCCCCAAATCACAAATTTATCCCCCCACCCTTGCCACTCATGTGGCCCACTGGCCTGGAATCCCTTCATGTGGCATGAAGATGATTTCCTGCCTGCCAGTGAATAGGGAAGAATGAAACTAGGCTAATGCAGGCTCACTTGCCTTAATTCTTTCGGGTTAAGCTTCGACTCGAAGATGAGGGAGTATAGGTAAGAACTGATTGAAGGCATGGATGGAAATTTTAGTTTTTTGTAATTACGTCACAGTTCAAGGCGAAAGTTCACCAGCCGAGTGTCTCCACTCTAATTTGGAAGATATTTTATCATCATGTTCTTTGAATATTTGACCTACCTGGTTTTTGGGTGACACCTGATAGACTTGGCAATATGTTCCATACTGTTCAACATAGTAAAAACAATTGTAGATTAGGAATTCTTCCCTTTAAAAAAGCACCATAGTTGTGCTGTATGATAAATCTGTTATATTTAATCTCATAGTTACACAGAACCTTGACTTTTAAGAAGCAGTGGCCTTTATGATTCATGTAGAACACAAATTTACATATGGCAATAAGAAACACTAAATCGGTGCAAATCCGTGTGTCCATAGTAACTTTTGGTTTAGACTTGCAGAGGAAAAGAACAATCTCTTTTGAAAGGGAGCATCAGTGATGCCGGTAATGCATTGGTGAGATATAAACTGACATGGACATGTTATAAATCAGCCATTGGTGGCTAGAATAATGCAATGTTCAGCGTGACAGTAACTTTCATCTCTACAGAAAGAGCAGTTTGGGAGAATGGCTGATGGTCAGCCTGACAACCTCGGTAACGAACAACGTTGAAAACATCCACCTCTGAAAGGAAAGATGGAGGGAGTAGTAAGACTTTCCTTAGGATGAGGTTCTATGAGAATATGCTCTCCATTCTCACCCATTGGATTTATCTGATGTTGTCGGGCTCTCTCCCAGAGCTCTTGGTTTTGTAGAACACCTAGCCAAACTTTTCTTGAAAAAGAATTGCGTTTTTGTTCTCACTAAAAGTGATTTCTGGTTAGACGCTCCTCAAGTGACCCCTACATACTGCCCAGGTGGCAAGTAATATGTATAATTATTTGGCTTTTGATTAAGCATGTGCTATGCAATTACTGTTATTAAAAGTTGGTCAACTGCAAATGGTCCAGCTGTTTCTCAGATCAGTTATGTGAGAATTTCAACAAAGAGGATGGAGGATTGATGTAATCTTTGGTACTCTAAAAGCTACATACCAATGGATATTGTGTACTCTCAGATCCCAACAAGAGTTTTAAATGCTGTGGGAAATGCAGTTTAACTGTTTGTGCATAATGTCCACAACAAAAGGTCTCTATAAATGTCGTAACAGGAAACATTGCATTACACAGTAGAATTTAGACTTTAGTGATACAGCATGGAAACAGGCCCTTCGGCCCACCGAGTCCATGCTAACCAGTGATCACCCCGTACACTAACACTATCTTACACACTACGGACAATTTACAATTTTTTACCAAATCCAATTAACCTACAAGCCTGCATGTCTTTGGAGGCAACTGGAGCACCCGGAGAAAACCCGTGCAGTCACAGGGAGAATATATAAACTCCGTACAGACAGCAGCCGTAGTCAGGATCGAACTCGGGTCTCTGGCGCTGTAAGGCAACAGCTTTACTGCTATGCCACTGTGCCACCCAAATTTATGGGTTTTTTTCGTATAGCTAAGCCAATGAAATTTTGGTAATCAACTGCCAATGTAAGACAAATCAAAAATATGTAAGATCTTCCCTGCCATTGCAGTGCTGCAAAGGAACTAGACAGGTGCTTGAGGCATGCAATGTTGTTTGAAACATGTTTTAGTAATTTATGGGAATTATAATTTACCAATAGGTAGTTATTCCATCGTAAAATTTAAATCTTGAACATTTTAGCCTTTTCCCAAGATGCAAATTGTTTTATTGTTTCATGATAGTAATCATTTGATGACTGTCTTTAGAAAATTGGAGATTTCCGCTGTTTCATTGTATGGTATTTGCTAGGGTGTAACCACTTGCTATTTAATTTAAATTCTAAAGAATATTTTCTCTTTCTATTACAGGTTCAGAGGTTCTATAGTAATTATAAAAATAAAGCCCAGTATATAGACATGAACGAAAGTTCCTATTACGTGGTTAATTATGTGCCAAAGTTGGGAAATGATGGACTCTTCACGGCAAGTGTTCTTGAACATAGAATAATATAGCACAGGAACAGATTATTTGGCCCAATATGTCTGCGCCAACCGGAATGGTAATCTAATCCCTTCAGCCTGGACTAGGTCCATATCCCTCTATTCCCTGCCCATTAATTGTCTGTCAAAATGCCTCTTAAATGTTATTACAGAGTTGTCTCAGAGGGTGATTTTAACTTCCCCGATATTTACTGGGACTTGTTCCGTGCCAACGGTTCAGATGGGCAGAATTTGTGAGATATATCCAAGAGGATTTATTGAAACAATGTATGGATAGTCCCACCCAAGTAAGGAACATACTGGACATTCTGTTGGTAAATGAGCCCAGCCCAGGTGACTGGTGTTTCAGTGGAAGAGCATTTTGGCAATCGTAATCACAACTCCATAAATTTTAAGATTGTTTTGAACAGGGAGGAGGCTGAACCTTACAGGAAGGTAGTAAATTGGACTAAGACAAACTACAACATTATTAGGCAACAGCTCGGGAGTGTATACTAATGCTTGGAGCTATTGTTGAGTGATTCTGCATCTGACATGTGGGAGTCATTTAAAGGCCATTTGGTCAAAGTTCAAAACTGTCATTTTCCAGTAAGGAGGAGGGAGAAGGATGGCAAAGTAAGTCAACCTTGGAGGAGGTTGTAAATTTGGTCAAAAAGAAAAAGGAAGCACATACAAGGGTTAAGAGGATGGAACCAGGGCTTTTTTAGGAACATAAAGAAAAGAGGAAAGAACTCCAGCAGGCGATTAGAAGGGCCAAAAGAGAAAACAATCCAAGTCTGCTCAACCTCTCCCTGTAGCTAATACCCCGTAATCTAGGCATAGTTCTGGTAAATCTGCACCCTTTCCAAATCTTTCCTGTAATGGGGCGACCCATTCTTTCATTACATTAACCATTACAACACTATCTGTGCCAAACATGATGCCAAGATTGAAGAGAAAGAGATTAGTTAAAACAAATGTAGGTCCCTTGCAGTCAGAAACAGGTGAATTGATCATGGGGAACAAGGACATGGCAGACCAATTGAATAACTACTTTGGTTCTGTCTTCACGAAGGAAGACTTAAATAATCTGCCGGAAATAGCAGGGGACCGGGCGTCATATAAGGTGGAGGAACTGAGTGAAATCCAGGTTAGCCGGGAAGTGGTGTTGGGTAAATTGAATGGATTAGAGGCCGATAAATCCCCAGGGCCAGATAGTCTGCATCCCAGAGTACTCAAGGAAGTAGCCACAGAAGTAGTGGATGCATTAGTGATGATTTTTCAAAACTCCTTAGATTCTGGAGTAGTTCCTGAGGATTGGAGGGTAGCTAATGTAACCCCACTTTTTAAAAAAAGGAGGAAGAGAAAAAATGGGGAATTACAGACCAGTTAGTCTAACATCGGTAGTGGGAAAACTGCTAGAGTCCGTTATTAAAGATGGGATAGCAGTACATTTGGAAAGTGGTGAAATCATTAGACAAAGTCAGCATGGATTTACGAAAGGTAAATCATGTCTGATGAATCATATAGAATTTTTTGAGGATGTAACTAGCGGAGTGGATAAGGGAGAACCAGTGGATGAGTTATATACAAACTTAAAGCACATGGTATTGGGGGTTCAGTATTGATGTGGATAGAGAACTGGCTGGCAGACAGGAAGCAAAAGGTATGACTAAACGGGTCCTTTTCAGAATGGCAGGCAGTGGCTAATGGGGTACCGCAAGGCTCAGTGCTGGGACCCCTGCTATTTACAACATATATTAATGATTTGGACGAAGGAATTGAATGCAACATCTCCAACATCTCCAAGAGAGAGTACAGAGGAGATTTACTAGAATGTTGCCAGGGTTCCAGCAACTATGTTACAGAGAAAGGTTG
The DNA here is from genome assembly GCA_035221665.1 of Okamejei kenojei. Taxonomy (NCBI): domain Eukaryota; kingdom Metazoa; phylum Chordata; class Chondrichthyes; order Rajiformes; family Rajidae; genus Okamejei; species Okamejei kenojei. The sequence goes on along the minus strand of CM069158.1, from coordinate 33,549,506 downwards.
AACAAGTTAGGTCTTTATTCTTTGGAGCGCAGAAGGTTAAGGGGGGACTTGATTGAGGTCTTTAAAATGATGAAAGGGATAGACAGAGTTGACGTGGATACGTTTTTCCCATTGAGGGTAGGGAAGATTCAAACAAGAGGGCATGACATGAGAATTAAGGGACAGAGGTTTCGGGGTAACGTGAGGGGGAACTTCTTTACTCAGAGGGTGGTGGCTGTGTGGAATCAGCTTCCAGCAGAAGTGGTGGAGGCAGGATCGATTTTAACATTTAAGAGTAAAGTGGATAGGTATATGGACGTGAAGGGAATGGAGGGGTATGGTCTGAGTGCAGGTAGATGGGATTAGGGGAAAACAAATGGTCGGCACGGACTGGAAGGGCCGAGAGGGCCTGTTTCCGTGCTGTAATTGTTATATGTTATATGGTTATAAGTTTGTGGATGACACTAAGCTGGGGGCTAGTGTTAGGTGTGAGGATGATGCTAGGAGGCTGCAAGATGACTTGATAGGCTGGGTGAGTGGGCAAATGCATGGCAGATGCAATATAACGTGGATAAATGTGAGGTTATACCCTGTGGCAAATTAGGAAAAGGTGAGATGCCAAGATGGTACACCAATCATTGAAAGTAGGCATGCAAGTGCAGCAGGCAGTGAAGAAAGCAAATGGTATGTTAGCATTCATAGCGAAAGGATTTGAGGATAGGAGCAGGGAGGTTCTACTGCAGTTGTACAAGGTTTTGGTGAGACCACACCTGGAGTATTGCATACAGTTTTGGTCTCTAAATCTGAGAAAAGACATTCTTGCCCTAGAGGGGGTACAGAGAAGGTTCACAGGACTGATTCCTGGGATGTCAGGACTTTCATATGAGGAAAGACTGGATAGACTAGGCTTGTACTCGCTAGAATTTAGAAGACTGACGGGGGATCTTATAGAAACTTACAAAATTTTTAAGGGGTTGGATAGGCTAGATGCAGCAAGATTGTTCCCGATGTTGAGGAGTCCAGAACAAGACGTCACAGTCTAAGGATAAGGGGGAATTCCTTTAGGACCGAGATGAGGAAAACATTTTTCACACAGAGAACGGTGAGTCTCTGGAATTCTCTGCCACAGAAGGTAGTTGAGGCCAGTTCATTGGCTATATTTAAGAGGGAGTTCGATGTGGCCCTTGTGGCTAAAGGGATCAGGGGGTATGGAGATAAGGCAGGTGCAGGATACTGAGTTGGATGATCAGCCATGATCATATTGAATGGTGGTGCAGGCTCGAAGGGCCGAATGGCCTACTCCTGCACCTATTTTTTGTGTTTCTAAGACCATCTTTTATCTACCTGCACATAATCCATATCTTGCCATTCCCTGCATGTCTATCCAAAAGTCTCTTAAATGTCACTATTGTATCTTGATCCACCTGCACGGATCCTGGGAAAAGGGTTCTGGCTGTCATTATATTATTACAATGTGTTTGAAATGAAAGTGAATGGATTCTATGGTAGAAATTCCAAATAGTTTCTCTTTGATGAACAGGTTTGTAATTTTGTGAACATGGTTATACGGCATTAAATCCAAGATTGTGTAATACAGTGAAAATACTGATCTAGAAAGAGGATTTTGCTGTGCTCTTTGTTTTCTAGCACTACTTTGGCAATTTAGTCTGGACAAGTGTATTTGTGATGAGAAAATTATAATTTCTGTCGGATTACCGATCAAAGTAAACCAAATATTTATTTGATACAGTCGTTGGTAACATCAATCCAGACTGTCGTTCGACATCAGACTGAAGCATTTCCTGCCATATTAGGCTACGTCATCCAGTTAATCCACTGTCTGAAGAAGGGTCCCGACCTGAAATGTTGCCTATGTTCCCCAGAGATGCTGTTTGGCCTGCTCCAGTTACTCCAACATTTTGTGCCTATTTTGTGTGAACTAGTAAACCAGGTCTAAAAGTAGTAAAATTATTTTCTTTCCCCCACCCACCTTCATTTTTTCAATAAAAAAAAAAATTAATGACTCTCATCCAAGGAACAGATCAATATATATTGGCAATAACACTTCTTCCTTGATAGCCACCAGCACAGGGCACCTCAAGACTATGTGCTCTGCCTCCTACTCTACTCACTATACCCATGACCGTGTAGCCAGACACAATTTCAGCTTCATCGTTAAATTTGCTGATTTCACCACCATTGTTGGACGAATTACGGATAATGATGAGTCATAGTATCGGTGGGAAATCAATCCTCTGATTAAATGTTGTCAAAACAAAAAAATACTTGTTCTCAATGTCAGTAAACCAAGGAACTGATTGGTGACTTTAAAAGAGAAAGACCAAGGATTTACAAACCTATCATCATCAACAGGTCTGTGGTGGGGGGAGTTCTTGGACTTGTATGTTTCTGAAGGTCTGTTATGGACCCGGCACGTTGATGCAAAGAAAGCCCCTATTTCCCTATCAATCCTTGGAAGATTGACGAGATTCAGTATGTTGTTGAATACTCTCTTGAATTTCTACAGGATTACAGCAGAAAGCATATTGACTGGTTGCATCACGGCCTGGTTCAGCAACTCGAACGCCCAAGAAAGTGGGAGTTTACAAAAATTGGTGAACACTGAACGGTCTATCAAGGCTACTGACCTCCACACCATCGAAGGAATCTATAAGAGGCACTGTTTCAAAATGCAGTCAGCATCATCAATAACCCACACCTCCCTGGCCATGCTCTCATTTTACTCTTGCCATCGGAAGAAAGTATAGGTGTCTGAAAACAAGCGTCCAGTTTAAGGAACAGCTTCTTCCAAACAACCATTGAATACTAAGAATTCAAACTAAACTACGAACTGCCTGGCTTGCACTTTGGGCTTTGTATTGTTTCAGTTTTTTTCTATTTATTGAATATTTTGTTTGTTTATTATATTATCCATGGAGTATTGTGTTTACAAATATGTTATGCTGCTGCTGCTGCAAGTAAGATTTTCATTTTTTCGTCCTGTACAAAACAGTCTTAACTCTTGACTCTCTTGTGTCTGAAGGAAGAGAGGTCAAAGTTGGAGTAGGATGCAGAAATGGAACCTTAATGACGTGTAGATGTCTGACCAGTCTGAGGGTACACTCCCAAGAAGGTCTCTTACTTTGTTGTTTCCTGCTGTATTCTATATAATCTGGCCATTTTATGGACACATGTTTTGCCATGGCACCAGAAGGAGAAGAAAAAACAGTGAAAAGGAACAGCAGGAAAGAAATGGGACTCTTTTGAACAGGTTGCAAGAGTGTAGTCAATCACTTTTTGTTATAGTTGAAGATTCCATTCCTCATTATTAGAATTCAGAGCATTAGGCAATTCATGCTGTATGAAGCATGATCTAGGCATCATTTAACATTAATAAATGACAATTTCCAATATAACAACATAACAATATCTCCAACAAGAGGAAAACGATCCCGGCCATTCAACGATATTATCGTTGCTGACACACTACCAACATCCAAAGGGAAGGTCTTACTTGACCAATCTGCTGGAGTTCTTTGAGGAAGTTTTTTAGGAGGACAGACAGAGGGGAGGCTGTAGATTTTTACCTAGATTTTCAGAAGACCTTCAATAAGGTGCTGCACGGCAGGCTGCTAGGGAAGATGAGAGCCCATTGTATTAAAGGGAAGATACAAGCATGGATAGCGTGTTGGCTCGATGGCAGAAGGCAAAGATTTGTAATACATGGCGCTTTTTCAGGTTGGCTGCCAGTGACTAGTGGAGTTCTGCTTCTCTTCCTGTTGTATATTAAGGATTTGGATAAGGGAATTGAAGGCTTTGTGGCCAAGTTTGCAGATGGTGCTAAGATAGGTGGAGGGGCAGGCAGTGCAGAGGAAGCAAGGACTCTGCAGAAGGATTTGGAAAGTTTAGGAGAGTGGGCAGAGAAGTGGCAGATGAAATTCAGTACAGCAAAGTATGGAGTCATGCAATTTGGTAATAAGAATAGAGGCATAGATTATTTTCTAAATGGAGAGAGAATCCAGAAATTGGAGGTGCAAAGAGACTTGGGACTGCTGTTGCAGGACTCCCAAAATGTTAATTTGCAAGTTGAATCAGTGGTCAGGAAGGCAAATTCAATGCAAGCATTTATATCAAGAGGACTGGAATACAAAAACAGTACTGTGAGCAAATTTGGGCCCCTTATCTGAGGAATCAGGGCTATGAAATTGTTTACCTGTTGATTAGATGAATGGAGAAATGGCCATATTGAAGAATGCTTTCTACTCGTCTGGATGAGTGCAGATCCACCAACGCTCAATAAAGTCTCCCACAGGCCTGAATGATGGTTGCTCCAATCTTCATTCAATTTGAAGCAAACAGCAACCTTCATTAACCATCCTGAAAAGCCACTGTTGATCATGGCCTATGCACTCCAGCTGCAATGCAATTTACAAAACAGATGGCTAACTTACCAGTGCATCTTCTGAAATACCTGATAATTGCGTGTTGGAGGAATTGCCTGGATACAGCCCAATCCGTAAGTAGAGCTCCAATAAGCACTCCCTTACTTTTTATCAGATTACTTTTCCAAAATTATCATTAGATTAATATTCTATTGGTCCCTACTGACATCACCATGGGAATACGTTCACCAAAAGGACTGCAACAGGTCATGAAGGCAGCTGAATATCATTGTCTCATGGAACAATTGGAATGGCCATTAACCATTGACTATAATGGTATATATATATAATATCCTGTTTAGGAATAAAAATCAATTTACTGAGCCCTGTTCTCATTGGACTGCAGGAGAATCAAGAGTTTATAAACAACAGGCTCAACATGAAAGTGGAGCTGAAGCACTAATTATGTGACTGAGTGTTTATGTGCAGTGAGTTTGTCATCAATGGTGACCCCCAGGATATTGATAGTTCAGTGATGGTGATACCATGGGATGTCAAGGGTTGATGGTTACACTTTATCTTGTTGGCAATGGCCATTGTCTCATACATTTGTGGCATGAATGTTCCTTGCCTCGTATCAGTTCATGTCTAGGTCATTCTGCATGTCGGTATGAATGTCTTCATTTGTTAAGTTTGGCAGGTGCAATTGAACAACCTAACCGTTGATGCCAGCAAGGCAAAAGTGTTGGTGGTTGACTGAAGGAGAAGGGAGGATGAACAAAACCCATCCCCAACAATGGAGCTGCTGTCAACCGTTTCAATTTCCGACGCATCTATATCACTAGTAACCTAGCTCCTCCACACTATTGCAGTGATCAAGAAAACTTCCTCAATCAACTGAGAAGATCCAGCATGTCCACAATGATTCCCTCGAGCTTCTACAGATGGACTACAGAAAGTATCCTGCCGGGATGCATCTCAGCCTGGTACAGCAACTGCTCTGATCTTGACATCCTGAATTTACAGAGAGTGGTGAACACAGCCCAGTTAACCACAGGCTCGTCACTTCCTTGCATCCAGTCCATCTTCATTATGCTTTGCATCAGGAAGACTGGTAGTACCGTGAAGGATGCCTGCCACCCTGGCCATTTCATTTTCTGTTTTCGAACCTCTGGGACAAGATGCTTGAAAGCCAGCTTTTCCCCCACTGCTGTCATACTCCTGAATCACCTCTTTCACATCCCATTCATGAAGATGCTGCCATGTACTTTACTCTTACCTCTACCTCATTTGGTTATTCTATTGTTGCAGTTTTGTACTTTTTTTCACTACTTCAAATTTATTTATCATTAATTATGTCATCAGTTATATTTACCATTACTATTTACTCAAACTTCATCAGAATAAGGAAATTCATTGCATCACAATGATAATGATATTAAGCTAATCTAAATCTGACATATAGTTCAATCATACGGAACAACCCTACATCCACTCGATGGCTGTGTGGTTTAATGGTTTTATTATCACATGTACCAAGGTACAGTGAAATACATTTTTGTATACAGCTTAGCAAAAAAACCACCATACGTAAGCATAATCCCCCAGTTAGTACAGAATATACAGAATGGCCCAAAATATGCATGAGTTGCCATTTTGGCACCCTTTTACAGTCCCAGCTGCAGCTGGCCACAAAGGCCCATTTCAGCCGTCGCATCCATTCCGGTCATCGGTAAACCAATAAATCTCTCTTTGCATGGCCCTCTTCAGCCCTTGTTCACCGGGGGGGGGGGGGGGGGGGAGGGTTCTTCCCATAGCCAACCTTTCGGACGCAGAAGGTAAGTCCCCACCCTGGTTCTTCTTACCGCCATCTCCCTTCATCCTCGTCTATACAGCTTCCCTCTCTGGGCAGCTCCTGATTCCACGGATGGCGAGCCAGGCCTGCCGTTGGGATATGGCCATGGTTTCTCCGGGCTTCCCACACCAGGCGGGATCTTGGTTCAGCAATGTGCGAGCCACGCTTGCCATTGGGATGGACCGCGACTTGCGGGGATTCCTTTCACCCCGTGAGGCTCACTGGAATTCCTGGTGGGATATGGAGGGAAGAAGATGAAGACCCTGAAAATGTTTTGGCCTAAAAGATTGCTCTGAAGAACTTCTACAGCGAGGTCCTGGAGCCTCAAAAACCATAACCATTTTCCTGTTTATTCAGAGAAATGTACCTCCCAAAACTCCCACTTACCCAACGATGCTGTTTGAGCTGCTTCCTCATGATGGTTCCTCAAAGCGAAACGGCAATGGTGATTTCATGTAAAAACTCCAAAAACCAATAATATGTAAACATTTGGTCTTTTTGAAATTTGTTCTTCTTACATAAAAAATGTTTTACTTTCAGATTATGGCAACGGATCCTTTTTTAGTGACATTTAAAGCAGATGTTAAGCAATTTGGAAAGACAACTTCTCTTTCCAGGATACTCGCAATGGTCAGTGATAATGTATTTACTTTCTCTTCAATATATTGTGAACAATTTTGGGGATGTGCTGGCATAGTGAGGGTCCAGAGGAGGTTTACGAGAATGATCCCAGTAGTGAGAGGGTTATCATATGATGAGCGATTGATGGCACTGGGCCTCTACTTGCTGGAGTTTAGAAGGATGAGGGGCGACCTCATTGAAACTTACCGAATAGTGATAGTGGATGTGGAGAGGATGTTTTCACTCATGGGAGAGTCGAGGACCACACGTTATAGCCTCAGAATTAAAGGATGTTCCTTTAGAAAGGAGATGATAAGGAATTTCTTTAATCAGAGGGCGGTACATCTGTGGAATTCATTGCCACAGAAGGGTGTGGAGGCCAAGTCAGCGGAAATGTTTAAGCTGGAGATTGACTGATTTTTGATTAGTAATGGTGTCGGGGTATGGGGCGAAGGCAGGAGAATGGGGTTGATAGGGAAAGATAGATCCACCATGATTGAATGGCAGAGTAGACTTGATGGACCGAATGGCCTAGTTTGCTCCTAGAGCATGAACATGAACTTGCTTAATATATTAAGCTGAATTATGCGATGCTATTAAATATTGCCCTGGTATCATGGTATATTTTCAAACATGCATGTTCGCACACACACACACACACACACACACACACACACACACACACACACACACACACACACACACACACACACACACACACACACACACACACACACACACACACACACACACACACACACACACACACACACACACACACACTCGCTCCAGTGTCTACAGGATGAGGGAAGGGACAGAAACCGCATGATACAGGGAGAGTAAGAGACAAAGTCAGAATACCAGAGAACGGCAGAGAGAATGTAGAGGACAAGTGGACATTAAGAGAGTTTCTTCATAAAAGCTTGAGAAGTGAATGAGCATTATAGGGTCTCCACCCAAATCATCATCTATCCACATTCTTCAGAGATGCTGCCTGACCTGCTGCGTTACTCCAACTCTTTTGACCTTTTATAGAATCTGAATTGCGAATTATAGAATTTGAATTGCGAAAATTTCCAACTTCCAAGGCCTTCACAACCCTTCCCAACTCTGGTCTCTGCAATACCATTCAGCTCAGTGCCGCACAATCAATACTCACGTTCCACCACTCCAGCTCACTCCAACCTCCAGTACACCATTTGTGGCTCTTGTCAATGCCACAGCTACATTTGTTGGAACCATTGTAAATACACACACACACATATCTATCTCTCTATCTCTCTATCTCTCTATCTCTCTATCTCTCTATCTCTCTATCTCTCTATCTCTCTATCTCTCTCTCTCTCTCTCTCTCTATCTCTATCTCTCTCTCTATCTCTCTCTCTATCTCTCTCTCTATCTCTCTCTCTATCTCTCTCTCTATCTCTCTCTCTATCTCTCTCTCTATCTCTATCTCTATCTCTATCTCTCTATCTATCTATCTATCTATCTATCTGTGAGAGAGAGAGAGAGAGAGAGAGAGAGAGAGAGAGGGGCAGAGCTGCAGAGTATGGCATGAAAGGGAAGAGCCATAAACAATTTAATTGCTACACTGGGAGAGGAATGCAGAGCAGTCGGGACATGAAGTAAAGAGAGATCCATGCAAAACGAAAGGGAGAAAGGCAGCAGAAGCAGCTATTATATGTGAGAGATTGAATGTATTGTAAGAAAAGGTATGAGCAAAGTGTGAACAGGGTGAAGGCAGGGCTGTAGCTAGTATGAAGCTTTAAATACTGAGGGTTCACTATGGTAAATCTTGTGGGATCTTTAATTTTTTTACACTGGTCGGCACCATGGGTAACATTGCCTTTCACAGAGTCTATTGCAACATGGCATTATCCCTGAAGGGTCTGCATGCTCTCTTTACACACAGGATGCATCTCCTGGTATATCATATCACCAGCCACACCATGTCCATCTTACAAAACTTTGAAGAACTTTCCTTGCCCCTGTGTGAACTGGTGCAGCCAACCATGTAATCAGCAGTGTTCAGTGACAGGAAAAGTACTGATGGGTGTAGCTGCATGCACCTTAAGGACTGACTGATGAAACCTCGACTTATGGTTAAGTATCATTCGCTGCAATAAATTCAACTGAAGTTTTTCACTGACGCCAGCTAAAATTGAAGCAGCATGGTTTTAAACAAATGAGGCAAACAACACTTTATTTAAGAAATGTAGAAACAAAGATCTACAGATCTTTATACCAAAGATAGATACATAATGCAAAGTAACTCAAGTTGGAACCTTCACTCTGAAGAAGGGTCCCAACCCAAAATGTCATCCATCCTTTTTCTTCAGAGATGCTACCTGACCCGCCGTGTCTAATACTTTATTTATATCACACAATCTTCTTAGGAATTTCTCAATGCAGCAGGGTCTGCACCTTTTTCATAATGAAAAAATGCTGCTAAAGAGCTTCTAGTCCTGAAAGTTTAATAACAAAACAACTTAAAACAATAAGAGGGATTCCAGGCAGCTCACTATCATTTTAATATTACCCATAGCATTGCCAATGTTAAAACAGAATATTTCAGCAGATTAAAAATATGTAAAGCGATTACTTTATCATGTTATAGATGGCTTCATTATTGTTTCTTTTATTCCTAATTAGAATATATCTGTGACTCTGCTTCCAGTTCCTCGAGTAATAAAATACGATTTCATGGAAAGGTATCTTAGATTTTTACTTGAATACTTTTTTCTCTTATATGGCTTGTGGATTAGCAAAATAAAACCTCCATTATTAAATTAATAGCAGATAAACATTTTAATTTACATTTTTTTATATTGACATTTTAATCTTATGCTGAATGTTTGATGGTGTCCTTGATTGTAAACCTCCTTCTATTGCTTAAGATCATAAATATATGTACAGTGCCAACATGTCTAACGCTGATTGCCTATCATCACTAAACTAGAAAGTTAAAGGTTAAGGTCTACAAAAAATATGAACCCAGAAATTAGCTTGACATTTCAGTGCATAATGATGCTCAGTCTTATGACATATTAAACTAAACTCGGAACAAAAATACCAAGGTTTATGTAAAAAATCCATTAAAAGTAGGGCATAGAATTCTGCCAATATCTGGATCATTTGAATGATGTTTCCAGGTTCTACAGTGGCTTGCAAAAGATTTCAAAATGTGGAAAAGTTCAAGGGGTAAGAATACTTTTGCAAGCCACTGTATATGTACAAATTAGCTGGAGTTGGTCTATGACTATACTTCAGAACATACATTTATTAGCTGCGTGATTCTTCTGGATTCAATGTCAAATTCAGGCAAAATGCTTCTCAGTTGGTATTAGAGTGACCATTTCTGATCTAATCCATCCATGATATCGCGTGACCCCATGATTCCGAGAGCGATGCCGTCAGAAGCACCAGCTTCTGGGAGGGCCACCCATGGCGGTATGGTCGACGATGAGGGTCCAGACTAAGACGATCCAACCTACAAGACCTCAACGGTGGGCCAGGCAGACAAGGTTATCTTGAACTCAACGGCTGTGAAGGCGGATGAAGGCTGCAACAGATCTATCAGCTCCAATCGTCTTGGTTCCATTGCCATTGGAATTAGTTGATTGATTTGTGAAAGTCCGTGTGCTTCTTGGAGTGCAACATCAAGTACACGTTAAACACACGCACAGGCGTCTTTGTTCTGTGAGTTGCAAAGCCAGGATTGGACTCATAAGCCACCCGAGAGTTCATAAAAACAACAGAACGTAGACCATCATCCTCGACCTCGAGAGATAGCCACCACGACGACCACGATATTGGATCAGATTTTCCCCACAAAAGTGCACTCTGGCTCTCTCCTTAATAGATAATCTCACTCTGTAACTATCCTCATCTCACAGAATCTCATATTGTTAATAACAATTTGCTCTTTGATTCTATAAGAAGATATTCTCTCCAGAGGAGCTTTACTGCACAAAAAAATGACATTAAGCATCTGAAAGAGATGGGGAAATTCCCACAATTTAGTTACTTAAAGATACAGAATGGAAACTGACCCTTCAACCCACTGAGTTCACGTCGATCACACTAGTCTCATGTTATCCCATTTTCTCTTCCACTCCCTGCACACGAGGGGTAATTTAGAGAGGCCTATTAACCTACAAAACATGCACGTCTTTGGCACATCTGGTACACCTTAGAGGTATACTAGATTGTGAGGGGAATAGATCGGGAAATTACACAGGGTATTTTGCCCAGAAGAGGGGAATTGAGTAGGGAAATGAGAAAACATAGGTTTAAGGAGAAAGGCAAAAGATTTAATAGCGAATTGAGGGGTAACTTTTTTTTACCCAAAGTATAGTGGGTATATGGAACAAGCCATCAAAGGAAGTACTTGAATCAGGGTACGATCAGAACGTTTAAGAGACATTTGGATAGGATAGTTTTAGAGGGTTATGGGCCAAGCGTAGGCAGGTCGGACTGGTGTGGATGCAGCATGTTGGTTGGTGTGGGCAAGTTGGGACGAAGCGCTTGTTTCCACGCTGTATCACTCTAGCTGGGAGGCAACTGGAGCACCCAGGGGCAACCCACGCGGTTACATGGAAAACATTCAAACTCCACGTAGACATACCCTCAGTCAGGTTTGAACCCGGGTCTCTGCCGCTGTGAGTCAATAGCTCCACTAGCTCCACCACTGTGCTGGCAAGGGGGGTGTCACATTAAGTCCCATCTTATACTCTTAATACATTGAGTCCCATCTTATACTCTTAATACCTTTAAGCCCAGTTCAAGAGGGAAGTGTATAGACCAGGAAATGGTCATTCACTGGTGAAAGTAAGTTTTTAAGTTTTTGTATGTGAACATATATTCCTGAAGATATAAAATCTTCTTATGCTTGTTAAGGTTTATTGGCTAACAAAAATCTCATCTGCATTTGAGCCGTGATGAGACTAACATAGTCAACTATTGCTTGTGATTCAATCTATTTCAGTGTTTAATTTAGTGTGAAAAAAACAATGATTATACAACGAGTCCTTTTCTGTTTAGGATGTTCCCAAGTGAGCTCTCGACACTTACCGTGGACATGTTGTATAAAGATGTTGTGTGCAGAAGCATGCCTGAAATAGTAAGTTGATTGAACATGTTAATACTTCATCAGTCAAATATTTCTAGGCACCATCCCCCCACCCGAACCCTGTTTCTTCCTTTGCCACCTCAAGTAACCTATTTCCACCACCTTTTGAGCTGTGCACCTTCTCCAGCCCAGGATCAATAGACAATAGGTGCAGAAGTAGGCCATTCGGCCCTTCGAGCCAGCACCGCCATTCAATGTGATAATGGTTGATCAACCCCAATCAGTACCCCGTTCCTACCGTCTCCCCATATCCCCATGACCGCTATTTTTAAGAGCCCTATCTAGCTCTCTCTTGAAAGCATCCAGAGAACCTGCCTCAGAGGGCGGTGGAGTCCTGTTCTCATTGCTGATGCTGCCAGGACTACTCATGATACACTCACCTCTTTTGGGAATCCACCGGACGGGCATACCAACCGTTCGTCCGAAGTAGTGGAAATCACCCCAGTTCACTCCTCACTTGACTTGAAACTATATTACAGTTCCTGTATCATCACTGGGTCTAAATCTTGAAGTTCTATACCAAGAAAGATTTTAATGTTCGAGAAGGTAGTCCACCACTGAATTCTCATGTGTAACTGGGGATGGGCAGTAAATGCTGACTGTGCAAATGAGACCCAAATCCCAAAAGTGAGTTACTAAAAAAAAAAGGCTTAAACAGTCTCTTTGGTAAATAGTTAGACACAAAGCACAGAAAAAGGCCCTTCAGCCCACTCTGTTCACATAAAAAAACCATAAAGCACATATTTACATTGATCTCACCTTATTCACCCCACACTCCCATGAACTGCCTCCAGATCTTTGCCACTCACCGTTTACAGTGCCTCGATCTGCACATCTTTGGAACATTGGAAGAAACCAGAGCACCAAGGGTAAAGCATCACATTCACAGAAAGAAAGCACAAACAGCACAGCTGACACACGATATGGTGGAGTTTTTAGGCAGCTGCTGTATCAGCTACATCACTCTCATCTTGAACAGATTCCAAAACTGCAACAGTGAACCATGAAATGTGTTTGTATTTGTGTCAGTACATGTATACACGTGTTTCTGCTCAACAAAGTTACATATTTACATCACAGATAATTCTCTTAAACCAGCAAAACATCTAACAACATCAAAAAAGTAAGTCAGTCTGAAGAAGTCTCGACCCGAAATGTCACCCATTCCTTGCCTCCAAAGATGCTGCCTGACCCGCTGAGTTACTCCAGCTTTTTGTGCCTATCTTTGGTTTAACTGCATCTGCAGTTCCTTCCCACACAAAAATCAAAAAGTTAAGTCCAGAACTTATGCAGAAGCGCTGATGTGGAAATCCTGGAGTTAATCAGAGAAAAAGGGGTGAATCTGTCAATGTGTCCTGCTATCCGACCACTTAATTTACCAAAGAGTCTGTTAAAGGATTTATTTTACTCACTTCCAGCAGTGGATCATACATGGTTTTGTAAACCGATCTGAAACCTCATCTTCAACTTTGCCTGCTGTCACGTGCTTTGTAGAAGCTATTCCTTAATATTATTCTTTAGCGAGTCGAGATGATAGTTTGTTTCCAAACAAGCTTTATAGCGAAAGTGGTGAAAACAACGGTAATCTTACCACAGCTAAATACAAATGCTACTACCACAACGGTGGTAGACAGAATGAATGGGCTTGCCCAGAAAACACGCGGAAAGTCCTGAATATGGGGCACGGTGTAGCAGTCCGCCGTGGTCATTGCGCCGGTAATCCCCGCATGGTCTCCACCCCCCAGATGATTTTGGGACCATATGCAGCGGGAAGGCCCACAGGCTGTCAGACCGCCGGACAATCCCCATGTCCTCCATCAGTTGAAACTCATCCCGGGCGATGCGCAGTTTTTCTGGCAGGAGGTAGCGCACCCAGTCATGTACCGGAGGACCCTCGGAGGGGATGTGATGCACTATCCCGTGCTTTGGGGCTGTCTCGCTGAAACGGGGTGTGAGGTGCTCAGGAAATTCCGAAAGTAGGGCGGCGTAAGGACCATCGACCTTGGCGACGGCGCTGAGCTGCAGGGTCGGCTGGGGGCAGAGGCCGCGGCGCGTTGGAGCCGATGGTCGATCGCAGAGTCATGCAACCGCCCCGTATATCCACGACGAGGGAGAAAGCAGGTAGGAAATCGGCTCCCAGAAGCAGCTGAGCGACGTCTGCCATTCGTACGGGCGGGAGTCGAAGGTAAGTGAAAGGGTCCGTGTACTGTACGTTCGGATGGTGCTCCCGTTAACGGCTGTGAGCACGGTGTCCCGCTTACCAGCACGAGTGTCGCGCCCGGTCGGAGGGAGGATGCTGACAATTGCACCAGAGTCCACGAGAAAACGACGGCCGGAGTGGCGGTCGCGGACGTAGAGGCGGTTGTTCGGGCCGATCGTGATCGCCCCTACAGACGATTGGCCGAGGCATTTCCCTGAAACGTACAGGGTTGGCAGCAGCGTCGGGCCTCCGCGCCCCATCGGAGCTGATAGAAACACCAACGGTGCCTACTGCACGAGTCCCGGATCGCTGCTGGGGCTCCGCGTTAGAATTTGTGGGCTGGGCCTCGTCGCCGAGGGGAAGGCCGCGCTGATGCCGACACGCGGCTAATGGCGCCACCATCTTGGTGTTTCGTCAGCCAGAGTTTGTCGGACCGTTCGGCGAGCTGCAAAGGATCGGCGAAATCCGCACCTGCGAGCATGAGGCGGACATAGTCTGGCATTTGTTCTAAAAATGCCTGCTCGAACAGCAGGCACGGGCGGTGCCCGTCCATTAAGGCGACCATGTCGGCCATGAGAACCGACGGCTTGCGATCTCCCAAGCTGTCCATGTGCAGAAGGCGGGCGGGGCGGTCCCGGCGGCTGAGCCCGAAAGTCTGCAGGAGAAGGGCCTTGAGGCCTTCGTACTTGGCGGTCGTGGGTGGGTCGAGACGATAGTTGGTTTCCAAACGAACTTTATTGCAAAGGTGGTGAAAACAACAGTAATCTTACGACAGTTAAATACAATGCTACTACCACAACGGTGGTCGATAGAATGAACGGGCTTGCCCAGAAAACACGCATAAACAAACCCCTCCCCGCGGTCACATGACCGAAGTAGCCAACCGCAGGGTTCGACTACCCACAGGCGCCAGCAGGTGCTGCTACAATTCCATTTGGACCTCGCTCTTGGATTTACAGAGGGCCAGCAGGACAGGCTCTCCCCATTTGGCTGGGAAAGCTGAAATACAAGTACCGTTGGTGAGAGTTCCAGGTAAAGGGTACAGTGTGGCATGATCATCCCCTCTGTTTTAATAATTTAAATTCAGTTTAATTTGTAAAGATGAACAAATTTTACATTTAAAAATATACTACTAAACTGAACATTTACATTTTAGCTCAAATAGAATGGCCTTCAGAATGGTTTTGGATTATCGTAATAGTGTCTGCAAGGAATTTGTGCATAAGTTCATAAATTCATAAGTAATAGGAGCAGAATTAGGCCATTCAGCCCATCAAATCTACTCCACCATTCAATCATGGCTGATTTATCTTTCCCTCTTAGCCCCATTCTCCTGCCTCCTCCCCATATCCCCGACACCCGTACTAATTTTGGTCTCCTAATTTGAGGAAGGACATTATTGCAATTGAGGGAGTGCAGCGTAGGTTCACCAGGTTAATTCCTGTGATGGCGGGACGACAAATGATGAAAGAATGGGTCAACTGGGCTTGTGTTCACTAGAATTTAGAAGGATGAGATGGGATCTTATAGAAACATATAAAATTCTTAAGGATTGGACAGGGTAGATGCAGGGTAAAATGTTCCCGATGTTGGGGGAGTCCAGAACCAGGAGTCATACTTTAAGAATAAGGGGTAGGCCATTTAGGACTGAGATGAGGGAAAACTTTTTCACCCAGAGAGTTATGAATCTATGGAATTCTCTGCCATAGGTGGCAGTGGTAGGCCAATTCAGTGGATCTTTTCAAGAGAGGGTTGGATTTAGCTCTTAGGGATAAAGGAATCAAATGATATGGGGGAAAAAGCAGGAACGGGGACAGATTTTGAATGATCAGCATTATCATATTGAATGGCGGTGCTGGCTCGAAGGGCAGGATGGCCTACTCCTGTACTTATTTTCTATGTAAATCAAGACTATCTATCTCTGCCTTAAAAATATCCATTGACTTGGCCGTCACAGCCTTCTGTGGCAATGAATTCCACAGATTCACCCCCCTTTGACTGAAGAAATTCCTCCTCATCTCTTTCCTAAAGGAACGTCCTTTGATTCTGTGGCTATGACCTCTAGTCCTAGACTCTCCCACACGTGGAAACATCCTCTCCCCTTCCACTCTATCCAGGCCTTTCACTATTCGGTAAGTTTCAATGAGGTCTCCCCTCATTCTTCTAAACTCCAGCGAGGAGAGGCCCAGTGCCATCAAACGTTCATCATATGTTAACCCACTCATTCCTGGAATCATTCTTGTAAACCTCCTCTGGACCTTCTCCAACGCCAGCACATCCTTCCTCAGATATGGGGCCCAAAATTGCTCACAATACTCCAAATGTGGTCTGACCAGCGCTTTATAAATAAGTACTGATCCATCTCTCATTTTACAGAACAATTTATCTTTTTTTTCCAGTCCACATACTTTGTGATAGGATGCCCCCCAACTAAAGAGATAAAAGTATCCAAGTAAGTAATTGAACATTTTAACATAGCAACACTATTTAAATTCAACAGATGAATTTGTTTAGTGCATACTATAAAATAATTAAAGGAATATCGAATTCAGTTTTTTTAAATGTAAAATATGGGATGTTTAGTTTATATACTGTTTCGTTTGATTAGTAAGGGTGTCATGGGTTATGGGGCAAAACCAGGAGAAAGGGGTTAAGAGGGAAAGATAAATCAGTCATGATTGAATAATGGCGTAGACTTGAAGGGCTGAATGGCCCAATTCTGCTCCTGGAAGTTACGGATATCACATCAGAACACATATAGTGCCGTTTTTTTGTTAGTCCTGCAAAATGATTAGCCTCAGTTTCAAAGGTAAAACAGGCATCATGTCAGCACCTTGGCTTTTAGGGTTGCTTAAGAACATGGGTTACTGAATTACGTTAGCCAAATGCTAAGCATGACCTTCAATCCAGAATAAAATGGAAAGAGGTGGAAATGCTAAGCAGGTCAGATAGCATCTGTAAGAAAGAAACCGAGAAAGACATCATCAGAATCTCAAGTTTTGTGGGCTAATTGAATCTATTTTCATTCAAAAGTAGCAAAGATTTATATTATTGTTACATTATAACAAATTTAAATGGTGCAGGGACTTCTTAATGGCATGTTTTTATTTGTCATTTTCAAATCTTCCACTAATGCTGCCTGACCTGCTGAGTTCCTCCAGCAGTTTGTTTTTTACCTTCAGTCACACTTCACTCACCTGATTAGATTTCCCCATTAGTCATACATAGGCTCACATCAATGAGAATTCCTGAGGTTAGATCTTATTTTGAACATCACTGTTACTGTGCACTCCCAGTTCAACTGAGGGGGTGGGTAAGCCTCCTGGACCAGATGGACTGCACACTAGGGTTCGGAAAGAGGTGGCTTTAGAGATTGTGATAGCATTAACAGTGATATTTGGGGTGGGAGATTGCAACCTTCACGTGGTCTGCCCTGTTTCGATGAATGCAATCAACCTGGCGTGCACAATCAAATAAGATCAAATAGAACAAGTTGTCCTACAACTTTAGGCTGTGCACGCCATACGCAAGAAGAAGAACAGTGATATTTTAAGAATCACTAGAGACAGGAGAGGTCCGAGATGATTGGAAAATTGCCAATATTACCCCATATACAAGAAGGGAGCAAATCAGAATAGAGGGAACTATAGGCCGATTAGTCTAACTTTGGTTGGTAAGATTTTAGAGTCCATTATAAAGGATGTTACGGAGTACTTAGAAGTTAACAATAAAATAGGCTGAAGTCAGCATGGCTTTGATAAGGGGAGGTCTTGCTTGACAAATTTGCTGGAATCCTTTGAAGAAGTAAAAGCAAGACAGACAAAGGAGAGTCAGTAACCATTTACTTTGAATAGGTTAACCTATGATGAACGTTTGTCGGCACTTGGTCTATGTTCGCTGAACTTTAGAAGAATGAGGGGGGACCTCATTGAAACATACAGAATAGTGAAAGACTTGGATAGAGTGGATGTGGAGAGGATGTTTCCAATAGTGGGAGAGTCTAGGACTAGATGTAATAGCTTCAGAATTAAAGGACGTTCTTTTAGGAAGGAGATGAGGAGAAATTTCTTTAGTCAGAGAATGGCGTATCTGGATTCTTTTCCACAGCAGGTTGTGGAAGCCGTCAGTGGATATTTTGAAGGCAGAGATAGATAGAGTTTTGATTAGTATAAGTGTCAGATATTATTGGGAGAAGGCAGGATAATGGGGTTAGGAGGGAGAGATAGATCAGCCATGATTGAATGGCAGAGTAGACTTGATAGGCCAAATGAACTTATTCTACTATCCCTTATGACCTTATGAACTATTTGCATAGGAACACTATTTAAAAGGGATTCATTTCCGTGGTCACGGCTGGCACTGGAAATGCAACCTAGGCAGCTACACTGATTATTTTTTAGACTTTCCTATCTTACGTTCAGTGCTTATGAGTGTGGTCATTTCTATAATAATAAACTCAGATTGGTTGAGCATTCTGCAGACCATCTTCATTCAGTCTTCACAGGTAAATATGAATTTCCATTCACTCTTTATCCCACTCCCATTCTGACCTTTCTACCCTCAGCCTCTTCTAAAAGTCCAACTTAAGCTCGAGGAACAGAACCTCAGGGACAAGGCAGTTTACAGCATCAGGATTCAACAATTTCAGCCTTTCAATTTTGTGTCAGAACTGGTCATTTCTAATTATGGCTGGATAACAAATGGACACCCATCGACCTTGGTTTCTAGTTGGAAAACATAAATGGCAGCATGTCAGTACGATTGGGTGTGGATGTATTTTGCCACATATATTGCCAATTAACTCGGCTTCCTATCTTGACTTTTGTGTTGCCTTTCCTTTTTCTTTGCCAGCCACTTTATTTATAGCTTTTGAATTGCTAAAAAATATCTCTAAACCATTTTTAAAGAGAGGACAGAGACAATTTTTATCCAATATATAGAAATACATTTTAAAGCTTTCAAAACTTTCATTCCTGCCACAGTTCTTAAATTGCGAATAATTTCTTCATTTTGTCACTAGATTACAGTCTAATAACGGAAAAGCCAGGAAAAAATTGCTTTATCTCTGTAGTAGTAACATATTTGTTAACATTAATATGTTTTGTGACAAAATATGAACTACATAATTCTATTTTTGTTGTATTTTACAAAATAGAAGAGTGACTGCATGTAGCAAAGGGCTATTTGATCCATTCGAGCTTCAGAATAATTACACATATGTCATTAAAAAGTAAGTATTGGGTATTATTCATATAATCATACAAATTAAAAGCAGGAGTTGGCCACTCAGCCACTGAGTGCTCTGCCGTTCAATAATATCACGGCTGATCTGAATATAACTCCAACTCCACATTCCAGTGTCTCTCAATAACCTTTCAATCCCTTACTCAACAAAAATGTATTTACCTCTGCATTAAAAATATTCAAGGGAACTAATTCCGCCACGATTTGAGAAAGAGAGATCCACAGATTCACAACCTACTGAGAGGAAAAAATGCTAATTTCTCAATTTTAAACTTTGGGCCCAATTCCTCTTCGTTTCCTTTAAGTAGGTCTCTGTCCACTTCCAATCATCTAAATTTCAATAGATCCGAACCTAGCCTGCCCTGCTATTCCTCAGGTCACCCCACTAATTTCAAGTCTTAATTAATAAAACATACATTATCATCCTTCCTTAGATAAGGAACCAACACTACACTATATTCCAGATGGTCATAGAGTGTCAAAACAGGCCCTTCTGCCCAATTTGAGCACACCAACCAACATTGCCCTATCTATACTAGACCCACCAGCCTGTGTTTGGCCCATATTCTTCTAAACCTATTCTATCCATGCACCTGTCTAAATGTTTCCTGAACTTTATGATAGTACCTGCCTCAACAACCTCCTCTTGCAGCTTATTGCATATACCCACCACCCTTTGTGTGAAAAAAAGTTGCCCCTCAGGTACCTATTAAATCTTTCCCCTCTCACCTTAAACCTATGTCCGTTGGTTCTTGATTCTCCATCCTCTCGGTAAAAGACTGTGCATTTACCCAATCTATTCCTCTCATGATCGAATACACATCTCTCACAAGTGGCTGATTTTCCTGCCAAAATTAATATCACCACATTTACTCCTTGCTACTCCATTTGTCATGTTTGCCTGCTCTCTCAATTTATCTAGATCCCTTCGTAATCTTCCCATATCTGTTCTGTTTCATGAATTATTTTCCTATCCACCTTTGTTCTTATGCTAATTCAGCAACCATACCTTTGGTGTCTTTAAAAGTTGAGACATTGGTCAAGAGTAAAAAGGAGACATGAGACAGGTATAGGCAGCTGGGATCCCTGGAGGAGTTTCTGGAACTAAGGAGTAAGTTAAAAAAAGAACTTAGAAGGGCAAAAAGGGATAGGAGATAACTCTGGTAGATAGCATTAAGGATAATCCCAAGATATTTTACAAGCACATAAAGGGAAAAAAGATAACCAGAGAGAGAGTTGACCCCTCACGAATCAAAGCGGTCAACTCTGTGGAGCCACAGGAGATGGGCAAGGTCCTCAATGTGTATTTTTCCTCTGATTTTACCATGGAATTTTACAGGAGGACAGAGCAACTTGGGGTAGTCACTGGAAGTATCTTGAGAGCGGTCAGTATTACGGTCGCAGAGGTGCCGAAGGTCCTGATGCGTATAAAGGTAGACAAATCTCCCGGGACAGATCGAATATATCCAAGGACACTGTGGATAGCTAGAAAGGAAATTGCAGGAGCCTTCACTGAGATTTATGAGACGTCATAAAATACAGGCAAGGTGACGGAAGACTGGGGGGGTAGCAAATGTTGTGCCTCTATACAAGAAGGGCTGCAGGGAAAAAGCTGGGAAGTGCAGGCTAGTGAGTTTAACATCTGTAGTCAGAAAGTTACTAGAGAGCATCCAGAGGGATAAGATATACATGCAGTTAGATGGACAAGGGCTTATTAGGGATAGTCAACATGGATTTGTACGTGGGAGGTCATGTCTCCCGAATCTGATTGAGTTTTTTGTGGATTGGATCAAAAAGATTGGAGTAGATGTTGTCTACATGAATTTCAGTAAAGGGCCTGTCCCACGTAGGCTATTTTTTAGGCGACTAGGCTGTCGCCACATGATTGCCGGGGTGTTGCCTGTATAGTCGTGAGTAGTCTCCTCAGTCGCCCAAAGTGTTGTTGCATCTTTCTGGTCGCCGCTGGATTTTCAACATGTTCAAACATTTTCGACGTAGTGGGTTGACGGCAATGAGCGTAGCCTGACTTCTCCTGATGTAGGTGCTGTCATAGGTAGTCGTCAGGTGACATAGGTTGTCGCCAGTGCTGACTTCGGTAAATTCCATTGGCAACTACCTACGTCAACCGGCGACAGGTACCGGCGACTGAATTGTCTTCAGTTGTTGCCGACAGGGTCGTTGCTTGTTGTAGTTTGTCGCGGGTGGACGTAGGTTGACTTCAGTTGTCGTAGGTTGCCGCCTGTGTGGTCGTAGGTGTGGTCGTAGGTGGACATCCTAATGGGTTGCCGGTTGTCGGTAGCTTGCCGTAGCTTGACGTCGACTAGGTGGGAGGTTGTTGTTGCTTGTCATAGGCATTGTCGTAGACATTATCGTAGGGGGGTCCAGTCGCGGTTTTCTCAGCGACCTGCTACAGTTATGACAGTCGCCTAACAAAATCGCCTAAGTGGGACAGGCCCTTTAGGCATTCGACAGGTTCCACATGGAAAGCTGCTCTGGAAGGTTAGATCCCATGGGATTCAAGGAAAGATTGCTGAATGGATAGAAGATTGGCTTCATGGAAGTCAAGTCAAATCATGTCACATTTATTTATATAGCACATTTAAAAAACAACTCTTGTTGACCAAACTGCTTTACATTTTTTACAAGAGTAGTATACATAGCCCTCGCTCAGAGGACGTCAGGTAAGGCTTGGGAGAACAAATATGTTTTTAGTCTAGACATAAAGGAGTTGATGGAGGGGGCAGTTCTAATGGGGAAGGGGATGCTATTCCACAGTCTATGAGCTGCCACCGCAAAAGCGCGGTCGCCCCTGAGCTTATGCCAAGACTGCGGGACATTCAGCAACCCCAAGTCGGCCGATCTGAGGGACCTGGAGGTGGTGTAGTGGGTGAGAAGACTTTTAATGTAGGTGGGTACAAGCCCATTGAGGGCTTTGTAGACAAAGAGGAGGGTCTTTAAATTTATTCGGAACCGCACAGGGAGCCAGTGGAGTGCGGCCAGGATCGGGGTGATGTGGTCCCTTTTTCAGGTGCCCGTCAGGAGTCTTGCTGCGTCATTTTGGACCAGTTGCAGGCGGGACAAGGAAGATTGGCTGATGCCAGTGTAAAGGGAGTTGCAGTAATCTAGGCGGGAGGAGATAAATGTATGGATGATCTTTTCGAGGTCATTAAACTGGAGGATTGTTTTTATTTTAGCTATCTCCGAAGCTGAAAGAAGCTAGCTTTTACCATGGCATTGACTTGTTTGTCAAACATCAGTGCTGAGTCAAATATCATGCCAAGGTCTTTGACGTGAGGTTTGAGTAGTGGGGTAAGGCTTCCAAGGCTGTCTGCTATCATTTTGATTGAGTCCGAGGGGCCGAGAAGGATGACCTCAGACTTACTCTCATTTAGTTGGAGGAAGTTCTGGGCCATCCAGCACTTTATATCCTCGAGGCAGCGGGTAAGGTTAAGCAGATTTGATTGGTTTTTGGGCTTCAGGGGGTGATAGAGTTGAGTATCGTCTGAGTAGCAATGGAAGGAAATGCTGTGTCTTTCAATGACTTGGCTGAAGGGGAGCATATATGCAGGGAGAACAGAATGGGGCCAAGGATGGAACCTTGTGGAACCCCACAGCAGAGACTAGCTGGAGAGGAGAAAGAGTTTCGTATGTTGGTAGAGAAACTCCTACCTTTGAGGTAGGAGATGAACCAGCTCAGGGCGGCACCATCAATACCAACCCCGTACCGGAGACGGTCAATTAGGATGGTGTGGTCGACAGTATCAAATGCTGCGCTAAGGTCAAGAAGGAGGAGGATTGCACAGTCGCCGGAGTCAACTGTAAGTCATTATGTACCTTCAACAAGGCAGACTCTGTGCTGTGGTGAGCCCTGAAACCTGATTGGAAAGTTTCCAAGATAGTATTTTGGTGAAGGAAGGAAGTAGAGAGTGATACTGGAAGGATGCTTTTCAGACTGGAGGCCAATGACTAGTGGTGTGCCTCTGGGTTCAGTGCTGGGCCCATTGCTGTTTTATCATCAATATCAATGATTCAGTTGAGAACGTTCATGGCATGGTTAGTAAGTTTGCAGATGACGTGAAAGTGGGTGGTATTGTAGATAATAAAATTGCCGCAGGATTTTGATTGGTTAGGCAGATGCACTGAGGAATAGTTGATGGAATTTATTGCAGAGGAATACGAGGTGTTGCATTTTGGGAGCACTAACATTGGCAAAACATACACAGTGAACAGTAGGGCTCTGAGGGGTGTTGTAGAGCAGAGGGATCTAGGCGTATAGGTACTGTACATAGTTCATTGAAAGTGATATTACAGTAGAAAGGGTGGTCAAAAAGGCTTTTGGAAACCTGGCCATCATTAGTCAGAGCATTGAGTACAGAGGTTGGGAGGTCATGTTGCAGTTGGAGAAGACTGATTTTTTTTTTTTTTTTTAAATTCTTATTTATTTGTTAAATTTTTAGGAACTTCTATGATCCTACCTTTTCTTTTGTAAATGGAACAGCAAAAGAAGATCGAGTTGTGCACTATGACTATGCTTCATGGGGATGTCCATTGGTAGCATATTATGCATCCTTTTGGACTCCAGACCTTGAGCTGTAAGTTTTTTCCAACTTGTTTGTGGAAAATGTCATGGAAAAGATCATTAGCTAAGTATATTATAAAGAAGAATGAAGTACAATAAACATTATTGCCGATTGTCTGCTATAACTGTGTAAGTGATTGCCGACTTTTAGAGTATCACTAGACTAAGTGCGACCCGTTGGGTCCCAGAATCATCACACGGGAGGGCTGGTCCCACAACGCAATTCTAATATTGATGGCCAGTGGGGGGGGGGGGGGGGGGGGGGGGGCTGGTGGGCTGGCAGTTGACTCACAGCTATTCCTTCAAGCAGGGCACAAGGCCACCAAATTCAAGTGCAGTTTCATACCACTTCAAGCAGGGTTCAAGGCCACCAAATTCATGTGCAGTTACATACCATTTCAAGCAGGGTGCAAAGCCACTAAAGACAGCGAGTCGTGACGTCTCCCTCCCGCATCTTGCAGAGACTGGGCCACGGCCACACTTCCGGGTTTTATAGTCCCTCCCACTTCCCAGCAGAAGGGGCGTGGCCTCACGGCGTGATTGACAGGAGAGAGAATCTCAACATTTTCTAAACACTAATAACTTATTTTTCATCGATGGGAACAATCCTCGGCACCTGATGAGCGGAGGGGGACTCTGAGTAAGATGGAATCACAGCCGTATGTGGTAGTGTTTTTTCTAAAATCAATATAAAGCGCAAACAGGAAGTGGTCAAGATTAAACTTTTAATTATATATAGAAGACAAGGCAACTTTAATTAGGCAAGGCAGCTTTACACTTTCAAACCAAAGGCAACGCAGCTTCAGCACTTTCAAACCAAAGGCTACGCAGCTTTAGCACTTTCAAACCAAAGGCAACACAGCTTTAGCACTTTCAAACCAAAGGCAACACAGCTTTAGCACTTTCAAACCAAAGGCAACACAGCTTTAGCACTTTCAAATTATATTTTCAAACCACATTAAGGGCACTGACAGGTCAGTAAAACCACTCACAGTTTAGTAAACATGTATTCAGTGTTATTCACAGCTCAGACTGAGAATGGTGACCTCTCGCTCCCCCCATGTTGCAGAGAACTGAGGCACCTCTGCACTTCCGGGTTTTATAGTCCGTCCGGAAGGGGCGTGGCCTTCAAGAGAGAGAATCCCAACCTCTTTTAAACACTGATAACTCTTATTTTTCATCTGTGGGAAAAATCCTCGTCCTGCGCAGCGGAGGGGGACTGAATAAGATGGTGAAAAAATCACAGCCGTAAGTGGCAGCGTTTTTTCTAAAATCAATATACAGAACAACAGGAAGTGGTCAAGATGAGACTTTTAGTAATATAGATAATATAAGTAGTAGAAACAAAGAACAGCAGGTGCTGGTTAATGCAAAAAAGGACACAACATGCTAGAGTAACTAGCAGCTACTCTAGCTAGCAGGTCAGGCAGCATTCTGGAGAACTTACAAGGTGTAGGTAACGTTTCAGGACAAGCTCATCTTGAGACTATTGGTCTGGAACTAGGCCTGGAATCCAGGTGAGTTGACAGCCCGGCCCGCTGGTGGTCAGGGGAGAGGCGAGGATCGGCAGAGTCATTGATTGTGGCTGGCAGACGGCCAGAGTGCAGGTAAGAGGTGGCAGTGGCAGGCGCGGCCTGGAAACGGCCGAGGAAGCTGTGTGGGCCGGTGGTGACGGCAGTTATGTTTGACCTGGAAGCAGCTGGGGAGACGGTGCTGGCCGGGGTGTGGTGTTGGTAGGGCCAGGCAGTGAAGGCCGGTAGGTCATTCCGCTGTACCCAAAATCCATTATACAGGGTTCACTGTACTTTCCAAGTGAAGGAAAAACTGAGATATATCAAGAGCAGTAAATACATTTGATGCTTATTTACTCAAGAGTGGCTTTTCATAATGTTATGAAGTTACAAGCATTTAATTTGTGGAGGAAGTATTGTGCTATAAACCGATCATTCATTGATGTGAATTGATTGATTATGAGAATTTCAACAAGTTTTTATTGTTATCACAACGTGACGCCTTGTCAAATTAGCAAGTTAATTGTTTCAGCCTGACTTACAACTTGAAAGTATTTCCGATTAAATGTCAGTGCTTTGTGGAGGTTCAGCTGCAGTGCAGTTTTTCTGACATTAAACTGACGTTTCATCTGTCAGTCCAGTAAATCGTTTCAAAAAGCAGCAGGTTTACTTAGTCTTGATCAGATTCTCTTGTTTTAATCTCCTAACTTTCAATGTTTCAGGTGGTATGATGGTCAATTTGTGGAGGAGGTTGAAGTGGAATTTGTAATGTTTGAAGTGAATGGGATAAACGATTACAGCTATGAACTCCGTGTACATGACATTGATTGTATCTCCGAAGTACAAAACTGGACATCCATGTTAGGCAAACAGTCCAAACCAAATCCTCACACTGCTTGGAATGCAAAGGTAGTGAGTTATTAATCATATCTTATAACTTTCTCGTATTATCCACATTTTCAGAGTAACCTCCTCAATATGTAATTTTCATCCATAAGTTTATTTACTTCTGATAAATGACAATTATTAAATTCCTGCTTATTTGAATAGTGAATGGCCTGGACAGAGTAGACACGGAGAGGATGTTTTCTCCAGTGGGAGAGTCCAGGACCAGAGGGCATAGCTTCAGAATAAAAGGATGTACCATTAGAAAGGAGATGAGGAGGAATTTCTTTAATCAGAGGGTGGTGAATCAGTGGAATTCATTGACACAGATGGCTGTGGAAGCCAAGTCATTGGGTAGTTTTAAGGTGGAGATTCTTGATTAGTAAGATGTCAAGGGTTATGGGGAGAAGGGAGGAGAATGGGGTTGAGCGGGAAAGATAGATCAGCCATTATTGAATGGTGGAGTAGACTCAATGGGCTGAATGGCCTAATTCTGCTCCTATGGCTTATGAACATGAACATATAGTGTCCAGTCATGTCTATCAGATGCCTCTGGAGAGAAAAAAAAAGGAATTATGATTGAGAAATTGTTTTCCATAGGGATGAATGGCTATGCTAAACTAATGCTCTTTTGTTGCATTCACTTGAAGAATTTCCATAGCTGTTTAAAATCTGGTCCACCACTAACTGCAAATGTTTTCGATGAATACGAAATTATGGGTGGTGGGATCAGTAACCGAATCCTCTTTTCAAGACGCAATGGCATTTATATTTTCAAAGCAATTGTGGTAAACAAGGAATACAGGTATGTTCAGAAAGTACTGATCACCTCAGCTTTTCTTTTCTAGTTCAGGAAATAATTTACGCAACTCCTCGACATTTTACCATCATATTTCTCTCTTCCCAAATATTGAATATTTCCAGCATTTCTATTTTCATTTTAAATTTCCAG
The DNA here is from genome assembly GCA_035221665.1 of Okamejei kenojei. NCBI lineage: Eukaryota > Metazoa > Chordata > Chondrichthyes > Rajiformes > Rajidae > Okamejei > Okamejei kenojei. The sequence goes on along the minus strand of CM069158.1, from coordinate 33,522,167 downwards.
CGTTTATAACCTGCTATCGATATGTAAAATAGATTATAGTCATGATAGTATACCAAAAGAATTTAGCAAACTGATATTTTAGTAGAATGTTCTATATTTAGTGAGTTTTACGTGCATTTGAATCACAATCACTTGTTGAAATATTCTGTCACAAAATAATAGTTAATTAGTTTGAGAAAACATATGCCTAAAAATTTGATCATGTCATGTAATTTCTAGATTAGAGTTAGGTCCTTCAGTTTGACCTGTGTGAAACGTACCGTGTTAATGCCAGAGGAAGCTGAAGAAAGACTGGGAAAGGGCTCTGGCCAGGAAGACCTATCCTTCCAAGATCAATTCTCCTGACTCCACATACCTGAGAAACAATATATCAAGATGCTAAGATTTTTTAAATAACTGGTCACCAACATCCACCAATGCCTCCATGCTGGCCCTGAACTTCATAGCTCCTGATCAGTCCAGACAAAAGCAGCCTGACTTCTGCCAAATGTCACTTTGCTAAGTTTACGATGACAAATAGGCTCTCAAACACATCCGTTTCCTCTCATGCAGAGAGCAACACAGACATGCAGGTGTGCCCAGATGCTGGGTTTCCTGAAGGTTCATGGAGGGGACGTTTGCAAGCATTTGATGCCAAGGGATCCACATGTGATCCTCAAGCTGCTCATTAAGAGAAAAGGCCATAACTTCCTGAATATTCAATTAGTGTGTCACTATCATCAAAATGTCTTTGTTAATTTAGCAAAGTACCTGGGTAGCATGACTCATTCGTTCTCAGGTAGCCCTGCTCGACCCCCTATGCTGGACTGATTCCCTCAACTGGTAACATACCCACAAACCTGTCTGTGTGCTTGTGTAAAACCAGTGCCCTCTGTGGATATATTTCTAATTCCCTATCATAAAAATGTATCTTTATAGATGCTGGTTATTTATAAAACACGTGCATACATAGAAACATAGAAAATAGGTGCAGGAGTAGACCATTCGGCCCTTCGAGCCTGCACCGTCATTCAATATGATCATGGCTGATCATCCAAATCAGTATCCTGTACCTGCCTTCTCTCCATACCCCCTGATCCCTTTAGCCACAAGGGCCACATCTAACCCCCCCTTGAATATAGCCAATGAACTGGCCTCAACTACCTTCTGTGGCAGAGAATTCCACAGATTCACCACTCTCTGTGTGAAAAATGTTTTTCTCATCTCGGTCCTAAAAGACTTCCCCCTTATCCTTAAACTGTGACCCCTTGTTCTGGACTTCCCCAACATTGGGAACAGTCTTCCTGCATCTAGCCTGTCCAAACTCTTAAGAATTTTGTAAGTTTCTATAAGATATACATACATATTCTGGTGAACCGCAGAAAACATTTTCACTTTTGCCTTTTTTCTTCCTCTTCTTTTTCAGCTTCTGTGAACTTTCCACCACGTTCAGCGTGTATGTATATGGAGCTCATCCTGACCCTTTATATTCTTCAGAAATGTTGCTTGGAATTTTTATTTCGGTATTAATTTTAGTGGTATGTATTGGTTATTTGTTTCGATGAATGCACAGCGGAGCTAAGTTTTAAAAATGGAGTTGCAAATGTTCTGAGATTTTGTTTGATATCCATTTGGTAAGAAATGTTATGTTTGTAAAGTTTTTTGCAAGTCTCTGCCCTCTCCAACCTGTGGCTTTAGAAAAGGCTATTCTAGTTTATTCTAATTAGACAGTTATTGTAATCTGAGAACATTTGGTGCATAATCTTATACTTGTATACAATAAAACATTAATATTAAAAAATGAATGTAATAAATTGTCTGAAAAAAATTATGAAGGTGAATAACCTTTGGGTACATTTCTAATGTAGAGTAAGAGAAAGTGTATATAAATAAAAACACTTACCAAATAATGTTACTTGCTGACTTGATCAAACTTCCAATACCATAAAATGCTGAAAACATCTGACATGTCAGTATGTTTAAGAAAGAACTGCAGATGCTGGAAAAATCGAAGGTAGATGAAAATGCTGGAGAAACTCAGCGGGTGAGGCAGTATCTATGGAGCGAAGGAATAGGTGACGTTTCCGGTCGGGACCCTTCTTCAATCTGAAGAAGGGTCATGACCCGAAACGTCACCTCAAGTCAAGAAATTTCATTGTCATGTGTCCCAGATAGGACAATGAAATTCCTGCTTATTCCTTAAACCTATTCCTTCACTCCATAGATGCTGCCTCACCCGCTGAGTTTCTGCAGCATTTTTGACATGGCAGTATAATAACTTAGTAATGGATAATCAAGAATGTTTTATTGTCATATGTCCCAAAACAGAACAATAATATTCCCACTAGCAGCAGCACAACAGATTGTAAATGTAGTACTCTGTAAACACCACAATAACCAACAAAACAAAAGTTCAGTATCTATACAGACTTGTCCCCCAAGTCTATGCAGTTTGGAGCTTATTTGGAGGTTGTAGTGTTTAATAGTCTGATGGTTGGGAAGAAGCGGTTCCTGAACCTGGATGTTACAGTTTTCAGACTCGTATACCTTATACCAGATGGCAATAGTGAAATGAGAGGGTGGTTAGAGAGTTGTGAGTCTCTGATGATGCTGGCTGCTTTTTTTGAAGCAGCGAGTCCTGTAGATCTCTTTGATGGCGGGGAGGTCAGTACACGTGATGGACAGGGCAATGTTCACTGCTTCTTGCAATCTTCTTTATTCCTGGGCATTCAAGTTGCTGAACCAGGCCATGATGCTATCAGTCAATATGTTCGCCACTGTATACCTGTCAAAGTTCAAGAGAGTATACGTTGACATACCAAATCTCCTCAAACTTCTAAGGAAGTAGCGGCATTAATGGGTTTTCTTTATGATTGCATCAATGTGTTGGGTTCAGGACAGATCTTTAGAGATATGCACGGCGAGGAATTTAATGTTTTTGACTTTGTCTATCACCATTTTGTCGATTTAGACAGGTTTGTGGATCCTCAACTTTCCTCTTCCAAAGCCAACAATCTTTGGGTAGTGCTTATGGGTAGATAATTATTTTGAAGGAGTAGTGTTTTTAGAAAATATATATTATTTCCTAAATGGAAGAACACTTTGGGCTTGAATCTCATGCACCACTTCAGATTGATAATAATGATTTACTTGCATACAAAGGAACTGCAAATGCTGGTTTAAACCGAAGATAGACACACAAAGCTGGAGTAACTCAGAGGGACAGGCAGCACCTCTGGAGAGAAGGAATGGGTGACGTTTTGGGTCAAGACCCTTCTTCAGACCTGACCCTTCGGTCACCCATTCCTAATAATGGGGTATTTGGATAGCAGTAGAAGGATTAGTCCAAGTCAACATGGATTTATGAAAGGGAAATCATGCTTGACTAATCTTCTGGGATTTTTTGAGGATGTGACAAGTAAAATGGATGAAGGGGTGCCAGTGGATGTAGTGTATCTAGACTTTCAGATAGCCTTTGATAAGGTCCCGCACGGGAGACTGGTGACTAAAACTAGAGCACATGGTATTGGGGATAGGGTGTTGACATGGACAGAAAATTGGTTGGCAGACCGGAAGCAAAGAGTAGGAGTGAATGGGTCCTTTTCAGAATGGTAGGCAGTGGTGAATGGCGTGCCACAAGGCTCGGTGTTGGGGCGGCAACTGTTTACCATATATATTAATAATTTGGAAGAGGGAATTAGGAGCAACACGAGCAAGTTTGCGGATGACACAAAGCTGGGTGGTAGTGTGAACTGTGAAGAGGATGTTAGGAGGTTACAGGGTGACCTGGACAGGTTGAGTGAGTGGGCAGATGCGGGCAGATGCAGTATAATATAGATAAATGTGAGGTTATCCACTTTGGCGGCTAAAACAAGGGGGCAGATTATTATCTCAATGGTTAGGTAAAGGGCAGGTGCAGCGAGACCTGGGCGTCCTTGTACACCGGTCACTGAAAGTTGGCTTACAGGTACAGCAGGCAGTGAAGAAAGCTAATGGAATGTTGGCCTTTCATAACAAGAGGATTTCAGTTTAGGAGTAAAGAGGTTCTTCTGCAGTTGTATAGGGCTCTGGTGAGACCACATCTGGAGTATTGTATACAGTTTTGGTCTCCTAATTTGAGGACATCCTTGTGATTGAGGCAGTGCAGCGTAGGTTCACAACATTGATCCCTGGGATGGCGGGACTGTCATATGAGGAAAGATTGAAAAGACTAGGCTTGTATTCACTGCAGTTTTGAAGGATGAGGGGGAATCTTATAGAAACATATAAAATTATAAAAGAACTGGACAAGCTAGATGCAGGAAAAATGTTCCCAATGTTGGGCGAGTCCAGAACCAGGGGCCACAGTCATAGAATAAAGGGGAGGTCATTTAAGTCTGAGATGAGAAAAAACTTTTTCACCCAGAGAGTTGTGAATTTATGGAATTCCCTGCCACAGAGGGCAGTGGAGGCCAAATCACTGGATGGATTTAAGAGAGACTTAGATAGAGCTCTAGGGGCTAGTAGAGTCAAGAGATAGGGGGAGAAGCAGGCACGGGTTATTGATAGGGGACGATCAACCATGATCACAATTAATGGCAGTGCTGGCTCGAAGGGCCGAATGGCCTCTACCTGCACGTATTTTCTATGTTTCTATGTAACTCCAGAGAAGCTGCCTGTCCCGCTGAGTTACTCCAACTTTTTGTGTCTAGAATGATTTACCTGTTTATTTGTCTTTGGTGTGAAATCATACAGGGGCAGCACACTGACGCGGCAATTAGAGCTGCGACCTCTTATTGTCAGAGACCCGGATTCACTCGCAACTGCGGGTGCTGTGTGTAATTTGCGCAGTCTCCCCGTGAACACGTGCGCTCCAGTTTCCTCCCCCATCCCAAAGACAGGTGTGTTGGTAGGTTAATTAGCCTCGGGAGGTTGCCTTTAGTGTGTAGCGTGTAGAAGCGAACGTGGGATAACATAGAACTAGTGTGAACAGGTGATCAATGTTATTGTATGGACACGGTAGGCTGAAGGGCTTGTATCTTTGCTGCACCTTTGAATCAATCAATCAAAGCGCAAAGCATTTACAAAGGGTGACCAGTACATCTTCATAGCAATGATGAACACAGAAGAAATTGCAGATGCTGGAATCTTCAGCAAAGCATAAAACGCTGGAGGAACCCAGCAGGCCAGGCAGCATCTGTTGAAGGATTGGACAGACAACATTGCAACCTTCACAGGTCCGCCCTGTTTCAACTAATGCAATCAACTCGACGTGCACAAACAGAAGATCAAATAGAACAGGTTGTCCTCCAACTTTAGGCTGTGCACGCCACATGAAAGAAGAAGAAGGGTCGTGACCCTTCTTAAGCCTTTAAATTCAATCGAAAAGCATCTAAAAAAACGGAACTGATGTACTTTACTGGATCATTTTTGTCAGTTTTGACTAGTTTCTTGTATATAGATAACAATGTTACTGAAGAATGATGAATTACCAACAATATTCAGAATAATTTGGACATCTGCAATAGGCAGCAAACTAATTGGGATTTAATCTGCACAATTAGCTCCTATTGCTTACACCTGAACCCCACCTCCCTCGTTCTAATTGTCAGTTGTGCCCTAATTAGATTCCACTGTTTGATGTTCTTGGCTTTGTTGGGTATTCCTTGTTTCCCTACTTCACACCACTCTGCTTCTTTAATTAAAATTCCAGAATTGTTTGGCCTTTTGTTTTGATCTGTGGCTGAAATTAAGATGATAGTTAGATTTCTTGGGTATGATTTAACAATTTAAAAATTACTTTTTTCTTGTATAATATTAGTTGCTTTGTTTTAATTACTTGTTTTAATTTATTTTTTCTGCTCCCTCTAAGAATTTTCAGAAAATCATTAAATGCAAAAAATTAAATTCAGTATAGGGAAGCATATGTTCACACCTACATTCACTTTGCATGTTTGTATTTAATTGCTGGCCTGAATTTATTTTCTCTAATCATTTGTTATATGTCTTGTGACAATAGTTCCAGGAGTGCAGTATGAAGGTGAGTTTGTTTTTTTAACATATACTTGTCAGTTTCTAATATTACTGAATATCTTTAAGAAATGTTTGTTATTTAACCTTAACTTTCCCCCCCCCCTGGCTGCATTTGTGCTTTATGATGTAATCTTTTTTTTTCTCTAATAAACTAACAAATTATACACCATCTAGAAGCTGTGTTAATAAGCCTGTTTAAACTCATTTCTGCAGGAAATTAATGGCCTAGAAAAAGGGTAGACCAGGTTTGAATTTGACAATGACAATGTTTCTGTCTAGCCTATTTTACTTCTGATATTTGTTTGGTGGTTTGTTCTCCTCTTCTTGAATTTGTTTGCTATATCTTTTTCCATTGTGAAACAGCTTTCATTTGATATTCTGCAGTTTGGAATATCCTTGGACAGTACTCTCTACTGCCAAGAGCCTTTTGTATAGCTAGATTCTTGTTGGGCCTCAAAATATTGAGGCGATGTTTTGTTGTCTTGGTTTTCTGTAGTTGCAATGTCTTGCATCCATCCCAATTTTTTTAACTGCATATTTAATTTTAAGTAAGAGTAGCACAGCTATGGAGCTGTTGCCTTACAGCCTTGTAGAGACCTGGGTTTGATCCTGACTACAGGTGCTGTCTGTATGAACTTTGTACATTCTCCCTGTGACAGCGTGGGTTTTCTCTGGGGGCTCCAGATTCCTCCCGAATTCCAAAGACGTAGAAGTTTGTAGGTTAATTGGCATCTGTAAATTGTCCCTGATGTGTAGAATAGAACTAGTGTATGGGGTGGTCGATGTGGGCTGAAGGGTCTGTTTCCATGCTGTATCTCTGAATTAAAGTCTAAAGTCAAACCTTCTATTTGCCCATTACTCTATTTGCAATCATTCTGAACGTTGTTTTTGTTCGCTTTGAACCTCCCCTGATGTTATTTTCCTCCCATAGACATTTTGTTTCCAAGGTTTTTGCCATGTCTTTGGATTCCTCCGTTCCTTCAGTTTCACCCGAGTGCAGTTTGCCAATGCAAGTCAGTGGGGAAGCACTGAGCTTTCGGAAGAGAACCAACAGTGAGGAGGTTGAAGAGCTCCAATGCAATGGTAACCAACGGTAAGCGGAACTCAGACATTTAACATCCTTTCAAATGGAAGCGTGGGTCACATAAAATACCTTCACTTTCTTCATGCCTGATCCATGCCTCCTGCCCCATCTGTGTTATTTTGATCTATCACACAGCGTGGAGACGGGCCCTTCAGCTCAACTTGTCCACGCCGACCAACATGTCCTGTCTACATGAGCCCCACTTAAATGCATTATAAATACCTAAATAAGGCCAATATCCCTCTAAAACTAACCTATCCATATACCTGTCTAAATGTTTCTTAAAGATTGTGACCTCCTCCTCTGGCAGCTCATTCCATATACCCACCACCCTATTTGTGAGTGTGTGGTCTAGATTGTCCTGCACAATTATAATGCCCTAACTAGGAATGGCTGTTGAAGTACTGGAGAGAAACAAAAACCCTATACTTTTTGCCACTGGAAGAAACATTTGTAGATGTTACAAGCAAATGTTTGTCTGCTGATGTTAGCATCCAATTCCAGAGGTCTGCTATTTGGAGAGGAGAGTTGCTTCTGTATAGCATATTACATTTGGCCTTAAAATTGTAACCTACGGATCTACCTAATTCATGTAAATAAGTTTATTGGCCATATTCACATACAAGGAATTTGCCTTGGTGCTCCGCCCACAAGTAACAACATGTCATAAAGTGACAGTTACGAGTTTCAGAAAACACTAAACATTAATAATAATAAAACATTAATGATAAAACACCATTGATCAAGCATGTGAAGCAACAATTACCCCATGTGAACAAATTGTCATCTTTAATTGTAGGATTTTCCTTTTCATAATATTCTGTGAATTACATTTTAGTGGTGTGCTTGGCCTTTTGAAGTTGGTTATTAATATTCGAATATGTCCAATAGTCGATACACTGCTCCCTTTAGCCCTATGATACCTGCTGATGAAGGAACGCAATGTATTTAGCTTTTATAATTTGTATCCTTCCTTAAATAGATTTTAGTCGTGCCCTAGCATAACTACATTACGTTTGAATTTTATTTTCCTCCAACAGTAACATTCTGTTTTCCTAATTACATAAGCCTAGCAGCACCTGCTACGAGTTGAGAATTTTGCACTAAGTTTAGTTAGTAATGGCCACTGTGCTTGGAGGCACTTCCTTTAGCAGTCAGTTGGTGCAGCGGGTAACTACATACTGACCTTTAAGTGAATTGTCAGACTACAGAGATACATCTACATCTGAGCCCAACACTCTCTCACCACTTAGTTTTTAGTTTTCCTGCCGAAGTGTATAGTTTCACCTTTTTTCCTCCATAACCTTGAAGTGCAGAAAAAGAGGAATTGTACAAAGGTGTATATGTTATTAAACGTTGAACAATTGAGAGTTTGGTAATACCAGTTTAATGGAACATTTCAGTGTGCAATGGGGAAATCTTAACATTACTTGGGTTTTATTCACCATTGTGAAAATTTTAAAAATCATCCATGATTTTCTTTTAAAGATTTAGGAAAGAAAATTAGGATCTGGAACATTGAAATCCTACAAGGAAGGATTTTTTTTGCTTTTATTTTATAAAATTTGTAAATTGGCTCTGATTTCACTTTGAAATCCCCTGTTGCTTTCTTTTTGCACAGGAATTCTTATGACCCAAGTGATACCAACGACGATTGCGTAGAATCTAATAAATGGATTCCCCCTGACTCTGACAAGATTCAACAAATAATATCCCAGGTTGAATTTTATCTGTCTGATGAAAATTTGGCATCCGATTGTTTTCTGCTGAAGCACATGAAGAGAAATAAATTGGGCTACATCAGCATCAAACTTCTCACCTCCTTCAAAAAGGTAAGGTTTTCTCAGTGGCTTAAAGTGTCTTGCAATACCATTTAGGTCTCAATATATTTTTTTAAATGGCTGAGGGCATTGGAATGCAACAAAACCTAAACATCATACAATAATCTCCCACACTTTTTTGTCAAATGTTTTGCACACATCAAAGGCATCAACAAACATTGATACTTGCTCAATAGGATACTTGCTGTGCTGGATACTATCTTGAATCCATGCTGACTATCCTAGATTGATATTTAAATATCAGCCATTCTATTGCCTCAATTCCAGCATCTGCAGTATCTTGTCTCCATATTAAACATTGGCTTGGTTCTGCTGCATGCATGCAGTGACCACTTCATTTTGAGTATAAATCGAACTGAACACTATGCATACATCACCCAGTTCTGACTTTTAATGATGGAAATCAGATTGTTTGGTGGTAATTTGGGCTAGAACACTGTTCTGAAAAACTCTACAATTATGACCTGTGGTTGGGAATGATAGACTCATAACTACTGCTCCCAACTCTGTCATTGCAAGTTGTGAATCCAGCCATTGGAGTGGGATTTTTCCTCTTGATGACCATTGACTTTTTACCAGGTCTCTGTTATTTTGAACTTTTATTAAATGTTACCTTAATTTCAAGTGCACTTGCACTCAGCTTTTCAAATTTACTCCCATTCATATTTGGACCAAGATTGTAACGAAATCTGAAGAACTGAACAGCTTATAACTAAACTAAACTAAAGAGTGATTCTGATGAAGCCTAAACCAGGTAATGCTGAGCAAGTTTGAGTGCCAGCTGAAAGTACAATTTATAGTTCTTGCATCACTTTGTTGATTGAGGCCATAGCTAGGATTAGAGTTGGCTATGGGGGGGTTGCAAAGGATTTGGTGGCATCTTGATATTCAAATACTTAACCCTGTCATCATTGAGCACGGCTATGTTCATGGAGCCTGCTGTTTGCTATTTCATTGTTCTCCACTATTCAGAACTGACGTGTCAGTTCTTTATTAAGGGATTTCATCTATCTAGTTGTGGAACTGTTCAGCTCTATCTCTTGCTGACTTTTGTGGCACTTATTTCAGATAGCCCAGGTAGACAAAAATGCTGGAGAAACTCAGCGGGTGAGGTAGCATCTATGGAGTGAAGGAATAGGTGACGTTTCGGGTCGAGACCCTTCTTTGAGATTCTCCAGCATTTTTGTCTACCTTTGATTTTTCTAGCATCTGCAGTTCTTTCTTAAACATTTCAGATAGCCCTGTTGGTACTCTATATCCTTGTCATTGAGACGGGATCGATTACTGGCTTGATTGTTGTGATAGTGAGGTGTGCCAGCCTATGAGTTAACAGATTGTGGCAAAATTAAATTCTGCTGAAGATGAACCATTGTAATTCCTAAGTACCTGATTTTGAAATGGCAAGATGATTCTTTATCTCAATTAGTGCAATAGTGCCACACAACATGAATATACTCATCTGCACATTTCTTGAATTTGCTGGCATATGATACTTTTGTCTACCTTTGATTTTCCAGCATCTGCAGTTCCTTCTTAAACATTTTGTCTACTCCACTGCAAAATCTCCTCAAGGTATGCCTACTTTGAAGAAGTTCTCCTCCTCTCTCCGAAGGCAGTTTAACAACCTCCTCTCTCACTGCCACCCCTCTGTGATTCACCCTTCCCTCCAAATCTACGCTCTGCCTCTTCCTTTCTTTTTCCCACCCTCACATCAGTCTGAAGAAGGGTCTCGACCCGAAACGTCGTCTATTTCCTTTCCTCCGTAGATGCTGCCACACCCGCTGAGTTTCTCCAGCATTTTTGTCTACCTGTAATAATACAGAAATCTAATTCTTGATTTTTTTGTAGCTACCTTTAATCTGTCTGTAAGATTTAATCCTTCTAGCCATATTCATTTGGACCAATGCTGAGCACAGCTTCTGGCTATCCATCCCCTCCTGGAATATTTTGGAACTGCATTCTCCCCGCTCCGAATTGCTGAATCTTCTATTTCTTTCTCCATCTTTTTTGTTATCCAGGGTTTGCGAGACATTTACATGGTGTAGAATGTGCATTTAACTGTATAGATCTGCCCTCATATTCACTCGAATAAGAACTTAACATCCAAAGCTCTTGGATCAACACTTTAAGCCTGGCTGCTTTATGTTAATTATTTGTTTCTTGCTTAATTTAACCAATTTTTTTGAACACTTTTTTTCACCTCCTTTCAATTCTCACGGTATGTTTCTGATCTTTGGTGGACTGCAGCTGAAGTAGATTGTGAAGCTGCGCCACTAATCTTGCCTGCAATGAGACAGAAGTTGTGGGCCACACGTGGTTCAGAGATGCTTTTGGGATTTGGCACTGGATAATAAATCCTTGTGATTAAAGGGTGTAAGAATGCATAACAATCTTGATTGCATGTAAAGAATATTTAGCATTGTTTTTGATTTTTTAGATTAATCTCATCGATACATTTCAGTTAATTGTGTTATAATTCTTAGAATAAAGAGGTCATTTAAGCCTGAGGGTGAGAAACTTTTTCACCCAGAGAGTTGTGCATTTATGGAATTCCCTGCCACAGAGGGCAGTGGAGGCCAAATCACTGGATGGATTTAAGAGAGAGTTGGATAGAGCTCTAGGGGCTAGTGGAGTCAAGGGATATGGGGAGAAGGCAGGCACGGGTTATTGATAGCGGACGATCAGCCATGATCACAATGAATGACGGTGCTGGCTCGAAGGGCCGAATGGCCGCCTCCTGCACCTATTTTCTATGTTTCTATGTTATTTAAAACTCTTAGTTTTTACAATTTGTGCAATTTACATCTCTATAATTGCACAACCTTTAGTTGTGAATTTAAACTTGAATCCATTGCAATCATTTTTGCATCAATTAAAAAAATTACACTTATGAATTGTTTCCCTTGTAGATTAAGATCTTAACAAAGGATTGGAAGGTAACAGCTTATGCTCTTAATTATTCCGATTTGCTGGAAATAAATCAAGAAGGGACAAAAGTTCGGCGAAGAAACCCTGTTCCGGAATCCCTCCTGAAGCTGCCATCAAGTAAACGTATATTGGCATGGAACTTTCGCAAGGATTCTCCAGAGGATGGTGGTGAAAAACATGCTCAAATAAATGACATGGAGATGGCAATGAAAACATTTTCTATTTATGGTTCTATCAGTTCAATCCGCCTCTTGCAGCCAGGTAAGGAAATTCCTACTGAATTGAAAAAATGTACATTGAAATATCCAGAGGTTGGGACCAAAGTTTGTGTTTTGATTGAATATGAAAATCATGAAGGAGCCAGAAAGGCATACGAAGAACTTGGCCAAAGGCACAACTATAACTGTGAGAGTATAAAGGTTGTCGTACTGACAGGAAAAGGTGCCAAAAAAATCAGTGATCTAGACGCAAAAGAATTGGAGGATTTAAAATCAAATTATAAAAAGCCTTCAAGACGACCAACAAAAAGAGAGCAATTTCAATCTGCAATGGAAGAGTCTTTGTACAGTTCTTCAGAATCTGATGGTGCCACACCACCTGTCTTTGTCCAAAGGTATCTGCAGCACCAATGTGATGTCCATGACGGCAATAGTCAAAAGCTGAATCCATGCATGGCTTCAAGGTCTCATTCATGGAGTGACCATTACAGCCCATCTATTCCTCATAGGGGTTTAGTTTATCATAATCCATCACCCCTAACAGATTTTGGGCAAGGGCTTTGGTCAAATTCAAGTACAAATCCAGAGCTAACCAAAAAAATCCATGACTGCTCATCTGATAGTGGGAATTGTTCAGGAAGTCCCTGGGTGCAACGACGCAGGCTAGCTGCTTGTAAATCTGTCTCTTTAGAGGTCAGCCAGGCCACGTGTAGGCAGTCGGGAAGGAAGTCTCATAGTGCTACAGGCCTTCCGCCTGGATTGATCCGTCTTCCCTTTGGCCCAGATGGTACAAAGGGCTTTCATAATAGCATTGGAAGAGGGAGAATAGTTCTAAGGCACTGATTTGTATTTGAAGTTAACGTACAAGGGTGACTTGAGGCCAAGGCTCAATCGGTAATGGCCACATATGCCATGGACCATTTAAGAATGACGGATTTGCAATGTAGTTTATGCACAAAATATATTTTGCATGTATTGTACTTGACACTTATTTTCTTCCGGAGTATGTTAATGTTAAAATAACATATGCAGCAGAGTGCCTCTGTTTTTGGGGGAGCATCAAGCAATTCCTCAGCAATTAGGGTAACAATGTTGAGTAAACCATGACACGGTGTGCTGTACAAAACATGGAATGTCATTCTGTATAATACAATGAATGAAGCACTGTGGATCAATTATTTTTTGTTGGTTATGATTAACATGCAATGATGATCTGCATTAATATAACATTTATGAATAAATATTTGCATATTGAAGTGTTATGCTGATTGTAAATTACTAAAATATTATTTGCTGTGGCTTATGGAACAATGGTACACTAGTAACTACAAATGCAGTTTTCATTTGATCTGTTAATTCAGGTTGTTAGTTCCAGCATTAATACATCAATATAGGATAAAAGCCCTCATCAAACAGTAAAGTTGTTTTGTTTGTAAATCATGTTTGTTTTAAATTGTGATTTTTAAATCACAAGATAACCGTTTCAAGCCTACTAATTAATTGGCAGTTTGACTTCTGAACTTCCTCCAACCGCTCTAAAAGTATGTTTAAAATACCAATCACTAGGCATTCCAACGAACAAGACCCAAGAGCAAACCAACATCCAACACTCCCTTGGTTAAAAGATAATCTAAAAGGTGATGTAGAGATATTCTACTACTGTTGTGCTACCCATTACATGGAATGCAACATTTAATTTAGCTTAAATGCATTAACCAGCTTGAACTCTCACTTCCTGAAATATAATTGAAAAGTCGTGAGCCATAATGTGCTAATTCCAATTTAAAATATTTTTAATTTTTTTTAAAACCATATCAAAAAGCAGTATTTAAGATGACATGTACCAATTGTTAAAGGTGACAGCAATTCAAAACAATGTTCAAAACACATATGTTATCTTCTATGGATTTTAATACTGTGCCTTGTCAAATTGCTATCCAATCCATCAATTCAAATTAATATTAATCATTCTCTGATGTCTGAATATATCCTTGGGCAAATGATATTGCTCTGAGTATTGGTTTTGCAATTCAATGTTTTGCAAAATAATATGAATTGTGTATACGGGTATGAGGAAGGCCGTGAGGGTGTGGTGGAAATGATGCATCTAAAACCTAAAATGGAAATTGTGGATTCCATTCACAAGTCGCGATTCTCTGTGCAAAAAACTTGGCTGGAAGAGACGGTGGCAGCTGCCTGAGGAACGGGTATGTTTTAAGGATGAGCTGTGTAAGATGTTAGCAATCTGGAGAGCGGGGGATAGTGGATCTGCTAAAGGGTCAGCTGCAGGCTAGTGGGCGTTGGGGCTCATAGGCTGCAGCTCTGCCTTTAATACCATTATACTAGCCAAGCTAATCCCCAAACTCGCGGGACTTGGTGTCCGCACTCCTCTCTGCAACTGATCAACAGACCGCAATCGGTGAGGATAGGGAACAAATCATCCTCCATGATAATCCTCAACAGGGGGGCTCTTCAAGGATGCTTTCTCAGACCCCTTTACTCCTTGTACACCCACGACTGTGCAGCCATGTACAAATCTAATTTGCAGATGACACCACCATTGTGGGCTGGTTATCAAATAATGATGAGACAGAGTACAGGAAGGAGATTGAGATCCTGGTATCGAAGTTTTATCTCAATGTAAGCAAGACAAAGGAGATAGTGATCGACTTCGGGAAGCGAAGTGGTACACATACCCCAGTTTGCTTTAATGGTGCCGAAGTAGTGATGTTGAACACTTCAAATTCCTAGGTGTCAATATCACCAAAAACTTCTCCTTGACCACCCATATTGAAGCAACAATCAAGAAAGCACACAAATACCTCTACTTCCTTAAAAGGCTTAGGATGTATGGCATGTCCCCTATAACTTTCACCAACTTCTGCAGATGCATCATAGAAAGCATTTTATCAGGATGCATCACAGCATTGTGTGGGAATAGCTCCACCCAAGACCGCAAGAAAGTGCAGCAAATTGTGGACGCAGCCCAGACCATCACACAAACCAACCTACCTTGTGCTGCCTCTGCAAGGCCAGCAGAATAATCAAGGACGAGTCACGCCCTGGCCACTCACTCTTCTCCCCTCGCCCCTCGGGCAAAAGGTGTAGAAGTGTGAAAACGCACACCACCAGATTCAGGGACAGTTTCTTCCCAGTTGTTATCAGGCAACTGAATCATCCTACCACGACGAGAGAGCAGTGCTGAACTACTATCTACCTCTTTGGTGACCCTCAGACTATCCTTGATCGGACTTTGCTGGCTTTACCTTGCACAACATGTTATTCCCTTATCATGTATCTATACACTGTAAATTGCTCGATTGTAATCATGTGTCGTTTTCCTGCTGACTGGTTAGCACGCAACAAAAGCTTTTCACTGTACCTCGGTACATGTGACACTAAACTGAACAAATTTGGCAGCCTACTGGGTCCAGCTCCTAGGATTGAATCGAACTGGATGTTGGTACCATTCTACAGACTGAGGGTGTAAAGCAGACCTCTAGTCAATCATGTGCCATCTGTTAACTATTGTTTTTAGCAAATTGTAATCCACACCAAATTTAAAAAGTCAATGTTACTCTTTTCTACAACTGGGCCCCACTCTTTAAAGTTGATCATGCAATTTTAGTAGTCCCTTTCTATTTTCACAGTTCTCCACGATAGGAGGGCAAAGTTGTCTACAAGGTTAAATCCCGGGATGGCAGGACCGTCATATGCTGAGAGAATGGAGCAGCTGGGCTTGTACACTCTGGAGTTTAGAAGGATGAGAGGGATACTCATTGAAACATATAAGATTGTTAAGGGTTTGGACACGCTAGAGGCAGGAAACATGTTCCCGATGTTGGGGGAGTGCAGAACCAGGGGCCACAATTTAAGAATGAGTAAGCCATTTAGAATGGAGACGAGGAAACACTTTTTTTCACAGAGAGTGGTGAGTCTCTGGAGGCAGGTTCTCTGGATGCTTTCAAGAGAGAGCTAGATAGGGCTCTTAAAAATAGTGGAGTCAGGGGATATGGGGAGAAGGCAGGAATGGGGTACTGATTGGGGATGATCAGCCATGATCACATTGAATGGTTTCTGGCTCGAAGGGGCAAATGGCCTACTCCTGCACCTATTGTCTATTGTCATTTTAAGAGAAGATGCAATGATTAGACCGCCTTTACCCTTCAACAAAAAACACATACAAATACCTCTGTTTTAATGTGCACGCACACATACCTCGTTGATGTTTGCACTCAATCAGCACCAGAAAATCTGAAGCAAAACTGATTACATTTTAATAAAGCTTCACTTCCAACTTTTGTGCTGAATTTGTAGAACTTGAAACACTCCAGTATTGGCAGGATGATTAATCCAGGCTCAGGGAATGAGGGAAAATTAAAGATAGATACAAAATGCTGGAGCGACTCAACGGGACAGGCAG
Source organism: Okamejei kenojei (assembly GCA_035221665.1). NCBI lineage: Eukaryota > Metazoa > Chordata > Chondrichthyes > Rajiformes > Rajidae > Okamejei > Okamejei kenojei. Next base: position 33,505,682 of record CM069158.1, on the reverse strand, counting down.
CATATCTGGAGAGAAGGAATGGGGGACATTTTGGGGCGAGATTAACCAAGTTTCCACCACCTAATTCATGCACTGAACACCTTTTGGACGTTTGACATCCAGCATTATTGATGTTTATCAAAAAATGTCATTAAATGACTGTAATAAATACGTGAACTGCAGATATGTTGAGGTACAGAACATAAAAATAGTTTTCAACATTCAAGTATCAAAGTATCGTATTAGCATGGTAGCTGTAGCTTCTAAGAAAATTCTCTATAGATCATCATTAAACTCACATAGGGAGATTTTGATCTTCTGTATGAGCCTGGCTTGCACGAGACTACCTTTTTTTTCAATCAACGGCAGTAGAAATTGAGGCTATGATTCTTGCCAGTTCTCTATTTACTGGTCTACCTGTAATTATAGCTTATTTGTGTTTCCTGCAAATCAAAGCTCTATTAAACTTGAATATATAAAATCATTCTAGTACCATTGGTGAAATTTTTAATTGGAATATTCAGCTTTTGTTACCTTAAGGTGACATTCTCTATGGGAAGCTAGAGGACATAGGCTTAAGGTCAGAGGGGAAAGATTTAGTAGGAACCTGAGGGGCAACTTTTTTCACACAGGATGTTGGGTGTATAGAACGAGCTGCCAGAGTAGGTAGTTTTGAATAGTTGGAAAATGGATAAGTCTCAATTTAGTCATTTCATTCAACAATATATATGGTATCACAATTCTTCAAAAAAACCCCACCATCAATAAAGATGAAAAATACCTTGATGTTCTTGGAGAATCAGCTTTCACCTCTCAGCAGAAGATCTAGGCCATTGTTTTCTAGCTTCTGTGATTGGCGAAGCCATTATTTCCTTGCTGATAATTAACAATCAACCTTATAAATTTGTGATAACATTTATTTGCACATATACAATTAAATATTGTATTGGAGTGAATTTTGAAATATAAATTCAGTTTGATCCCAAGTTCATTAGTCTTCAATCCCTAGACGTTTCTTCATTGTAGCAGACATTGAGACTGCACAGAACTCCTGAACTGCTTCCAGAGCTGCAGAATCTGCAATCCTGCATTTCTTGGAAACAGGGTGTGAGACCACGTCTGCGGGATGTCGTTTTTCTTTTCTGACTGAATCGAGAATTTTTGTGGAGATGTCCGTTACTGGAGATAACTCTCCAGGCTTTGATAAAGTGTTCACGCCTGGGTTGCAGTTGCTGTCTTTTGCAGAGCTGAATAATGGCCCATGTGGGTTCCAGTCTGATAACTCATCATTGAACAGATCATAAATACTGACGCTGTAAAAGTAGTCCATGGTCGTGATGATATCTGCAAGCTCGGGCACTTCATAATCAGGGGACATCAGCTCCTTGGGTAGTGCCAGAAGTCCCATGCTGTCTTCCAAGCTTCTTTCAAACGTCAGAGACAGACTTGACATTTCATCCCAAGGTATTTCCGTGGCATCTGAGACATTTTCAACTATGCTATTATCTTCAGAATTTTCCTGGCTGATCTCAATATCTGTGCTGAATTCATTCAGATCTGCACTATTGGAAAGTTTTCCCGACATTGCAACAGGTGAATTGTTCAATGATGCACTGTGAAATGGGATGCAATCAAACATCTTCATGGCATCCTCTAATGAAATTTCATCAGGCAATGCATCTGGACTGGTAATTGGACTTGTGGAGTCTTTACCTTTTCTTTCATTGGAAATGAGTTCATTTAATTCTTCTTCACTCACTGCATCCAGTGCAGCAAGCATTTGTTCTTCGTCATCCTTTAACTGGGTTTTATCACAGGTTGAAGAATCTATATATTTTGTTTTTTCCTGTTCTTCGTTAGTGGTAGGGCTGAGGTTTGAGGTTGTTTGATCAGAAGGACCTTCATGAACTGCTGTATCTATGGGCAATGGGGTTGCCTTACTCCCTGCATCTTCGAACTTCAAAGCTTTCGGAGGCTGTTCATTTGGGTTTTGACTTGGGTTATGCTGTTGCAATTGAATCTGATGATTTGGCAATTCAGTCTGAAACCTTGCAGGAACATTAGATGTGTGAGTTTTACTATTGATGGGAAATAACGGACCAGAGTATGAAACTTGGTTTCGTCCTGAAAGTAAAATTGGAGTTTGTTGATAGTAGACGGAGGGTGGTTGGTAAATGCTGCTGCTGTGATCAGGTGGTGAACAGTAAAGTGGGGAAAGGTATTGAAGTTCATGGTGCGTTGGAATTGTTGCGGTATTTAAAATGAAGTTTTGACCGTAAAATGGTGAAGCAAGTCTAGGCGGCAATTCGCAGTGAGTTCCATTACTTCCAATGTTGTGTATTCTGGGGTCATACAAACAACCACACGGTGCTACATGGAAACCTGTAAAAGCGAAGAAAAAAAACTTGTAAATCTTCCACTTTCCAATGGAACAATTTTCTCAATACTATTGACTCAGAAATATATGTAAATATATATCTTGCATATGTATTCCTAAATGTATACATTTTATGGTATATACTTTGCACACAGCTGCTGCATTCTTGCCATTTATTATTTTGCATGTTCAGTACCATAATGGGACCGATTGTCAGTTATTTCACATTGCCCATATCGGGCACGACAAAGCAGCTCATAGTTTGTGTAGTCAGGCTTTGAGTCCTGCATTTGAAGGGCAATGAATGAGCTTGGTCAAGAATCTCTCTGGACGGAAAATGAGGAAACCCAGAGGCTGCTTTGTGCAGTCAAGCTAGAAGTTTACATGTTGATGTGGTGTTAATCCAGAAGGTCTTTGGAATATTTGGATCCCAGCAAAAGGAAGGCACATTCACTTACAAAATATACCACCATAGACTTTTCCTTGAACATTACTGTGCAGTGTTTAGGGCTCTCCTGCTCAACCAATCTCATTTCAGAATTGCTATTGGATTGGGCACAGCGCCCACTTTGGTCTTTGGTATTAACATCTTATGTTATTGTGCTATGAAATATGTAGCACCCAATTTCCGAGGTGCGACTTGGTCAGACTGAGCATGGTAGTTAAATGTGTTGATCGCTTGGAGTTCAGGATACAAATTCTACCACATTTTGTGATTCTGTTTCGTACAACTCCACAAGATCAAAAATCTAAATTACAGAACACCATGGACATTGTTTTTCAATTAGTCTAGCAAGCAGGAGCTCATCCTTTAGATAAATCTGAAAATAGTTGATGATATAAATTTATTCAATCTGGGTTGCTTATTTTATTATAATTGAACCTTTTTGCGCACCCAGATGAGTGGTTTATTCAGCATATTGGAAGGGGATTTGGATGGGGGTGGTCCTGGGTTATTTGACTTGTAACTACTCACACAGTGCATTCATTTTTGTTTACGTACCATTGCAAATTTACTAGTTCATCACTTTTAAACAATATCTTAATTTTTTTCAAATTTCTTTATTGAAAATATGCTTTGTAAGACCTTTTGTATGGCATTTCATACATTATGTTGATAGAATGGAGCGGCTGGGCTTGTATACTCTGGACTTTAGTAGGATGAGAGGGGATCTTATTGAAACGTATAAGATTTTTAAGGGATTGGACACGCTAGAGGTAGGTAACATGTTCTCGATGTTGGGGGAGTCCAGAACCAGGGGCCACAGTTTAAGAATAAGGGTAGGCCATTTAGAACAGAGATGAGGAAAAACTTTTTCACCCAGAGAGTTATGAATCTGTGGAATTCTCTGCCTCAGAAGGCAGTGGAGGCCAATTCTCTGGATGCTTTCAAGAGAGAGTTAGATAGAGCTCTTAAAGAGTGCCGAGTCAAGGGATATGGTGAGAAGCCAGGGACGAGGTAGTGATTGTGGATGATCAGCCATGATCACATTGAAATGGCCTACTCCTCCACCTATTGTCGGTTGTCTAATAGTTGGATATTGCTGGTGAATTTGAAAGCTGATGAATATTGAGGATCTGCTGATCTTCTCCTGAGTTTTGAAGAAAAATCATGATCAAAGGTGGCACAAGGTTCAGAGCCAGGAGGCCTACTACTGCCCCGAAACCTTAAGCTCGTATGATCTTATTTTCTTTTTTCCATTAGATATTCAGTTACATTGCCTTGGCTCTGATTGCACGGCCAACCATAGTTTAAAAGTTGTATATTTTCAAACTATCAAAGTACCTTTGAAGGATCTTTATTTAGTCTTTACTGGACTTTATCTGGCACTAAACGTTATATCCTTTATCCTGTTTCGGTACACTGTGGATGGCTTGACCTAGTCTGACACCTAGTGCAGCACTAGGGGAGTGCTCCTGTGTTGGAGAGGACGTTCACAGCATTGGTGCACTGTCAATTTGCTGTCTCGTGAACAAAATCCTGAACCAAGACGCTCTGTTCGCTTAGGTAGATGTAAATGACCATGTGCGTTACTTTATAAAAAGGCTGGGAAGCTGGATGGATGTGAGTGAGGTGGATGGGTGGGAGCGCGAGTGAGGTGGGTGGGTGTAGGCGTGAGTGAGGTGTGTGTGAGATGTGCATGTGCGTGTGGGTGAGGGTGCACATGTGAGTTCTGAGGACGTTGCAGTGCGGTCCAGTATGATTTGGACTGGTCAGGTGAGTGGCTCAGGTGAGTGGCAGATGCATTTACAAATACAGGAAAGCAGATTATTATCTGAAGAGCAATATATTTGGGAAGGCGGGCCTTTGCACACCAGTTGTTGTAAGTGAGCAGATGCAGCAGATGGTTTGACTGTAAGTTCAGGGATGTCTCACTGCAAACCTGCAGCACCTGGGTGAGGTCACGCCTTGAGCACCGAGCGGTTTCTGTCCTCTATCTTGGGAAGGATAGAGGGAATATAGCAAAGGTTTGCTAGACTATTTCTTGGGATGGGAGGACTACCTTATGAAGAGAGATTTAGATGATTGGGCTTTCAGAGGCATGGAATTGGACAGCATAGGAACAGGCCCTTTGACCCACTGCATCTATATGACCATCATCACTAATCCCACTTGCCTGCATTAATTCCATTTCCCTCAGTGCCATGCTGATTCAAGTACCTGCCCAGTTGCCCTGTAAATGGTGTTGCTGTTTTTTCCTCAACCACCACCTCTAGCCACCACCTCATCCCAGAGACCAACCACTCTTTGCATGAAATATTTACCCCTCTGATCATCCTCCCTGTCGCCTTCAATTTTTACCCTTGATTTTTAGACACCCCTTTATATTTCCTAGAGTTGGGAAGCGCACGAGAAGTACCTTGGTGAAACATGATCCAGATTGAACTAAATAGATGAGATGTACGGGAGGTGCTCCTGATATTGGGGAAATCGAACAATGGGGCTCAAAGCGTAAGGATATGGAGCATGCGGATAAATCACCCAAGGAGTGATATTCTCCACAATGGAGGCAGTCAAGGCTTAATCATTACAGTCTGAAGAGGGGTCTCGCCCTTTCCTTCTCTCCAGAGATGCTGCCTGTCCCACACAGTTACTCCAGCTTTCTGTGTCTATCTTTGGTTTAAACCAGCAATTGCAGTTCCTTCCGACACTAATCATGAATCAACAGGCACAAGGGATCAAGCAGGTTTCTCCCACCCCATCCTGTTTCTTTCTTTGGGCTTTTTGAACAGTATTTATTCCTCCAGCGTTTCATAAAGAAGAACCCTGCACGCCATGCTGCCTTTTGTTGAAGTTTGTGCTCAAATTAACGACTGCTTTTTTCTTGTCAGTACACCTGGCTGGAATGTGCTCTATCGACAGTCCAACTGTTTGAAACATACAGGGGGGGGGGGGGTGAGTGATAAGCCCTGCGCTATCTATATAAATGGAAAGCGTTCCCACTTTAGTTATAAATAACAGCAGTGGTTACATTTGAGACATGCTTTGTGGATATTTGTACCGTACCCTAAAACTGCCGTTCGGGAAAGCGGACTACCGGCAGATTGAAGGAGGGGGGGGGGGGGGCGATGGGGTGGAAGGAAAGTGAAAGGTGTTGAGTTTTTAAAAGGGCAAAATTCGAAAAGGGCGAGGTGGGGGGGACTAAAGGATAAAGTGTCAATGTTAAAGGGGTTGGCTTGTGGAAATGTAGGAGTGTAATCCAAAGAAATCCGACCTTGGTGTTCCTGTAGAACGTATCTCCTTGTTGCCGAGGCCGAGGAGAACTGGGCTGCCGGTTGTCCCGGGCCAGTGAGCCCAGACCTTTGTGACAAGCCCTCCTTCTGAAATCTTGTCGAACGCTGCATTTTGAGCCCACTTTTTTTTCAAAATTCAGCGAGAAAGACACTTAACGTGTTAATTACTTAAGATAACACCAATGTTTATGTTAATGTCTCCAGGGAGATAATGTTCCAAAATATAACGAAATATTCGGAAAATGAACAATTAAAAATTCTAAGGAAGAACCGACGCATTCTAAGCACTAATTGAAAATTCCCCCCGTCAACAATTAACTGAAGAAGGGTCTCGACCCGAAACGTCACCTATTCCTTCGCTCACCCGCTGAATTTCTCCAGCATTTTTGTCCACCTTCGATTTTTCCAGCATCTGCAGTTCTTTCTTAAACAATTAACTGAACTTCCTCGCTGTGTTTGTTGTGCATGTATCACGATCTTAGCGCTGTTAGATACGGAGAAAATACAACTTGAGACATAGATTAAATGTATTTTATTCCGAAATATTATTTTTGTTCGATTTGGCACTGAGAAGCGTTCTATCATTGATCCGTGATCCTGATGCATGTAGATCTTTTAATTTGTCAATTGTTCAATCAGTCAAGATAGATGTTTTGTGTAAGAAGGAACTGCAGTGGTGGTTTACATCGAAGCTTGAGTAGCTCAACGCGACAGGCAGCATCTCTGGAGAAAAGGAATAGGTGACGTTTCGAGACCCTTCATCAGACTTAAGGAGGAGGAGACTGGAGGTAAGAAAGATGTTTTATTGCGTTGGCGAGTGTGCAAAGGGGATTTGCCAGCATGATGCCAGGACTGGACATGATGTAGCACAGGAGTGTAAGATGAGACTTTGAGTTGCTTAAAGTTATTGGGGAGGGATTAAGCTGGAAGACCCTATTTTACTTAGCAGAGCGGACTAAAATAACATGAATAAATGTAAAGTGATTGAAAAATGATTAATGGGAAGAGTAAAATTAATGCACCAAGGGGTGGTCTGGTTCTTGTGGTCTCACAGGGTGGTTGAAGTGGAAACTCCTTGTCATGTTTAAAGAGTAATTGGATATCTCTTTAAGAGTCATGGTCTGCAAAGCTGTGAAACATGTTCTGAAAGATGGGTAGCTCCTCGTTCGACTGGTACCATGGGCCAGATGTGCTCTTCTGTGCCATAATTTTTAATGTTTCTGAGAACTTTTACTGCCGATGCTGGATGTAAACATTTGTTAGCAGATTTTCAAACGTTGGTCTCACTGTCAGGTTTTGAGTCTCTTGATGATGCCAATCTGGGTAGCGATTGTGCGGTGGGCAGACTGATATAGGCACTGCCAGAATAGCCTTGTGCAGATTTTGGGCTATACCAATTATGTCTTTCTAGTATAAAATGCTTCAATTTTTTGAGGAGTCATTGTGGAACATCTTAATTGTGGATGACATCCCAAAAAGGATCTTTGAAAGAAGATGGGCAGCTTTCAGACTAGTGGTTAAGATGGTGGAAAATTGAAGATAAAAATGCTGGAGAAACTCAGCGGGTGAGGCAGCATCTATGGAGCGAGGGAAATAGGCAACGTTTCAGGTCGAAACCCTTCTTCAGACTGGACTAGTTCTTCAAACTATTGGTGTTACTGTGGTTATTGTTCACATCTGCACCCTTTATTTCCTGCCAGGGTAAATAACAAGAATTATCTGAATTGTCTCTTTAACACCACCGATTTTAATCTTTGGTTTCACTTTATCCTCACCAGATCCTCATTGTATCCTCGTAGTTGGTGTTCCTGAAATGAAGAAGCTCTGCCCTAAATTACTCTCTGATAATTTAAACCTTATGATCTGATCATCACAACTCCCTGGTTGTTCTGTCATTTGCACATGTTCCCCCCACTTGTCTCATTGCTTTCTCCAGACCAGACCCTTCATTGTTGAGAACAAACTTTGCTGATCAGGGAAATTCTCCTTAACACATTTCAAAATTCCAACCCTTCTTTATCACTTAAGTTGTTAACTCGCATAATATCGGTGTAATAGAAATCCAAATAATAGTGTTATAGAGTTCATTTTGCATCTCTATAATTTCCTTGAAGATTTGTAGCTCTATCTTCTCATCATTACTTGTAGGCCTGTAGAATATCCTCAATAGTGCGATGTATCCTGCTCATTCCTTTGATGCTCAAGGACATCATTTTCCTGAAGGACATAAATCTCCATCAGAACTGCTCTGCTGCCTCCTTTTTTCCTTGCCTATTTTAGCTGAATGCATTGTATTCAAAAATATTAATTACTCGGCTCTCTCTGCCTTTTCATGTTTCATTGATTAATAAAAGTAATAGAAACATAGAAAATAGGTGCAGGAGTAGGCCATTCGGCTCTTCGAGCTTGAACCACCATTCAATGTGATCATGACTGATCATCCAACTCAGTATCCTGTACCTGCCTTCTCTCCATACCCCCTGATCCCTTTAGCCACAAGGGCCACATCTAACTCCCTATTAAATATAGCCGATGAACTGGCCTCAACTGCCTTCTGTGGCTGAGAATTCCACAGATTCACCACTCTGTGTGAAAAATGATTTTCTGATCTCGGTCCTAAAAGACTTCCCCTTATCCTTAAACTGTGACCCCTTGTTCTGAACTTCCCCCAATATCGGGAACAATCTTCCTGCATCTAGCCTGTCCAACCCCTTAAGAATTTTGTAAGTCTCTATAAGATCTCCCCCTCAATCTTCTAAATTCTAGCAATTACATGCCGAGTCTATCCAGTCTTTCTTCATATGAAAGTACTGCCATCCCAGAAATCAGTCTGGTAATGGTCAACGTTCCCTCATATTGGAGATCCCCTCACTGCTGGTTATGTGTTGGTCTCTCTCCATAGTGGTTGGTGTTGATGTATTGTGTCCGTTGCTCTGTAAGAAGTGGTTGTTGATAAACACCTGGTGTTGGCAGCTCCTTAAAATATCATTGGATGTTCAACATGATCAAATGTGCCCAAATAAAAGCTGCCATTTCCATTGTGCCTGTGTCTTAAAGTAACTTTATAAATTTGCACAGTGGTAACTTGTTTCAGTGATCACCAGTAATACTTTACAGATCAAATCATTTGAGATATTGCTGCTGTACAGTATAAAATACTTCATTTTTAGTCAAATGAAAGAAATTAATACCCTTCTGCCCAACATACTAAATCCATCACTAAAATAACCTCAAAAGTGCTGGAATAACTCAGCATTTTCTCCATCTTTTGCAGTTATTTAAATTTTGAGAAAGCTTCTCTGCCCAAATTTTAACTCGTCTACTCTATAAAGCCACCTGACCTGCACAATGTCTCTTAAATGTTCTATTTGTCTCAGATTTTGTCTGCCATTCATTTTTTTTAAATTCTGCTACCTTATATCTGATTACTGTATTATCTATCTGCCTGTTTTCCTTTATGCTGTGAGCCTGGTCCTGTCAGTTTCATCTGTAACTTCAGCTAAAATAATGATACTTACTTGCATTGCATTTCAAACACGACTTCAACACTCTCCATACATGACTGATCTTTGCTTTATTTTTCACCAATGCAGATGCTTTTATTCTGATTTTCAACAATCACTGAAGTTCTTTGAATCTGCAGTTTAACTTTTCTGAACAAGTGCTTTTTTCAAGGGAAAATAAACATTTCTACAGGTGTCTGAAGGTCCAACAGAAAATCCAGAACCGAAAGAACAGGTGGTGGGTGGAGAAAATCATAATTGTAATTTATTGGCCAATTATGTTTTGCAACATAGGAGGAATTTGGTTAGACAGTCATACCAAAAAAGCAACAAGACACAAAACGACATAAAAATTTGACATAAACATCCACCACAGCGACTCCTCTCCATTCCCCATTGTGATGGAAGGCAGTAAAGTCTTATCTTCTTTCCTCCTTTTCTGCCGTGGTCGGGGGAGTCGAACTATCCACAGTCGGGCAATTTAAGCTCCCTCGGCTTGGAGCTCCCGAAGTCGGTCTCTAACCAGGGACTGCGGACTCCACGTTGTTAAAATTACAGGAGATTCAGTGTCGTAGAGTCATACAGTGTGAAAGCAGGTTCTTTGGTCCAACTTGCACACGCCAACCAGCATGCCCCATTTGCACTAGCTCCACTTGCCCTTGCTTGGCCCAGGACCCTCTAAATCTAATCAGTACAAGTGTCTCTGAAACGTTATGAAAGTATCTGCCTCAACTTCCTCCTCTGGCAGCTTGTTCCATATACCAACCACCCTTTGTGTGTAAAAAAAAAAAGTTACCCCTCAGATTTGTATTAAATCTTCTCTTCCCCCCCCCCCCCACCTTAAAATTGTATCCTCTTGTTCTCGATTCCCTTAATCTGGGTAAGAGACTATGTGCATTTACCAGATCCATTCCTCCCATGATCTTGTACACCTCTATAAGGTCACAACTCATTCCTGTGCACTCCAAGGGATAAAGTCCTAGACTGCTCAACCTCTCAATATAGCTCAGGCCCATGGGTCTTGGAAACATCCTCGTAAATCTTCTCTGCACCCTTTCCAGCTCGACAACATTTTTCCTATAACATGGTGTCCAAAACTGATCAGAAAACTTGTACTTGATTTATTATTGTCACGAGCGCTGAGATCGTGAGTGAAAGCCTTTTGCCAATGACCACAAAGTGCAGAGCCATTCTCAGCTCGGGCTGATCCTGCTGAGAGAGCAGAACGGAGAAGAGTTTATCAAGGGACGAGAGGCAGTTATTATCTGGAAGGAGCCCTCTGAAGATTAGTTTGTGTTGCTCTTCCCTTGACAGGAGTAACTTTGACTACAGTGAACTCTCTGGTTCAGCTTTTCATTTATCCCAGACAGATAAAAAGTCCCAAAAAATCAACTTGCAAACTGAATGCCAAAAGATGTTGAAGACCGTGTATTACTCTTGAGGTTCTTTAACCTGCAGAGAGCAGCGTCGGTGACAAATTTACAATCTCGTCTCCCATGTCCAGGAAGGGGGAGGATATGCTGGGGGAACGTGGACGCTGAATTCATGACCATCTTCAAGGAAAGAAAATAATTCAACTGCAGTGGTGAGGGATATGGGAGAGTGGTTGCAAGAGCTTGTGGCGGCACTTGGTGGTAAGCCACAGGCACAACGAACCCTCGGCTCTGGAGGGCAGCGTCTCGGTGTGGGAGGCACTAGTCACGGGATTGTTACCCGAGTTGGTATTTAAGACCGGGCAACGCCCGTGACCAGGGAGGAGTAGGAAGCTGTATTGCACAGAATAAAACGCGTCTTGTGCACACAACTTGTGTCTGCTTAGTTTTTGGCTGGACTCCTGCGAGTCCCTGCTACAAGCTGATCCCAAAACCATGCAGATCTGTCAGTTTAGATGCACAAAGCATGTGATCATCACCATGCTTCAACTCCAGGAGAGATGCAACGAGCAACATTGAACAGAACGCATGGTCTTTCGTGACTTTACAAAAGCCTCTGATTGCATCAGTTGAGAGGGACTGTGGAGCTGCCTAATTTGATGCCATCTTGCCTCACTTTAATGATAGATCTCAGTCAAGATTTTAAGCAGCAGGTCCACAACAGATCAATCTTAGTGCAACACTGAGTCAAGCAAAGTCCTGCTGTCAGCCCAACACTTTTCCCCCTTGCCTCCACGAGCTTCTAGGGAGAGTGGCGCTGATTTCCAGGAGAAATGGTAAACTGTTCAACTTGAATTAACATTTATCTGAGAAGCAAGGTTATCCAATCTCCATTAATCAAGCTGAGTAAACATGGAATGTGGGGAAGGAACTGCAGATGCTGATTTAAACTGAAGATGGGCATAAAATGCTGGAATAACTCAGCAGGTCAGACAGCATCTCTGGAGAAAAGGAATAGGTGATGTTTCTAGTTGAGATCCTTATTCAGACTCGTTTGCTAATTTTGGGTTGAGACTCTTCGATGAGTCTTAAGAAGGGTCTCTGCCCAAAACGTCACCAATTCCTTTTCTCCAGAGATGCTGCCTGACCCACTTTTCTCCAGAGAAGCTGAGTTACTCCAGCTTCTTGTGAATACACATGGACATTTGCTTTCAGATGCCGATTGCCAAGTCGTCATCATCAGCACTCTTGTTAATGGGCCTTCTACAAAATGTCTATTGAAGAAAGGTCCTCCACCAACCTACTGCACTATCCAACATCACTAGCCTGACAATAAGGTCCACAATGAAATGCTTTAAAAATATTTACTTTCTATATGTTGGGACCAGTCACCTAGTGAAGACTGACATTGATGATGTGATCCATTATTACCTTCAGGTCTGATAGAGGAACCTTTGGTTGCCGGGGAAAACATTTTAGTAGTTGTTGCTTAAATCTCGGGAGAAGCCCACGGTCTCTTTGATAGCAGTGATCCCTGTTCTTCTGTGTGACCCTGAGGTTTGGGCTGCTTCACAAGGCACTGGATGCATCAGAATTGGTGCCTCTGCTAAATTCTCCAAATCCTCTGGTAGGGTAAGCAAATCGACATTGGTATCTACCCCCCCCCCCTTTATAATTCCTAGCATGAAGGCCCTACTTCCACTCTGACAGCTTTGTTGGGTTGCCCACGACGCCTGCAACAAGCGCCCTGCTTCCAGCTCGTGTTGTGACGTGGAATAGCAGGAGCACTGAGGAATCGGTCGCTGTCCTGAACGCTGCCTTGGCAAGGAAAGCTTCACAGGCCCCACGTCAACCTCCCGGGAACCCACACAAACAGCAAGAATGTTCAATCGTATCATACACCGGAGACCAAGCCACGAAATTCTGACTTGCTGCAGCTTTACAGGACCATTAACGCAACAACACAACCGATAAATATACACTAATATAATAATTTATCAATAAGGGTAAGCGGAGCTTTATTTTCTTTCAAGCCCACGGGGGAACGACCGGGCCATATAAAGACGCCAATTACTAAAGCAAGCAGGACCAGTCCAAGTAGTCAGTCACACAGTGTGGAAACAGGCCCTTCAGCCCAACTTGCCCACACCGACCAACATGTCCCATCTACACTAGTCCCACCTGTCTGTGTTTTACCTATATTCCTCTAACCCTATCCAATCCATGTACCCGTGTAAATGTAATCAGACATTCTGGTTCAATAACTAAGTAACAAATCTTCAACTATTTTATTTAATGGATACTGAATGTGATAGCGCAGCGCTGGAGACCCAGGTTCGAGCCTGCCTACGGGTGCTTGTATGCACTGAGTTTGTACATTCTTCTGTGACCTGCATGTGTTTACTCCAGGTCCTCGCACACCAAAGACGCGCAGGTCTGTAGGTTAATTGGCTTCTGTAAAATTGTCCCTAGTCATGTGGGATATAACTAGTGTTATATGCTGGTGATCGCTGGTCGGTTCGGACTCGGTGGGCCGAATGGTCTGTTTCCGCGATGTATCTTAAGTGTAAAAGTCAAATGATAAACAGCTTTGACCTTTAGGGAAACACTTTATTCAAAGGTTTAATACATTTGATACACCAGCAACAAGCGAATACCGTCCCCTTACATTAAAAATGAGTGAAAGGGAAACATCAAAATCGCAAATTACAGATGATACTAAGTTATAAAAATGCATCGATGGACTTGGATGTTTATTAATTTTCGTGTTTCCTTTTTTTCGTCGCCTTGTTTATATTGATTTAAATCCGGTTAATCTGCATCATTACATGCACCGATATAATTGTCTAAAAAGTATATATGTATTTGAAATAATTCGTGTAAAATTGCGAGGGTTTATTAACGAGTCTTGCCCCTTTAAGTATTTTTTTTGTCCTGAACACATCGCTCCGCAACCGCAAGTAGCTTAGCAACGGCCACGCTTCGGTCCGCCTCGCCAACTGCAACACCCTGTGCCCTTCTCGAGATGTCCAACGGAGGATTGGAAAGACTTTCGTGCACCGACTCTGGAGCCCGGGACTGGGGTTCAGAAACTTCCTAAAAAGCGCTATGGGCTGCGCCTCCAGTGTCAAGACGACCCGAGCCGCGTCCCCCACTCTCACTGCGGGAGATGGCCAGACACAAGACACCAGCGCCGCCGATCCTCCCGCTCCTAACCCGGCCCCGCCGGGAGACCCGGGCTTGGCATGGGACCGGGTGAAGGCGGACGAGGAGACCGGGGAGGTGTTCAGGCAATCCAGGTCACCGCCGGCCCAGGGCACCGCAGACCCCAGCACTCGAGGTAAGTCATGCAACGCTAGAGCTAGAAAACTACTGGGTACACAATTAAACTTATTGTTTAAGAAGGAACTGCAGATGCTGGAAAATCGAAGGTGGACAAAAGTGCTGGAGAAACTCAGCGGGTGCAGCAGCATCTATGGAGCGAAGGAAATAGGCAACGTTTCGGCCCGAAACGTTGCCTATTTCCCAAGGGTTTCGACCCGAAACGTTGCCCATTTCCTTCGCTCCATAGATGCTGCTGCACCCGCTGAGTTTCTCCAGCACTTTTGTCAACATACAATTAAACTTGTTCCTGGGTAAGAATAGTTAAAAGCTGAAGCGGGCAAAGCTAAATACTGTGGATGTGTAAAATCTGAAATATAAAGGGAAACTGCTGGGAACACTCGGGTGAAGCAGCGCCGGTTGATGTTTCAGGTCAATGACTGACTATACATCAGACTATTTATCTCACTTGGCCAGTCTGGTGGGTCCCACGTATAATCGGCTCAGTGGCGCAGCGGTAGAGTTGCGGCCTTTACAACGGGTGCTGTCTGTGTGGAGTTTGCACGTTCTCCTTGTGCCCGCCCGGGTTTTCTCCGGGTGCTCCGGCTTCCTCCCACACTTCAAAGACGTATACAGATTTGTAGGTTAATCGGCTTCTGTAAAATTGTCCCATGGGTGTAGGATAGTGCTAGTGTAGTCGGCGTGGACTCAATGGGCTGAAGAGCTTGTATCCATGCTGTATTTTTAAATGCAATCGTCGAGTGTGTAGAAGGGTCGCGACCCGAAACGTCACCTACCCTTTTTCTCCAGAGATGTTGCTGACCTTTGATCAGCCATGATCACATTGAGTGGCGGTGCTGGCTCGAAGGGCCGAATGGCCTACTTCTGCACATATTGTCTATTGACTGCTGAGTTACTCCAGCACCTTGTGTATGTTTTGAAACTAAATTAACAATCGTGACTTTTTTCTGTGATTTTGTTTCCCCTACACCTATTTAAAATATATATATAAATATAAATTAATTAAAAACATTTTAAAATGATTTTTCCTAAACCTAGTTTAGACATAAGTTCATAAGTGAAAGGAGCAGAATTGGGCCATTCGGACACAGTGCTGGAATAACTCAGCGAGTCAAACAGAATCTCTGGTGAAAATGGATAGGTGACGTTTTGGGTCGGGACCCCTTTTCACACCCGAAACGTCACCTATCCATGTCCTCCGGAGATGCTGCCTGACCCACTGAGTTACATCAGCATTTTGTGTCTTTCTGTGTAAACTAGCATCTGCAGTTCCTTGTTTCTCCCTTCATGTTGAGGTCTGGCTCCAGATCAAGTCGGGGGACGTTACCCGTCCTGTATTCTTCAGAAAGCATTCACCTTCTCGGGACCAATATCCCAACGAAATCCAGAACTGAACCGTGCCGGCGTTCTATGGTTTGTGTCTGACCAATACCTAGTGGAGGAAGTTGTTTTCAAAGCACCTAATATTCCAATCCTTCACTGAGGAAATGTATTTCAAAGTGCTGTATTTCACAACACCACATCACTCTGCATGGCCAGTCATTCCAGCAAGGCACTGCGAGGAAAGCTTCACCAGTGTTTCTAGTTTCACCAAGGCCACCATAACGTAGTCATTGTTGAAAAATGGTCTCGACCTGAAACGTCACCTATTCCTATTCTTCAGAGATGCTGCCTGTCCCGCTGTCTCTGGTCTAACTTCACCAGAGAGTAGTCATTAGCTTTTCGGAGGATTTTGCATTGATCTTCCTGCTTTGTTGCTGACTGCATTACGAAGTGTTGGTGGCGATGTATTGTGTAGACGCTGCAGACCATTTGAATGCATGTTGTTCCTTTGGACGATAAATGCACTGGTGATCTAAATGGGGCTTTAACTGCCGTGGAAGGGATGGTTAAAACCCAGCTGTTGTGCATTATCTTTAAATATTACCTTATTCACGAGTTTAAACAAGAGGCAAACGATGAGACCAATTAAGTAGAATGAAGTACAAGGAGAGAACCAGTGTTTAAAAAATTGGTGCCAGAAACATTTTTGTTGGAAGAAGGGGATTTGCAAATCATTTTGAGCAATCAGGAAAAATAAAAAATATATTTTATATATTACTTTAGCATAGCTGAATAATGGTTTCCATAATACGATAGGAAAGATTCTACTGTGGAGTATAAACATTCCTTTCATGACAAATAATAAATCGGACCAAATGAAAATAGTAAAATCTGTGGGTTTTCTGATTTTTCTACAAATGCCCAAGGAGTCTAAATTTTAGAATATCAAATATTGCAGGATCAATTTTGATCAACTATGAATATGATTTTCAAATAATTTGTACCAATACAAACCAAAAAGTACCCAATGGGCCAAATAAACAAACAGTACCTCAGTTTTGGCTGTACCTCAGTACACTTGACAATAAACTAAACAAAAATAGTAGCCTCCTAACACAAATAATAAATAAATATTAAACTATGTCTTTTCAAAGTACAAACATAAAATGTGAGAAGCATTAAACGGGTCAGGCAGTATCGGTTCCTGCATTTTCTGATTTCATTTTGGATTTCCAGCATCTGCAGTTTTTTTTTTTACTTTCTTTGTGTGTTTTTGTTGTCAGCTGATGTCATTCTCAAAATCCTCTTCAGCATCAAAATAGCTGCAAATGACCACATTCAATATTTTTTTTTGGGGGGAGCATAATTTACAATGATTCTGAACATTTAATATTATGTGACATCCTCCAATAATATATATTAATTTTCGTAACTTATCTAAAGCAGACAACAACTAGACAACTTGATGATAATTTTTTTCAATCGATCTTGAATGATAAAGACCATAAATCAAGAAGTGTATTGTACGTATCTTTCAACCCCCTTTTGTCATGTGACATTTTTTCATTAACAGATAACAAGACTTTGGGAGAAGAGGACTGTGGTTTGAGGGAGATTGACTCGGTTTCTGCACTACGGGAGCAATCGGTCAGCAAGGTTACAGTGGTAGTTCAGGAGGATGGGAGTGATCCAACACAGACAGAAGCAACCAGACCCCCCGACTCTGAACTGCACAATCTGACGCTATATTGTGAGGACGACCTGCTGATGAGACATGAAGGTGAGAAATGGGTTCATTTTATCAACTCTGACACAAAAGGCATTACTATTTATAGTTTTTTCTGTCTAACACCAATCTATTGAAGATGCTATGGATAATGCCTTCTTCTTGCATTCCTAATTCAAGTGGCCTGTATCTCCTCACAAACACAATGTGTATCCATAATATTAATCAAAACATTATACATAGGTTTAAGCATGTTTTCATAGACCTGGCATGGTGAGCTAAGGCTTGGCTTATTATTTTTCCATTATTTTCAACTAAGACATAGTTCGTTTTTACCTTGTGTTCTTTTACACTTGCATTTAAACTTTTTATTATCTCAATGTAACGGAGCAGCCGAGTGGAATTTAGTGCATCAGATGATAATGTTGATTGGAATACCATTAGATTCTTCCGTAAACACTCACAGGTATTTCATGTCTTATTTACCTTTTTATCATCCAAATTCCTTGTCAGATAGTTCATTGCCACAGGTGATCGACACCTATAGCTTGCCCAGTGACCTGGGTCCTCCGGTTATAATCGATAATGGCAGTGGGCTGATAAAAGCCGGACTCTCAGGAAATCATTCTCCAGCTTTCGTTTTCCCAAGTGTGGTTGGAAGGCCAAAGAACACATCAATGAATATCTTTGGATCATCTGGAAGAGAAACGTACGTCGGAGAGGAAGCCCAAAGGAAACGCAGCATTCTTCACTTGATTGTAAGTAGAAACCTTGTGCATAAAAATACTAATAACATTTCATAATTTTTCTGTTAGTCTACCCAATTTTCCTTCCATTTTAATTTGATCCCTTTGTGATCTCACAAGACCATGGTGATTTGAGCGGAATCAAAAAATTGTCATCCATGGATGCAAACCTGTTTGAAGTTAATGCAAAATCTTAGTTAAAAAAGATATTTGAACGCTGGTTAGGGTACAAATTGAGTACTACATTAGCTAATTAAGTAGAAGAGATGGCCTGCGTGTGAGGTGTTATCATTGCAACACATTCACCACCCTCTGACTGAAAGTCCTTTAACAAGGATGTGTAAGCCCGAGAGAAATTTCAGAAAAGTTTAGTATAGTAGTTCCAAGGATGAGAAATTGTAGTTACCAACAGAAGGGGTTATGCTCCTTGGAGCAAAGGAAGTTGAGAAGAAAGTTTGATAAGTTTAAAATCTGTCCAGTTTAAAAGAGAAAATCTATTTCCGTTAAAAGACTACTTAATGGCCAGATAATAGATAGATACGACAGAACTTTATTTATCCCAGGAGGGATATTGATTTATAGTACTTTACAAGATATCTAGAGATGAGATGAATGAAAACTTACACAATGAGGTCATAATATGGAATGCGCTGCCTGACAGTGCAATGGATGTAGATTCAACTATGATTTTCAGAAGAAATATGTAGCTAAAATAATTGCAGGACTTTAGGGAAACTTGGGGGCTGACTGTATTGCTCTGCAAGTGTCTGGTGTACACTTGTGCTAAATGGAAACCTCCTGAAATATAACATTTCAATATAGCCCATCCATGGGGGTTAATTTATGCTCGTTCGGGGAATGTAGAACGTGAAGGACGTTTGATTAACCAGCTACTATAATTCTCAACATAAAGAACCAAAGATTTACCCAATATATCAAATTCACTGCTAAAGTACAAACAATTGAAGTACTGAACAATTGCTGTGGGAAATGTTGAAGGTGAACGTTTATTCAAATGTTTGACTGTTTCATTGAAGTATCCAATTCAGAATGGACTGATCACACATTGGACAGAAATGGAAGTTCTCTGGGGGCACACGTTTGAAAACGAACTGCGTCTTGACGTTCAGAACCATCCAGTTGTTATGACAGAGCCAGCGAACAACCCCCAGAAGAACAGGGAGAAAACAACTGAGGTAACTAACCAGCTACTGCTGACATGAGCTGGACAGAAGGACGTTATCTCAAAACCCTTCTGGAATAGATCCTTAAAATCTGGTATGAATGCTTATGTGGTGATGATGGAACATTTCCCTTTCCCCTCAGACCTGCAAGGAGATCCAATCCAGAAAGGTTGGCTTGCTTGATACATATTTTAAAATCCATAAGACTATTTAATTTAATTTTTGAATTTAAGCTCCACATGACAGACTAGAAAGTAATAGGGACCGTTTTCCTCATTTTCTCCCTTTTCTTTGAAGCAACTGTTAAGCACTGCACTTCAATTATGGCAATTCACAGTCATTCAGACCCTGGAGCTTGTTCAGCCATTTAATTACCTGCCTGAGTGACCCAGCCCGCGATACCCTGACCTAACAAAAATTAATTAATCTGTCGTAAAATGTTTGATTATCTCAACGCCCAGATTGTTTTGGGGGAAGTAAGCTTCAGATTTCCACTATTTTCTGTCTGTAAAATGTTTCCTCATTTCACACAATATTGGAGGCAGACCATTAAAAGCTGATGCATCCTCATTCTCGGCAACTGCTGAGGAATGTTTAATTGATGCATATAAAATGGAATGTTATCATTTTACGCAGTCGATTTTTTTAATAACACGTGTCCTCTTATCACTTTGGTGAATCAGCATTCTAACCCTGCTGAGGACTTTGCTGCCAAAACTGAACGACGTACAATAGCATTAGAAACAGAACGTTTTGGCCCCTACATTTGCTCTGCCATTTAATAACATGAGGCTGATCTTTCACCTCAATGCTACTTTCCGGTCCTAACCGAATTTCCTTTGGTTACCCTCAGAGCAAATAATTAATTTAAGGTGAAGGGGAAAAGATTTAATAGGAATCTGATTGGTAACCTTTTCACGCAAAGGGTGGTGGGTGTATGGAACAAACTGCTGGAGCAGGTAGTTGAGGCTGGGACTATCCTGATGTTTAAGAAGCAGTTAGATAGGTACATGGATAGGACAGGTTTTGGAGGGATATGGACCAAACGCAGGCAGGTGGGACTTGTGTAGCTGGGACATGTTGGCCGATGTGAGCAAGTTGGACCTGTTTCCACAATGTATCAATCTATGACTAATCTACCAATCTGTTTCTTCATTTGTCTCAGTAAATGAGCCTTTACTACCCTCTTATGTGGAGAATTCAGAGGATTAACCTGAGGATGTGGGTCAAGAAATTACTTGATAGGACAGGATTGGCTGATCCCTTATATTGTGACTGTGACCCCTGGCTCTCAAGAGCAGGGAAACATCATCCTTGTATCTATTCTTTCAAGCCCAAACTTATTTGGATGTTTCGACTTTAAAGTGCATGGGCCAGTCTGCTTAATCACTCTGCCAGACAATCTCCACTATTCCAAGAATCAATCCAGCGATTATTTGTTGGATCAATACTTATTTGCTAATACATCCCAGCACGGGTAGGGAGACCAGACCTGTACTATATGTTCCTGCTGCCACTTCACCTATATTTCAATGTGGAGCAAAATAAGTGGCTGTGGTAGCGAGTCCGGGTTAAAACGTAGTCGTAGAGCCAGAGAGCAGCAGGAATCACAGACGGAGCAGTGAGGGAGGGTGTTGCAGAGCTCCTGTCAGAGCCTGAAGGGTTCTGCCAAAACGTCAACTATTTTTCTCCTGAAATGTTGCTTAACCCACTGAGTTACTCCAGAATTTTGTGTCTATCTTCCCTACATTTTAAATGTGCCCTGATCAAGGCTCTGTACAATGTCAGTATTATTTCTTCACTTTTATTTTCCACCCCATTGAGATAAAGGCTAATCACCCATGAATGCTTGATTTACACTTTGCATTTACATGCAGTCAATTAGTAAACCTTTGAACTTTCACAGCCTGTGATTCACAATTTTTAAATCAAATTGGCTGGAATAACATGCTAGAAACTTCATCGGTTGTACACATAATCCACATAATCTAAATCCTTAAGTTCTTACTCTCGTCCTCGGGGCCTGCTGTATCTCCTCCTTGTTAACAATGTGTCAGGGTATATAATTTCCTATTCCTGCATCCAATATTAAAGACAGACAGACTATCAGCTTGAGGTGACTTTCTTTTACTGTGTTTGCCTCTCTCCCTCTGAAACTATTGCCAAGATTGTGAATTCACACACATCCCATCACTCTCGAGGATGGTGCGGTGGGAACTGACTTTCCACATTACAAGTGAAAACTCGCTTTAGCTAACAAATTAAAAAATATTGCAGTTATTCAGTTACTTTCATCCAGGGTTATAACTAACTGAGTTGCATTTTGTTTATCTAAAACAGATTCTTTTTGAAGCATTTCAAGTTCCGTCTCTACTTCTGGGTATCCAGGCAGTGCTGGCTCTACACTCCACTGGCAGAGTTTCTGGGACAGTCATCGATTCAGGTAGTATTTTCTCACCAAGTGAATTGCGATACATTTCTGTACTTTATTTTGCACTTGGGTGCAGACTGCCTTATGTACTTCAGGCAGCATATACCTTTTGGAGGTGTGGTCTCAAAGTGATCACAGAAAAAAATCTACATTTTTGTCCGAAAGGTCCTGACCCGAAATGTCGCTTATCCATGTTCTCCTCAGATGCTGCCTGACTTGCTGAGGTACTCCAGCACTCTGTCCTTTTTTACACAATTAACTACATGGTTACTGATTTACTCAGTTATCAAGATTCACACTTAAGCCCGTCCCACTTTCACGACCTAATTCGCAACCTCTGCCGAGTTTGCCCTTGACTCACACTCGCAGCATGGTGGCCACGAGGTCGTAGGAGGTCTTCCTCACGCTCGTGAGTGATCTCCGTGTACTTGTGGCATCAAGTAGGTCGCGGTGTTTTTTCTAGCCTGATATAAAATGTCCACGAGTTTTAAAAAAAAGGTTGTCATGGAAAAAATTGATACTTTTTACTCGTAGGTAGGTCGTGATGCTTGTCGTAGGTAGTCGTCGGAGGCAGTCGAAGGTAATAGCTCCGGGGTGAAAAAAAGCTCAGTAGAAAAAAAAAAGTTCTTTAAACAGCAGAACGTCACCTCTGTCACTCCAAGGCTTGTTCATTCATAGCTGGAGAGTTTTTCGGAGGACACTTGTGTTTTAGAGATGGCACCAAAATGTGAGACAGGGGCTTTAGTCTACAAGCATCTATGTAAAGATAAAAAGCATTTTACGTCTTTAGTTAAAACAATGCAATGCGTCTACACTAAATAAAAAAATTATTTCAGAAAATACAAACTTTCTTCTTTCTGATTGAAGGATCGGCTGTGACACATGTGGTGCCTATTTTTGAAGGAGGTGCTTTGAAAAACATCGCCCAGCGCGTGTACCTGGGAGGAGAGGACCTGACAGAACACTTGATGAGATCCTTGGCTGAAAACAACAGCTGGTCGTTCACTTCCAAAGGTAGTTACGTACCATCACGTAACACAACCCGTCCGTTTACAGCAGTATATGACAGGACAAGGATTTATTTCTCAGACATAAAACATCATAGGAAAACATAGAAAAATAGGTGCAGAAGTAGGCCATTCAGCACTGCAATCAATATGATCATGGCTGATCATCTAAAATCAGTACCCTGTTCCTGCTTTTCCCCATATCCCTTGATTCCTTTAGCGCTAAGAGCTAAATCTAACTCTCTCTTGTAAACATCCAGTGAATTGGCCTCCACTGCCTTCTGTGGCAGAGAATTTCACAGATTCATAACTTTGGGTGAAAACATTTTTCCTCATCTCAGTCCTAAATGGCCTATCCTTTATTCTTATGTATTGGCGTATCCTTGTGTATTGGCGGATGTGCATCTATGTCAGGTCCAATGAAACATCAAGCTCCACTACGACGTAAAATGGGTCAATTAAAATATATTGCATTCTCTTGTTATTCACTTTGTCCATTTAAAAACACATACAAATGGCTGAGAAATTTGGGCCTAGATTAAGTCAATTTGGCACGGGATAATTGTTTTGTTTTAATTGGAGTTTCATGTATTATTTAAAAATTACAATGAAGAAACAAGCCAAATGGCCCAATTGTATGTGGTTGTAATTTAGCTGCAAATGGAAGCCTCCCACTCCCTTTACCACCTGCTATTAGCAGATCAGGATCTCAGTAGCAGAAACTATAAAGTTTATCAGCTGAATCTCAAGCTTTCCAAAAGTCAAATACTGGAATTCCCAAATAAAACAGAAAATGCCAGAAATAATCAGCAGGTTAGTCACTCATAAAATGTGTCAATGGGAGGGGAAAAGAACATCAAGGAGAAAACACTCAAGAGTTCCTCAAGGCAATGACGTGGACCCAATGATCTTACCTGCTTCATCAGTGGCAGTCAGATCAACCCCCAGTCCCTGAAACTATGGCAGTAGCACTACCTGTGGTGCCACCCTCCTATCTTCAGTAGAAGATACCAAAGGAATAAGAAATTAAAGATAAAAAAGACAGAAGGAATTTAAAACAATCACAATTATTAGCTGAAGATAGACACTAAATGCTGGAGTAACTTAGCGGGACAGGCAGCATCTCTGGATAGAAGTAACTCCTACTATCCAGAAATGCTACCTGCCCTGCTGAGTTACTCCAGCATTTTGTGTCTATCTTCTGTGTAAACCAGTATCTGCAGTTCCTACATTATTATTAGCAGAAATGTATGAGCCAAACTAAATTAATTGAAGGCTAACATGTCTGCTGGACTGGACTGCCTATATTCTAAAGTTTTAAGGGAAGCAGCTACAGATGGAGAAGCACTGGTGGTGATCTTCCAAAATTTGGCAGATTTTGGAACTTCCCAGTGAATATTGAAACAATAAATGGAAAGAAAAGGACAAATAAAACAGGAAACTACGTCATGTAGTCCTCGATCTTCCTTTTGGAACGCTGGAAATAATTATTGTGTAGGTAGTAGGATATTTAGAACGTCGTAATAAAATCATGTAAAATCTACATGCATAAGAATGGAAAATTGCTTTGTTATTTTAGTAGACTAAATTGAGGATGCAATTAGCAGAAAGGATACCAGGAACCAGTGGGTATGGTACATCTGGATTTGCAAAAATATATTAATGTGGTAGGGTACATTTCAGGTTGACCGATTATAACTAATGTGGTTCCAGAGACCCAGTGTTGTGGCCTCAACAATATTGATTTAGATGAAGGAACCAATTTATTTGGGTGGCACAGGAATGTAGGTAGTAGTGCTAGTGCTTCAGTGTCAGTGATCCAGTTTCGCTCCCGACGTTAAATTCCTCTCTGCGGAACGTGTGTCCCTCTGTGACCCTGTGGGTTTCCTACCGCATCTTACAGATACAAATGAACTGGCCAATCTACATTGGTCCTCATGTGTAGGGACGAGTTGTGGGGTGGAGTTGATTGGAATGTAGAGAGAATCGTTTACAGGCAAAATTCATTGGGGAATGGCATTGCAATGTGAACTAGCATAGAGTCCCAAGGGCTCATATTTCAATGTAGCAACGTTGCATTTTCAAAAACAGACGAGAAAGCAAATTTAGGAAGTTGCCTAAGGTATGCAAAATTATATAAACAGCTTAATAGGCAAAACTATGATGGTGGATGGCATTATGGAGAGAGGAATATTTTTGATTAATTGTTCAGGATGTGGAATCCCTGGTTGATTTGAAAAGTGGTGATGGGCTACTTGAATCACTGCAGTCTTCTAGATAAAGATGCTCACATATTGCTGCAAGGTAGAGTGCTCCAGGACCTGAACCCATGATCATAAAGGAACAAGTCAGAATGACGTGCAACTTGGAGAGGAATATTCGAGTGCTGATATTCACAAGCATCAGGTGCCTTCACCTCACAGAGAGTTGGGGAGATGTTCTAGGTGAGTAATTGCAGCATTTTTGTTGCCACAATGTGCTAGCAGTGGAAGGAATGGATATTTAGGTTGTATGAAGTTAGTAGTTAGTTAGTAAAAAAATATTTGTCACGTGTGCCAATTGGCACAGTGAAATGAAATAACCATGGTAAAAATAAAGAACACAACAGAGTTGATAGAATTCAACATAAAACATCCCCACAGCAGGATCAAAATTTCCCACTGTGAGGGAAGGCACCAAAGTCAGTCTCTTCCCCTGATGTTCCCCACTGTTCACCCGTAGTCGGGGCCTCTAGTGTTCTTCAAGTTTTAAATTCTCAGGTTATTTCTATGTCCTTGCATATGTGCATTCAAGGAAGTATTTGATTGCACTCTTAATTCCAGTTTCACTACCTTGGTACACGTGACAATAAACAAACCTTTGAATAAATACTTTGAAGTGTATTCGGAGTAATGCACTCTGAAGTGTATTCGGAGTGTAATAGATGCTGAAATGGCTTTGCTTGGCAAATGGAGAGCCCCTTGTCGTGGAGATACCCAGTCTGTGACTAATATTTTCTGCTGTCCCAGATGAGTTTCTGATCAATGGTGAACTCCAGGTGAATAGATGCAGAGAGTCAATGAGGAAGTGACAGGACCCTCTCTCATTGAATCTGGCCATTGCCTAGCACTTATATCATCAAAATATTACGTCACCCCATGCCTTAATGTTGTCTGGGTTGTGTTGCATGGAGGAAGTGGAATGTTTTTTTAAACAGTTTAGTTTAGAGATACTGCACGGGAACAGGCCACTCAGCCCACCAAATCCGCACCAAGCAGCGATCCCCACACTAACACTATCCTACATGCACTAGGGACAATTTATATTTATACCAAGCCAAATAACCTACAAACCTGTACGTCTTTGGAGTGTGGGAGGAAACCAAAGATCCCGGAGAAAACGTACAAACTGCGTACAGACAGCACCTGGAGTCATCATTGAACTCGGGTCGCTGGCACTGTAAGGCAGCAACTCTACCGCTGCACCATCACACCGCCCTAAAGTTGCTAACAGAATTCAATGTTGGGCAATCAATTATGAGCATCTCCACTTCTAGCCTCGTGATTTAAAACCAAGTAATCGATGCAGGAACTGAGACACAATGCTGCAGGAGTTAGAAACATAGAAAATAGGTGCAGTAGGAGGCCATTCGTCTCTTCGAGCCCTGTCATCATGGCTGATCGTCCCAAATCAATAACCCGTGCCTGCCTTCTCCCCATATCCCTTGAGTCCACTAGCCCCTAGAGCTTTATCTAACTCTCTCTTAAATCCATCCAGTGATTTGGCCTCCACTGCCCTCTGTGGCAAGGGATTCCACAAATTCACAACTCTCTGGGTGAAAAAGTTTTTTCTCACCTCAGTCTTAAATGGCCTCCCCTTTATTCTAAAACTGTGGCCCCTGGTTCTGGACTCGCCCAACATTGGGAACATTTCCTGCATCTAGCTTGTCCAGTCCTTTTATAATTTTATATGTTTCTATAAGATTCCCCCTCATCCTTCTAAACTTCAGTGAATACAAGCCTAGTCTTTTTAATCTTCCCTCATATGACAGTCCCACCATCCCAGCGATCAATCTCGGAACCAACGCTGCACTGCCTCAATCACAAGAATGTCCTTCCTCAAATTAGAAGACCAAAACTGTACATAATACTCAGAGCCCTTTACAACTGCAGAAGAACCTCTTTACTCCTATCCTAAGTACTAAAAATCTAATCTACTGAAATCCTCTTGTTATGAAGGCCAACATTCCATTAGCTTTCTTCACTGCCTGCTGTACCTGCACGCCAACTTTCAGTGACTGGTGTACAAGGACACCCAGGTCTTGCTGCACCTCCCCCTTACCTAACCTAACCCAACCCCATTGAGATAATAATCTGCCCCCTTGTTTTTGCTGCCAAAGTGGATAACCTCACATTTATCTATATTATACTGCATTTGCCCACTCACTCAACCTGCCCAGGTCACCCTGCAACCTCCTAACATCCTCTTCACAGTTCACACTGCCACCCAGCTTTGTGTCATCCGCAAATTTGCTAGTGTTGCTCCTAATTCCCTCTTCCAAATCATTAATATATATGGTAAATAGTTGCAGCCCCAACACCGAGCCTTGCGGCACTCCACTCGCCCCTGCCTGCCATTCTGAAAAGGACCCATTCACTCCTACTCTTTGCTTCCTGTCTGCCAACCAATTATCTGTCTGCCAACCAATGCTGCAGGAGTTATTCAGGACAATGTCTTGAGGCTGGAATGATTGTTATTTAACAACCATGACGATCTTTGTCAGATTTGGCTCTAACCACTGGAATGTTTTCCCTCTGCTATTCACTGATATTACTTTCACCTGCGGTGAGAAATGTCATAATTTCTCACTAAGGGTCTACTTATTTAATGCTGAGATGAAGAGGGACATATTTTGCTCCTCAGGGATACAGTTTACATCATTATCAATCTTAACTTTAAATATACTTAAGTAGAACTAAGAAATGTGGAGGAAGAGGAGTTCGACCAAGAACCAGCCCCTACCGTGCCTGATATAGAAACGAGGAACTGCAGGTCAGGTCAGGCAGCATCTCTGGAGAACGTGGATAGGGGACGTCTTGTGTTGGGACTCTTCTTCAGACTGGACACACAACGCTGCCTAAATGTGTCTCATTGACTTTGGGAAATCTTTATAATCTATTTATTACCAAACGTAGTTGACTGGTGCTTCAATTGTTTTAATTTTATGATTTTTATTTTCCCTCAGCTGGCCTAGATATTATCAGAAATATCAAGGAGAAATTTTGCTACGTGGCCCTGGATTTTGAAGCAGAGCTCCAGAACTTCAAGAATAATCCAGATGCAATAAAGGAAGAATATGAGCTTCCAGACGGGCAAAATATGATAATCACAAACCAGAAATTCAGCTGTCCTGAAGTCATGTTCAAGCCATTTTTAATAGGTAACTGAGAATGTTTGACCCCATTTCATCCTGGGTTTTCCTGTTTGTGGACTATTAATTCTGTAACAACTCGAAACTCAAATGTCACTGGTTAGTGGGAGGATTGTTGACTCTACTCTTCCTACAGATGTGGCCCGATCTGCTTTCAATCATTTCTGTTATTTTTGGTGTTTGCATTAGTAAAAACTACACCTTATTGATACAATCCCCTTGTATTTCAGGCAAGGACATTCAGAACTTGCCTTCATTGGCACATTCTGTGATTGAGCATTGTAAAGAAGAGACCTGCGATGATATGTATGCCAACATTGTCCTAGCTGGTGGTAATACGATGTTCAGAAACATGGGAGAGAGAATTCAACAGGAGATGACAGACCTTGTAAAACCAGGAAAGAAGGTACCTTTCTGTAATTTTCCATGCGAGAATGTGCAGTGCCTTGATGTGTATGATTCCTGGACCTCCTGCTACATTTCATTACATTAGCATTCTTCCAGCAAGTGCCAAGGAAGTAAGCTACTGTAAGCTATTTAACAGCATTTATTTCAGGCATACTGTAGGCATATTTGTATACTGTAATTAAATTAAAAAGTCAAAGATCAATCCTTTAAGATGCATTCCAAAATGCTGTTATTTGTAAATATCAGTATCCCTCCTTTGACATATTTCTTCTTCTCCTTTGAAAGGTGAAGGTTCTTGCACCTTCCAACAGGAAGTACCTTTCATGGAAAGGAGCGTCCATTTTGGCAGGTCTCTCCACTTTCCACCACATGTGTGTAGCTCGCCAAGACTTTGAAGAGTATGGAGCGACTGCTTTGTACAGGAAATTAGTTTAGCAACAGATGAAAAATGCAAATCCCCAAATCTGTTGTGAAGTTATTCATTACTGAAAACCTGTTTATTTTTGCTGTGCCAGCAGAGCTAACATTTAATACTATTACAGATCTTTAGATTGGCAACAGCAAATGTCACTGGGACTATTCAACATCTCACCGGCTGAGATTTGGCTATCAGCTAGTTCTGAAGAAGGGTTTTGTCCCGAAACATTGCCTATTTCCTTCGCTCCATAGATGCTGCTGCACCCACTAAGTTTCTCCAGCAATTTTTTGTGTACCTTCGATTTTCCAGCATCTGCAGTTCCTTCTTAAAAACTTATGAGTTGTATCATATTTATAATTTGGGATCAGCTGTACCATTAACAGCTTAAGTATTTTAACTCGCCCGCCGATGCTGGAGCCTGTATTTAGACCTGTGCACAATTTAAAATCCCATTCTACCTCTCACTTTATACCAGACTCCTACACTTATTTGTAGACTATTGAAAGTATATTCATGAGATATAGGAATGAACATTCAAAATTAAACAAAGGGACTCCTTCCCAGACTCCCACCTATTTATTCTCTGACCTGAAATGTAACCTATACATGTTCTCCAGCGGTGCCATCCGATTTGCTGTGTTACTCCAGCACTTTGTGTCCTTTTGTGTATTAACCAGCACATCTGCAGTTCCTTATTTCTACATTCAAAATGAAATCACCGGAATACTACTTTTTTCTCCCACAATTTAGAAGTTTAACAGTTTATGACTGTTCTGAACTTGGTATTTGTAACTATAGATACTCCAAATCTCAGGACTATAAACGTATCTGTCTCTGTTCAAATTTATACATAGAAACATAGAACATAGGTGCAGGAGGAGGCCATTCAACCCTTCAAGCCAGCACCGCCATTCATTGTGATCATGGCTGATCGTCCCCAATCAATAACCAGTGCCTGCCTTATCCCTAGATTATAGAAACGTACAGTTCTGTACACAAACTGAAAACTTACTTCCAAATCAATTTGTAATTGTGTGGCTTTTTGATGGAGGAGGGTTACTCAAATTACTGACCAGCATAAATGGACTAGTAATGGGAGTTTTAAGTCTTAGTTTTTCTAACATGCAGTGTTTACAGCCAACAGATTTCAGAGTAAATTTTGTTTCCACAGGTATGTGGCTAACATAGAATCTTAATCTGGGCTAATGGCAATTGAAAGAAAACTGTAGTTTGGAACAAGACTGTCATAAATTAATATAGAGCAAATCTGAGGAATTTATATGAACAAGTTTCAGAATGCTCTAGTAACTGAGACCAAGCAGGTACTATTACCATTTCCTGCAAACCTTCAGAATAATTGAGTATATTTCCAGAGTCTGTAACTAGAAACTGATGTTGAGTGAATTATGACAGATCAGGATGTTTAGGCCACGGGAAAACTGGCATCCATATCTATTCAAATTTCATTTAAAAGTCATAATTGTATCCACTACTCTAGTCTGCAAGATCAAGGGGCTAAAGAAGATGGAAGGAAAAACATTACATTTTTAATAAATATAGTTATCCGAGATATGCAAAATAATAGTACTGAAAACCACATCGGACTGTTCTTCAAAATACTAAAAGCAGTTAACTGTTCATTAAAATATGAAGGAATAATGCCTTCATTTTTTTTTTCACAATTCTGGAGAGGTTGGATAGGCTGGGACTATTTTCTTTGGTGTACGAGGCTGAGGGGTGACCTATTGAGGTGTACAATATCTGTGGGGCGTGGATGATGCGAATGCTCAGTCTTTTTCACCCCAGAGTAGAGAATTTAAAACTAGAGGGCATAAGCTCCAAGTGAGAGGGGAGAGATTTAAGAGGATCCTCAGGGGGCAACGTTTTCCACTCGGATGGTATAGGACTCCGTTCCTATTTGGACTGGGCTGCCAAATAGATGTAGGAAGGAACTGCAGATACTCTTTTACATCGTAGACACAAAATGCTGGAGTGCACATAATGCTGAAAGTCACAAAATGGGTGACGTTTCGGGTCGAGTCTGAAGATGGGTCTCGACCCAAAACGTTACCCATTCCTTCTATCCAGGTCTGTCCCGCTGAGTTACTCCAGAATTTTGATTATCTTCAAGCTATAGAAGTAGATCCAATGACGGCTTTTAAAAGACATTTGGACAGATATGGCTTGGAAGGGTTTAGAGGGATTTTTGTCTATGTCAACAAATGGGACAAGTCCAGAATACTAACATTGCCAGTGTGGACAAGGTGGGCCAAGGGCTGTACAGCTTTATAATTCTATTCTGCAACATAGCACCATTTCAAAACCTCATTAGTTTCCAACTTCAAGCTTACTGAAAGTTAATGTGCAGCTTTGAGCAAGAATAGAAATGAATGAAATACTACCCCCGGCACAAGACGGCTGAGAGACAATCATTGTAAAGGCTGCACATCAATAATGGATAACTTGGGCAAAGGAAAGGCAGCCGGCATCCATCAAAACCCTGGAATTCAATCACCTCGGGAGAAAATACAAGAGAAAACCAAAGCAGACATTAAACAAAAATCTGAGCCCTTAATGGAAAATAAGTCAATTTACTTGAAAAATTCTATTAAAACGTTCAGAAATCATTTCTAAGCAATATATACAGTGTCTTTTGCACATCAGTAAATTTTCAATGAACATTTTCCGCTGTGTATTTCTTCATTACCAGTACAAATTAACTGCTGTTATTCAGGCGAGACTAATAGGGAATCTACGCCATAGTCCACCACACAGACAGTTCTTGATCCACCTTTGTTCCCACTGTTTAACTGCTGTTGATTTGTTTGGTGATTTCAGCATGGTGTTACATCCGCATCTATTTAAAAGAGGGAAGTTTTAATCAAAGACACTAAAATCTAGAGCGAATGGAATAAAAAGGTATTCTAGCGTCAAAGTCATACAGCATGGAGACAGGCCCTTTGGCCCAGTTTACCCACGCCGAACAAGGTGCCCCATTTACACTAATCCCAACTGGCGAGAAAACAAGTCTGCTTTAAGTTGCAGTGACAGGGAGGGGTGACAAGAGCAGAGGCAATATCTGTAATAGGGTGCAGACCACAGTTGTCCAGGTGATATAATTGTTTCAGAGCCATCATTTTGAGAGATGTTGGAGGACAGTTAGAAAGAAGAAAATCAAAATAACATGCTGGAAGTGAGAGGGGCAGAATGTCGCAGTTATCAGAAGTGCTGAAACAAAAAGCAATACAGCAAATAATTGGCAGAATCTCTGGAGAGAAGCTTAAATCAAACTGATCAGTTTCAAACCAAACAGGTCAGGCTGGTTATCTGAAATTGTTGAATTCAATATCAAGTCCCGGAGGGGGAGGCTGAAAATTCCTGACCACAAATGAGTGAAGAATAAGAATTAATTCAGTTCCATAGAGACTAATCATTTGACCATTTAAAAAATACTAGCTACAAATTGTAACACAGTTTATTTGCAAAATGACAGCTTGATAGACGCCAAGAGAGCATCACTGCTGGACACACCAGAAGTCCATTTGGTTAACAAAAATGAAAACCTGTTCTAATACAGGCAATCCAAATCCAACCCGAGTGAAAGCAGTTATACAGTTCCCTCCATAATGTTTGGGACAAAAACCCGTCATTTATTTATTTGCCTCTGTACTCCACAATTTGAGATTTATAATCACATGTAGTTAAAGTGCACATTGTCAGATTTTAATAAAGGCTATTTTTATACATTTTGGTTTCACCAAGTGGAACCTTCATCGTGTTTTTGATCTGTCTAAGAATGAAACACAAGGATATATGAAGCGATAGAATGCAATCACTCAGACCTGGATAACTGCTTAGGCTGGTTGGCACAACAGAACCCACATGTTTTATCAGAACCCGCACCTGATTTGAACTGATCCAGTAGGGATTGCGTCTCATAACCAAGCTCTATTGTACATATTTCAATGGTGTTTAGCTAAATTGATATCTGCAATTTGTCACTAATCAAGTTGAACTCTTCCACAAATAAGATTCTTGTCTTTATATTTGCTTACCTAGTGCAGGATTTGGTTTCTTCTGTTGGGCACACTCCTAAATTAAGTCGTCTTAAATTGTCCATCTTCTGATACCCAGGTGACCTGAACATCAGGTAAAATTATAGTGTAGTAATTGCATTCACATGAAGTAGAACATTGATGGTGTAAGTCTACCTATCCTATCCCCACTTTTTAAATCATACTTCATAATTCAATTGGACGAAGGAAATGTATTCCTGCTTCAATGTGTTGGCTAAGGCTGACAAGTGAAAGCGATTCTGATTGCATTAGTACAATGTTTACCCAAGGTGGTTGCACATCTGCAAAGATATACATCAATCAGATTTTTAGGGTTAGAAATACTCAGTTACGGGACCTTGCAGGCAGCACTTCCCCCATAGCTACTCCTCTTACCCACTTCTCCACGAGATTATGAAGGAGTAGTTGTGGATAGGGAAGACTAAGATAATGTCATATTGTGGAACAGACGAATGGAAATCAAACCTATGTGATTCCTCTTCCCAGACCTTAATGAACAGATCTCAACTGGGGTAGAGAGCAATGTTTACAATGCAAAAATCTGCAACGTACATCAATGCTACCTGTTGCCTCTTCTTTCCCAGACAATGGAGATTATTTAAACTTGTTCCAAAAACTATGGAAGTCACTATTAACAGTAACTAACATAACCCAAGGCCTATTTACATCCAAAGTCATCACAAAACTAACACCATTGGCTAATTTTTAATGATATAATCAATATTGATTAATTAACAATGGGTATTTTCAAGGGCGGAAAATCTGGGGGGGGCAAGCGGGGACACGTCCCCCCCATGTTTTGAGAGGTGGGGGACATCTCCCTCCCCCCCCAAATTTTTGTGATCCGGAATTTAAAATCTCCGCTTTCCGCAGACAGTGGAGGTGGGACCGTTGATTGAGGGCGCTGATTGGACGAGAGTCGTCAGTCAGCAGGCAATGGGGGCGGGACATGATGATTCCGCGCGGTGATTGGAGGAGGGAGGAGTGGGGGGGACCGAGGAGAGAGAGTGCGGTGATTGGAGGAGGGAGGAGTGGGGGGGACTGAGGATAGAGCGCGGTGATTGGAGGAGGGAGGAGTGGGGGGGACTGAGGAGAGAGCGCGGTGATTGGAGCAGACCTGCGCCTCATCCGCAGCCAGGATCGATCCCGGCCGGGTCTCCGGCGCTGTCCCGTCCCCACCCAAGTGCCCCCCTCCCCCCACGGGTGGCCACAGAGGTCGGCGGTCAGACGGGTGCGGCGCCCCCAGGCCCACAGCCAGCGCTAAACCCAGCTCACTATGCCTGTCCCGCTAAGTGAACCTTCCTGGGCTTGCGGGAAATATGGCCAGCGCGGAGAAGCAGCGCTGGTATCCCGTCTGTCCAGACAGGGCTGTAGTTAACCCAGTGAGACAGGCAGAGTTGAGCTGCATTTAGCACTGGATTGAGCCTCCGTGGTGTCCCCCGTCCCCTCCATGTTTTAATAGCGAGTTCCGCTCTTGGGTATTTGTGATGATAATGCATCAGTCAACATAGGCAGAACGGGGTAGGATTCTCTTTGTAAATAAGAAATTCCAATTACCTTGCAAAGATATCCAGTTGTGTGGTTGCAAAGTGGCTAGGCACGCTGACTGGTTTTCCAAACTGCAGCTTTAGTGGCTGTTTGCTCTGTAACTTGCTAATAATTCCATCATTCACTGGCAGCCAGTCCATGCTGGGAACCAGCAGCTGGCTGGGAAGCAGACAACATTCATCGATCAGATTGTCATCGGGTTCAGACATATGGTTCTCATCTCTACCTGGAAAAAATGGTCGATGAGATATGTTAACATTTATAAAAAGAACACATTTATATCAACTTATTGACCCCACAAGTTCTCTGCACGTGCAAAACAAACCTTTAATATGAATGTCACAATTGAGATGAAAAACATTAGAAATGGAGAAGAAACATTTTAATTTGTTTGTGATTATCCATGCAGATCCTATCAGTGGAAATCATTGCATGATACGGGTGGAAGATTGCAAGCTTCGGTTGGTCCACCCTGTTTCGAGTAATGCAATCAACCCGACGTGCATAAACAAATAGATGTAGTGTTTTGGTGTCTGCAACTTCAGGCTGTGCACGCCATAAGCAAGATGATATTGCAAAAATCACAAAAGGTTCAATGGAATCAAGTATGAAATATGAAGCAGCAGGTACATCTTCGCATTATGTTTTCAACTCTCTCCCAATAATGTGACTTTTGCAGACAACCATCCTTAGTCGATCAGCAGTCATAAAATGTTTGTATTTAGTCTAATCATGTATGAAATCAGCTGCTTGGAAGATAACACACCAGGAAATATTTTCTTCTCACTAGTGCAAAGGAAAAGTAGCAAACAAATTGTCAAAAACATGGATCATTGCCGAAAACATATACGTTGCTGAGAATGTGGCAGTCCCAGGAGTGATTTGCCGCTAATTTCCTAAGAGCCAACGTGGGATGGACAATCCCAATTGTCAACAACACACCCCATTAAAAAAAAATCAATAAAATGCTTCATTTTTCATATTCATGTACATTCATGCATTACATTCCATACTCTATGCCAATATGACATCATTTTCTGAAAACCATCAATTATTGCATTGCAAATGTTTCCCACACTCATACCAATTAGGTTACTGCTATTCAATTTGGTTTCTTCTCCAGAGATGCTGCCTGTCCTACCGAGTTGCTCCAGCATTTAGTGTCTTTCTCAGGTTTCTGCTGTGGTGTGTCCTGTGCCTCCATATTCATTGGTAGCATTCATACAGATCAGTCAGATCAAATATCACTCTTATAATCAACCTAGGCTAAATAGAAATTATGGCCAGAGGACGCTGCAGAGTATAATTCCAAATCACTCTAAATTTGCTCCAACTTAAGAACCATTCAAGAATTAGCCAGTGAGCATATGCGACAATAAATATTCAATAGGAAAAGTTATTACAAGCCCTCAGACAAATGTATCACCTCATTCGCAAGTGATCAGATTGCATTTCAGTGCTCAATTACAGTCTGAATGAATTCAAGAGAGCTGTGTAAATTAATACCCGCTTGAGGAAATACAAACTCAGGGTTTCTTTTTGGCCGAGAAGTGTGTGAGCATTCAAATTATATTTGTAACTTTAAAAGTTTTTTGATTTGCCTATTCAGCTAGAACATACTGTACTGATATATTCTGGTAATAAAGAAATCTACTACATATATATTGCAACTGAAAAGTTATAATTGGAACAAATTGCCATAATTCTCGTATTCAACCCTCTTGTAATAAAGGCCAAAAGGCCACAATTTGCCTTCTCTTACGCTTGCTGAATCTGCTCATTAAGCTTCAGTAATTTATAAAGAGGACACCCATATTTATTATATTATTTTTTTAAACACCAATAACTTTCAATTTCTTACCATTTAAAAAATATTCTACCTCTGAAAGTGGATGATCGCATTTCCACATATAAATTCCATTTGCATATCATTGCACATTTACTTTAACTGTCTATCTTCCTCTGAAACCTGTCTGCATCATTCTCATATTTCTCACTGCCACTTAGCTTTGTACTTCCTTACAACATAGTCCACTCAATCCATTAAATCAACGCCAGCTCTCGGTCATCCCCTTCCCTACACCCTTCCCCCTTTTATTACCCTCTAACCTATTTGTTCCCTGCATACACCCATGAATACTCCCTGACGCACCCACCTAAACTGGAGGCAATTTACAACAGGCGATCAACCTAACACCAATATATCTTTGGGATGTGGGAGGAATGGGTGACGTTTTGGGTTGAGACTGAAGATGGGTCGCGACCTGAAATGTTACCTATTCCTTCTCTCCAGAGATGCTGCCTGACCCTCTGAGTTACTCCAGTATTTTGTGTCTACCTCACATCTACTATGTCTTGTAATAATTTTGTACATCCCACTCCATCAAACAGGGATTGTCCGTCTTTAGAATTCTCTCCCACAAGGGCTTTGTATGCAGTTACTGCGTAAACTGAAGGCAGGGAGACTAGAGAATCAAGATATATGGGGAGTGCATAGGGATTTGGTAAGAGCACATCATCCTTGAACCTGATGCCATATTTATGATGTCTATTTTTTAATTTATATACTTAAAGAAACAAAACAAATTTTTCACTTCAGAATGAAGGTATGTGATTTGAACTTACAGCAGAGCCAGAGTTTGGTGAGTAGTCGGAAAAGCAGGGACATGCTATCCTGGGTGTCTGATGTAGCAGTGTATATTGGCAAACAACCAGGTTTAAGAAGACCCCAAATTCGTATCACCACCATTAGTTCTCTGAGCATGCCAAGCGAGGTTCCATCTCTGAGAAAACTAAATCCTGGACGAACAGGAGAACCCTGTAAGGAAAGATTAACCATCAGCAGAACAAATCCACTGAATTATATTTAAAAGTGAAGCTGCAAAGGGAAAATAAATTAGTCCAAAGTACATTGTTAGCTACTGTTGATACTGTAAATATGTGTGCTGCCTTGATGATCCAAGTATCTCTCTTTTCCAATTAGACTAGTTTGATATTATTTGGGTTCTTTTCACATTGGCAACTAATAGGGTTTCTCAATGACGTAATTCAAGCAACCTAATATATTACAGCCAAGTTGGTTAACAATACTAAGATAGGCAGAAGGATGGGGAGGTGGGCACAGAGTTTGCATTTGTTGCCATCTTCAGTAAGATTCTACCGCTTCTGTTTCGACTATTGCAGAAACCATTCCATTGTGATTTTGAAATCACCAATTCCAGCAGCAATAACCACTTTCCTTCTTAAAACACTGCTCCATACAACCAGTGCTTTTCATGGTGGTACGTGCTGGTAATACATACTGGCACCATTAAAGCGTTAAACACTAAATTGATAAAAAGCAGCCAGAGTGTTGCGTGAATTGTTATATGTACCAGCAGATTTTTGTCAACAAAATAACACACTGCAACCATTGGAGAAGCAACATCTGCCCTTCTATCTCTTCTCATTCCAGTCTCAAACTGTTCTTTTAGGTAAAATAATTCTTCCAATCTAGTGTAAAGCATTCAATGTTTATAAATATATTCACCTGTACATTCGAGAAACTGAATGACTGCAGGGGTGATCTTGAATTTTCAATTGATAGTTCACCATTCCACTCCTACCTGTCAGTGGATACTGCATCAGCATAACACACACTCGCAGTATAGCACCTCATCTTACATTAGATGCCTTTTGGACTCAAAGTAGAAATCAATGAATTCAGGTAACATGCTTCGAGTGTCAGTATCTGAATTAGCCAGTTCTACTGTAGGTCATTCACCAGTAAGTATTGACTCATTCTCTTACCCCTTGCAATTTCTGCAGCATTACATTTCACAGCTTTTACATATTCCTTTGTGTTCCCTCCAAATTCCTTTATTAACCTTTCAATGATACCGCTTTACCAATAGCTACGCCCCTGGTCTCACCCTGCCAGACATATTTGCTTTTTTCTATTCATTCCTCCCCCACTCTGGCTGCAATTTAAAACTCTCACTTTATTTTTTCCCAGTTCTGAAAAATTAACTTGCATCTCTTTCCATAGATGCTGCTTCATTTGCCAAGTTTTTAAACATTGTTTTCATTTGGTTAAAATGAGTGGGCAAAAACAGCAAAATGGAGTATAATGTGAGAAAATGCAAGGTTATCCACGTTTAGCAGGAAAAATCGAAAATGGAACCTACTGTTAGGTTGATGGTTCTCGAACATGATTCAAGATGGCCTACAGGTAGAGCAGGTAATTAGCAAAGTAAATGTAATGTTGACTGTTACTGCATGAGAGAATGAGTATGATTACGTACAATGTCCATCATCTTTGCCCCATTAATTGCATTGGAGGCAATTAAGGGTTTACTCTGATTCCTCAGATTAAGTGATTGTCTAAAGAGCCTGAAATTCTACATTCATTTTGAACAGAGGAAATTAGTGAATGAAAAGAATTTGAGGTGTCCAAACTGGGTAAATGATGAGAAAATGTTTCCATTCATAGGAGAACCTAGAACCAGGGAACTGAGTTTCAGAATAAGGAATTATCCAGTTAAGACACAGATGACAAGGAACTTATTTCTTAGAGGGTGATACACCATTGTAATTCCCATACTTGGTTTGTGGAGAAAAAGGACAGAGTGCTGGAGTAATTCAGCGAGTCAGACAGCATCTCTGGGGAACAAGGATTGGTGACAATTTGGGTTGGGATCCTTCTTCAGAATGCGTTGTGGAGGTTGTGTTGAGTTTCTGACAAACAGATCTTTACACCACATACAAGGCCATTTTCTAGTTGACAACAGTGGCAAACTGAGATACAAAGATTTAAAACATAAATATCTCATTCTGTGAAAATAGATACATGACAGACTGAGCATCTCATAAAATAAACTGAAATTACTCTGCAAGATTATTGCTGATGCACTGAAATAGGTTGCCTACTTTAAAAGCCTTGTAATTCATTCTTTACAGAGGATGATTTCTAAAAGGTTTATAGAAAATCCTGTCTTTTTTCCTACATCTACACTATCCACATGGTAAAAATAAACGGTAATCATGCTTCTATTTAGAATTAGACTTCCCTCTTCCCCCCTCTCCCATCAGGCAAGAGATAAGAAATGTGAAAACGCATACCTCCAGATTCAGGACATTTCTTCCCAGCTGTTATCAGGCAACTGAACCATCCTAACAACAACTAGAGTGTGGTCCTGAGCTACTATCTACCTCACTGGAGGCCCTCGGACCATCTTTAATCGGACTTTACTTCACTAAACGTTATTCCCTATATAATGTATCTGCACATTGTTGATGGCACGATTGTAATCATGGAGTCTTTCCACTGACTGGTGAGCACGCAACAAAAGCTTTTCACAGTAAGTGTGACTGTAAACTCACCTGGTTGGGCAGACTAGCCAGCAGATACAGTACAAAGTCTCCAACCCACTGAATGAGCTGCTGCAGGGACTGCAACACCCAGGCATCCAGAACAAACTCTTCTGTTTTTAAATTTATCATAACTTTATCAATATCTGAAAGTATAAATGAGATCTTTAATCAACTGGACACTTAGCTAACCACTGAAATACTAAATTAATAGCAATAACTAAATAAAAATAACATTTGTTAAATGCATTATGTTCTGTCAAAAATCTTTTTCTCGGGTCACCAAATTACGAAAGGACAAGCATAAAGGAATGTCCAAGTAAATTTAAAAATAAAAACGCACTTGAGAAATAATATGGCAGAGATTTACAAGGTGTTTCTGTGTACAAAATTAAGGAACTGTTGCCCTCTTGGAGATGCTATATTTTGGATGAGGGGGTGTCAGGGGTTATGGGAAGAAGGCAGAAGACTGGGGTTAAGTAGCGAAGATAGATCAGCCATGATTGAATGGCACAGTAGACTTGTTGGGCCGAATGGTCTAATGCTGCTCCTATTATATATGAATTTAAACATAGCTCCTTAGTGCATCTTGGGATAGATGCAAATGATCCCCACAACACTACTCAATAAAGGCAAGGGAGCTCTACCAGTTGAATGTTAGTTTAGTTTATTATATTATTGTCACGTGTACAGAGTTAGAGTGAAAAGCTTTTTGTTACATGCTATTCTGTCAAAGAAAAGATTATATATGATTACAATCAAGCCATCCACAGTGGACAGATAAAGAATAAAGGGTACAACATTTAGTATAAAGTCCGATGAAGTCTGATTATTAAAGATAGTGCAAAGGTCTCGATTAAGTACTTTTTGGGGGTGGGGGGGGGGGGGGGGGGGGTTAGGACTCCAGTTGGTAATAGGATGGTTCTATTGCCTGATAACAACTGGGAAGAAACTGTCCCCTAATCTGGAGGTATGCGTTTTCAAACCTGTATGTCTTGTCTGATGGGAGAGGTGAAGAAGAGGGAGTGACCGTGGTGAGACTGATCCTTGAATATGCTGGTGGCCTTGCATTGGCAGCCTGAAGTGTAGATGGAGTATCATAACCAACACAAAATATACAGTTGGAATAATGAAAGGAAAACTCAATTCCTTCAACTAAGCAATCTGTAGCTTACTGAAATTTTCACAACACTCGACTTGAAGAATCTGAAGGCGTTATTCAGCCAACTCAAGCATTTACATTTGGTCCACGTGCAAAATAGGATACGCACCAGTGTCTGTGTTTTTACAGCAGATCTCAGTCAGTCGCTCTCCAGGGCTTTTATCCGGTGTGTTCAACAAATGTGGTCGAAGAAGTGATTTAAGTGTGGAACCTATTGCAATCAGCAGAAGCTTTGCATGGAAATCACAGGCTCTTGCCAGCGTATTTGTTGACAGCTTACATAAAGATGCTTTCATGGCGACTATTCGGGTGGACAGAACCTTAATAAAGGGAAAGGGAGGAAGCAATTTAAATGCATGCCCACAAAGAATAGTTCTGAGGGAACTATAAATTGAACAAAACCATAACTCTCCCATGTTATCATTCACAAGAAGTTGAATGACAAGTATCTTTAGCAGGCAAGATGCCAGATCATATAAGATACTTTGTTCAACACCACTTGACATGTCAAGAAGCATTTAGCAATTTTTTTGTGTTTAGTTTACGATTGTCAGGTGTACCGTGACAAGCTTTTGTTGCCTGCTATCCAGTCAAAGTCTATACACGATTACAATCAAGCCATCCACAGTTTAAAATGATCATCATCAGTGTGGAGATGCCGGGGATTGAACCCAGGGTCTCATATATGCAAAGCCTGTGCTCTTCCACTGAGCTGCATCCCGACATAAAGAATTGCAGTCATTCATTTCTCAACTAAAGCCATGAAAACAAACTGGAAGCAACTACAAATGATGGTTGGAAAATATATGTTCATTTGGTGCCTTTCACAACCTTAGGATGCTTAGGTGCAAAAATATAGCTTTAAAAAATGTTGTAATGCAGATATAGCCAATTTGCTCAAAGCATTCTGACAAACACCATGAGATAAATGACCAGACAATCTGTTTGGGATGTTGACCAAGGAATATGTGCTGGATAGGATAGTGGTAGAACTCCCCTGTCTTCGTTGAGTAGCGCCTTGGGGATATTTTACATCTATCCAAAGAGGCACCAAGTAGCTATATTTAACCACTCATCTAAAATATAGCACCTCCAGAATGGAGCAATTCTTCAATAGTAGATAGAAACATCTTGAAGATCTCTGAACTAGGAATTAATGTGTGGGAATGCTATAATTAAACCAGCTGCAATATGCAACATCCACAAAATACCAATGATTCGTCATTAGTACTAGCTTAAACTGTTGTTTCTACCACCTAGGAAATGCAGATGGGAACATCTCCCCCGAAAAAATTTATTTCCAAGTCACACATCAGTTAACTTGGAAGTACATTGCACCTCCATTATCCTTCATCATTCAGGTCAGAATCCTTGAATCCCTTCCTAAATGTGGGAACAGTTTCACTGCAGTTCACAGCCGTTCAAGGCAGCAGCTCACCACCACTTTTTTTTTTTTTTTTTAATTTGTCTTGCACGCACAAGGTCTATGGGAGATTGTGGATATTGCAAGCCACCTGTGCTTTGGTCTGCAGTGTCTCTTGCGGCTAAATAATCCAGTCCATCATTTGCATTGTTTTATCGATGGTTGCAATGTCTGTGTCATAAATAGATAGTTCAAAACTTAATGCTCTTCTGAGCTCCTGTCTCTTCAAGCTGCTGGAGTCAATTCCTGAAAAAGATTTTAGCTCAGCTTTCCATTGGTCAGCGTCAATTAAACTCCTTCATATTTTCCTTGTATATGCACTTAATAGTCACATATTGCTAAAATGAGAATGTTTTTTATCATGTTGACATTATTGGATAGGGCTGTAAAAATGTCTAACTAAGGTAAAATAAAACAAGAACCTGGGAGAAACTGAATAATCGTCTTCTTTTCATGTTATGGTAAGATTCTACTGTTTCTCAATAGCTGGACATTTAATCAGTGCCACTAGATGAATTAGAACCAATGCAATGTGTGCAAATGTCAAAGGCCACTGTTGTAAATGCGACTGACAGTTCTGTCAGAAAGATTCTAAACTCCACCATGTCACCGTACTCCAGGTTAAAATTTCCATTTTGTGAGTTGAGTCATGCAAGCTTTTTGTCTTGCATTCAGAACTAACAACTGAAAAAGAGCAGCAAGTGAACATTACAAAAACAAGTGAACATTATCAAGCATAAAATGCACACCCTGCCACCCCAGTGAACCTTTACCTGTTGCAAAGCCTGTGCCTGGCGTGTATATTCCTCGTGTAGTTTCTCCACTAGGTTCTGCACCATGTTAGGTTGTACATGCAAAAGGATGTCCCACCAGTCGAAACCCGTCACCATACAGTACTCCAATAGGAAAAGGAGATGACGCAGTGATGTGTTTATGTCTAACGTGTGACCCATTGAAGGCGAGATCCTTAGCATGCTCAGCTAGGAGGGAACAAAATAATGTCAACTTTTCACTAAGAATGTAAGTAACATTGCACTTTAAAAAAAAATACTATTTCAGTTAGAAATTAAATGGCACTTGCACATTTAAGGCAAAATTACCACTATGTTGATTGACATTGCTATGATTGTATAGATGCAAATTAAATATTCAAATTGCAACAAGATCCTAAAAGGAACAAATACATTTGTGATTATTATAAATTCAATTAAAGGATTTGGATGATGCTGGAAATTCCAACATTTATCAGCCATCCCTGATTATTTGTGAACTGAGAGACACTTAATAATCAATCACATTCTTGAGTCAGGAGTCACATACAAGTTGAATTGCACTATTGCTGAAATTAACTTTTAATTTCGGATTGAAGTTAAATTCTCCGGCAGCCATGGATGAATTGACCTCGTGCCTCTGGACAAACTAGTCAAAACTCTGGCTGCTCTTCCAGTAATTTAACTACTGCATAATTGTCTCCATATTCATGTCCCCAAGTTTGTTATAAAGCATATTTTCCTATACCACTACCTTTAAAGGGGGGGGGGGGGGAGAGAGTTGGGGAACAGTGTAGGAGACAAGCAGCACACATTTAGACCAGTTATAATAGTCTGAAGA
This sequence comes from Okamejei kenojei, assembly GCA_035221665.1. Classification (NCBI taxonomy): domain Eukaryota; kingdom Metazoa; phylum Chordata; class Chondrichthyes; order Rajiformes; family Rajidae; genus Okamejei; species Okamejei kenojei. The sequence goes on along the minus strand of CM069158.1, from coordinate 33,461,551 downwards.
AAACAAACTTCAACGTTATTTTCAATCTTTTTGATACAAGAAAATCTGTTCAATTGTAGGAGAAAGTTGGAATATAAACATGTAAATAGTCCACAAATGACAAGGATGGGAAGGAAAATATTTCTAATTTTTGGCATTTTGGCCGCATCACTGAAGTTAAGGAACTGAAAGGACAAGGCAAATCTTCTTAAACGTATTATTAAATACTGAATATATTTTAACAATGTTTCTTTTTATTGTATTTGTTACCTTTCCCTGGCTGTCTATTCCAACTAATGCCAATGAAGTCAAGGACAGCTGCAGTGCTTTGAAGTGCACAGATGACGCAGTTGTACGCTGTCGCTTAATAGACTGGTCGTCTACTGGTCGTTGGGAGGGAATGCTGTAGAAAACTCCCAATGTTTGTAGTGAAAGCCTGTGAACAATGTGAATAGTTCCATCATGGAATGCTAATGCAAGGCCTAGAGATAGGAAGGAAAACTAGAATTTAGTCAATCCTCCACAGCAAACCCAAATGCATTCTCACAACCCAATGATCACAACAACAATTCAAGCTTATTTGGCAAGATGCTCATTTAAGACAATAGACTGTGTAAACAGTCACTTCAAATTCATGAGCTAAATAATAAGAACAGGGTTCTGAAAATAACCTATACACCAAATGCACAGGATAACTCATTAACAGTGGAGGGGAAAAAAATGAAAGGTATAAAATAAGGACACAAAGTATTGGTGTAACTCAGCAGGTCAGTCATCATCTCCAGAGAACATGGATAGGTGATGTTCCATGTCAGGACGCTTCTATATATCCATGTTCTCCAGAGATGCTGCCTGACCCACTGAGTTATTTCATCACTTTGCTTCATTCTGTGTAAACCAGCATCTGCTGCTCCTTGTTTCTACATGGAAGGGGTATATTCTCACCACTGCGATAGAAGAAACTATTTAAAAATTCTCTCAACTGTGCTCTGCTTCAAGATGTTTCCCCGAGAGTGGAAAGTCAGACCGAATGAAAGTAATATCAATAAGATAAAACAGGGGAATGGAAAAGCATGCACAGCCAGCCATCAACTAGTCACCTACTGAATAAAATCAGCAAATTAGAATCACCTCAAATGCCCTGCTCTCCTTGAATGCCCAGATTAGATGCAATGAGGAGAAACCATCTTACCCAAATCATCTAAATGTCTTTTCAATTTACAAGGTCCTTTGAGCAAACACCATGGAGCAACAAAGTAAATCCCCAAACAAACCATAAAGATTTATAAATACATCTTTCACTGATTCTATTTTTGGTGATTTTACAAAGTAGGTAACGAGCTGAAGACTGGATCGGCTTTATTGTGCATTCCCCAATTTTATCTTATTGATGTTACTTTCCAATCAGTCTGCTTTTCCACTTTCTCTGGGAAACATGTCCCGATGCAGAGCATTGTTGAGAGAGGAGTCGTCGTAGAGTTGGAGGGAAGGGGGAATCACAGAGGGATTGTTGAGAGATTTGTTTTTAATGGTTCCTTACATCACAGTAGCAAGGATATACACATGTAATGCTTTTTTGCCCCCAAAGAGGACTCCATATGAAGCACAATACTAACCCATGCCTGGAAAGAATTTGGTGTCTGTTGCCACCTTTAGATCACTACTGGTAAGAGAGATGGGAAGTTTGGGTAAACCCACAGCTGTTACACGATCTAGGTCATTGGTTGCACTTAGAATCCTCCACTTCAGGATGCTTGGCTGTTTATCACCTAAGTAAATAGAAACCACACTTGAGGGAAGGGAAAACTAAATGAAAAAAAAAAATTCTGCAGCCAATCACAAATAACATTTCATATTTAACTATAATTGTTATCATCGATGTATTCACTTCGTAGAACAAATTCATACACAATAAAATGTTTTTTTTTGTAATCCTGTACATCCGTAAGCAGGCATTAACTTGCAGTGATTTATGTAACAATACCAGATTCCCAAGAACACCATCTTTTTTCAATCTCAGATCATATAAAAATGGAGAATATCTTTAATATTATAATCCAGAGAGCACTGAAAATTAAACCTTAATCTGAGCTGTCTGCAATTTATAACTATCAAATCCCGCTGAGAGCAGCTACCTCCATACTCACCCATGGGGGAAATTGGCTGGAAAATATTGTTTACTGGCAACCCTTCCTTCCGTAATGACCAGCATTCTACGATGCTGCCCGTCAGACTGGAAGCACACAGCAACACCTACAGGAGGCAAGAGCATGGCAATTACTCTTACATCTAGCTGTGCCAACAATAAAACTCATAATTGATCAAATTTCACAAACTTCAACCGAGAAGTCCAGTGCTCATCACCCAGATACATTCAGTATCGTAACTCTTACAATTCTCCTGTTGTTCTCTTTAGTGCTTCCAAAGCCACATCATGCTAGCAGTTTGAAGATAATGGTTTGAGGCTTTGATTGATATAATAACTAATGAGTTGGAGAGGGCGACTTACAGTGCTGTTAACTACAAACATTTTCTGAGAGGGGGAAATTATTGGAAGTGCCATCCAGCCATCGGAGATTGAGAGCCTTATTGAAGAATAGATTCAACATATTGTAGAAATAGCAAAATAAGTGGAAGGGAGATTGGCTTGGGGAGAGAATTTATCCCTTTCATTATTAATTTGATGTTGAACTCTGCAGCTGCAGTTCCAAAAACAAAACAAGTGGACAAAAAAATTTGAAGAGCTTGCAGTGATAATCTTAAAATTCGCTGCACTGGGGGTTGGAAGTGAAAAACATTGAGGATGAAATGGATGGGCAAGGAAGATATTTGCAATAGGAAAGAGTCAGCTAATTGGACATGTCGCTACATGGCATGGTTGTGAACAGATAACTGGAAGCATTGGTTCAGAATGAAAAAACTATTATAAGAAAATACAATACATACCAAAGCCAGACATGCAAATATTTACAAAATCCAAAAAAGGTTGACTTTGGCCTATTTTATCATAAACCTCTAAGTACTCCATAACCTCATCCTTTATAATTGACTCTAAAATTTTACCAGCCACCGAAATCAGACTAACCGGCCTATAGTTTCCATTCTTCTACTTTGCTCCCTTCTTGTACAGCGGGGTAATATTCACAATTTTCCAATCATCTGGAACCACTCCAACCCTTGAAATATCACTACTAATGCCTCTACAATCTCCAAAGCCACCTCTTTTAGAACCCTGGGGATGCAGTCCATCCGGTCCAGGTGACATCCACCTTCAGACCTTTGTTTCCCAAGGACCTTCTCCTTAGTAACAGCCACTCCACTAACTTCCACCCCCTGTCTCTTGAATTTCAGGCACGTTGCTGCTGTCTTCCACTGTGAAGACCGATGCAGAAAAGTTATTCAATTCCTCTGCCATTTCTTTATTCCTCACTATCACTTCTCCTGCATCATTTTCCAGCAGTCCAACATCCACTCTTGCCTCTTTCGTACTATTTATATATCTGAAGAAACCCTTGCTTTCCTGTATTATATTATTGATAGCAAGATATGACAGGATTTATATAATGACGCTAACATCAGTTAAACATGCAGTGCATAAAACAGTACAGGAATGCTGTGCAAGATGAGACAACATGATGGGCAAGCTTCAAACCAAAATACTGACTTCATAAGGAACTGCAAATGCTAGTTTATACCGAGGATAGACCAAAAGTGTTGGAGTAACTCAACAGGTCAGGCAGCATCTCTGGAGAAAAAGGATGGGTGACGTTTCAGGTCTAGAGAAAGATTCTGACTTGAAACATCACCTGACTTCATAAAGAAACTGTGTTCAAACATTTGACACTAGAGGCACATTTAAGAAATGGCACAGGAGCAGTGAAAAGAGAAATTCAACAATTTTGATCCCCTACCTGCTCCGAGGTTTCTCTTGTTAAAAACTTCAGGTGAGTGACGGCTGGGTATTTCTCCTTCCGAGCAGTGTCCGTTGTACAGCGCATGAAGAGTGATGGCAGAAGCTCCGTATCAATTTTGCACTTCTCATTAACAACGCTCACACAGACCTTATAAAACTGAACAGGTGACGAGCTGCTGCCATCTGACGTGGTCACCACAATATTTCCTCCTCCAGTGAATGCAATGTCTGCCAGGGCAACTCTGCTCCTCAACCGTGATAAACTTTCTGTGGCAGTGAGAACCTGTCCGTTGGGCTTCAATAACGACACAGTCACAAGACCACTGATGGTCACTGCAATCCAGCCTTCCATGGGCTTCCCTCCAAACAGCGTCAACGACGGGGAGAACTTCACCCGGGAAAATTTCTCACCAAAATTGGATGCTCCAGACTGATAGGCAGGGGAAAGAAAACAGGAAAGCACGTCATCCTTAAAGCTATCAAACCACTGGCAAAAAATATTCTCGCAACAAAATATAAAGCAACACAGAAATAGAAGTACAATCGGATGCCAATGAGGTCCAATGAGCTTGTTCTATCGAGGGCACACCATCAGCATTTTCAACTGGTTTCATGGCTATAAATTCAAGCAACCACTAAAGTTAATAGTTTGGAATGAATCATTGATAGTTACACCAAGATTGAAGTAAAAGGCAAGCATTGTACCTGCATTTTTGTTTACATTTATTTCAAATCTGTTTACTTCCAGAACGGGGAATAACTTTGAATTTTAGGATTTAGATTTAAAGACAGAGCACACAAACAGGCTCTTCGATCTACTAAGTCCACGCCAATCATCAAACACCCATTTTACCATTAATCCTTCCTAACCCATTATATTCACTCCACATTTCCATCAGTTCTCCCAGATGCAACAATTTGCTTACATTGTAGGGGCAATTTAGTGGCCAACTAACTCTCAACTTTAGGATGTGGCAGGAAAGCAGGGTATCTGGGTGAAACTCACACAGGCACATACATAACGTGCATACTCCACACAGGTAGCACCAGAGGTCAGGACTGAACTCAAATCTCTGGAACTGCGAGGCAGCAGCTCAGCCAGCCATGTCACTGTGCTGCCACATGAATTTTGTCCAGCGGTTGAGACACAGGCAAGTTTGAAATTGCATCATAATTTATAGGAAACCAGTCTGAAAAGTTAAATATAACCACATAACATGGATGTAAACAAAACTATAATATGCCATTTTGTCACTAATCAGTTTTCTAGACCTTCACTGAACAATACCCAATAAAGGAAATGAGGATGAAATCAATCTGAATCACTGCACACAATTGAAAACAAAAAAAACTGAGCATACAGATTTGATCTGACTTTGATTAAATGTATCTCATAGCACCACAGACTTCTACAGTACTGTGAGGGACAAAGGTGTTAGAGTTAGCTATTAACATATTTAGTTATTGACAGATAATTGGAACATTACTTAAGTTTTAGATTACAGCACAAACCTTTTCCACGTGCAAGGCCAACTTGACACCATTGTGCAGCCACGACAAGGCTACAATAGGATCTCCATCCACTGAGCTCCCAACTATGCTGTCCCAGCTATTTACAAGGTGATCAGTCATGCTCCAACATTTCACCTGGCCATCAGCATCTGCCGACAACAGCCGGGAACCTTACAAACACAAAACAGATGGAATAAATATTCATTTTGGAGATACAGTGGCTTGCAAAAGTATTCATACCCCTTGAACTTTTCCACATTTTGTCACGTTACAACCACAAATGTAAATGTATTCTATTGGGATTTTATGTGATAGACCAACACAAAGTGGTGCATAATTGTGAAGTGGAAGGAAAATGATACATGGTTTCCAAATTTTATTACAAATAAAAAACTGAAAAGTGTGGCGTGCAAAAGTATTCAGCCCGCCTGAGTCAATACTTTGTAGAACCACCTTTCGCTGCAATTACAGCTGCAAGTCTTTTGGGGTATGTCTCTACCAGCTTTGCACATCTAGAGACTGAAATTTTTGCCCATTCTTCTTTGCAAAATAGCTCAAGCTCAGTCGGATTGGATGGAGAGCGCCTGTGAACAGCAATTTTTAAGTCTTGCCAGAGATTCTCAATTGGATTTAGGTCTGGACTTTGACTGGGCCATTCTAACACATGAATATGCTTTGATCTAAACCATTCCATTGTAGCTCTGGCTGTATGTTTAGGGTCGTTGTCCTGCTGGAAGGTGAACCTCCGCCCCGTCTCAAGTCTTTTGCAGACTCTAACAGGTTTTCTTCCAAGATTGCTCCATCCATCTTCCCATCAACTCTGACCAGCTTCCCTGTCCCTGCTGAAGAAAAGCATCCCCACAGCATGATGCTGCCACTACCATGTTTCACAGTGGGGATGGTGTGTTCAGGGTGATGTGCAGTGTTAGTTTTCCTCCACACATAACGTTTTGCATTTAGGCCAAAAACTTCAATTTTGGTCTCATCAGACCAGAGCACCTTCCTCCACATGTTTGCTGTGTCCCCCACATGGCTTGTGGCAAACTGCAAATGGGACTTCTTATGGCTTTGTTTCAACAATGGCTTTCTTCTTGCCACTCTTCCATAAAGGCCCGATTTGTGGAGTGCACGACTAATAGTTGTCCTGTGGACAGAATCTCCCACCTGAGCTGTGGATCACTGCAGCGCCTCCAGAGTTACCATGGGCCTCTTGGCTGCTTCTCTGATCAATGCTCTCCTTGCCCGGCCTGTCAGTTTAGGTGGACGGCCTTGTCTTGGTAGGTTTGCAGTTGGGCCATACTCTTTCCATTTTCGGATGATGGATTGATCAGTGCTCCGTGAGATGTTCAAAGCTTGGGATATTTTTTTATAACCTAACCCTGCTTTAAACTTCTCCACAACTTTCTCCCTGACCTGTCTGGTGTGTTCCTTGGGCTTCATGATGCCCAAGGAACATTGTTTGTTCACTAATGTTCTCTAACAAATCTCTGAGGCCTTCGCAGAACAGCTGTATTTATACTGCGATTAGATTACACACAAGTGGACTCTATTTATTAATTAGGTGACTTATGAAGGCAATTGGTTGCACTGGATTTTATTTAGGGGTATTAGAGTAAAGGGGCTTGAATACTTTTGCACGCCACACTTTTCAGTTTTTTATTTGTAAAAAGATTTGAAAACCATGTATCATTTTCCTTCCACTTCACAATTATGCACCACTTTGTGTTGGTCTATCACAAAAAATCCTAATAAAATACATTTACGTTTGTGGTTGTAACGTGACAAAATGTGGAAAAGTTCAAGGGGTATGAATACTTTTGCAAGCCACTGTATATCACATAAATTATACACTTTAGAACCCAGTAATTTAGGGGGGGGGGGGGAAACGGGACTCCTAATTAATGGATTGTTTTTACTTTCATTCCAAAACATAAATCTGTCAAAAATCGATTTGTTATCCACGGGAAATATATGCACACAATTTATGCTTTATTCATACTAGGTGAGAATTTATATGTACAAAAACATATTTCACCTCTGCACTGCAAAGCAAAAGCACACACGCACTTCATAAAGTGCTTTAAATCTTCACCACATAACAAGTCACAGAAAAACCTCATTCATATTTTGATTTTCTAAACTGCTGAAGAGTTTCATCTTCCAGCGCACTTAGAAATGAATGAGAGCTAATAATAGTCTGTCATGCTGCAAATATCATTAATACCATTTAATGATTAATTTATTCTGCTCGAGGCCTTCAGTGACCATGGGTCACGTAATCTCCAGGGAAGGTAGCCAATTAATACATTTTTTTAAATCTGTGTGTTGTCCTGTGCCTTTATTTATTATTTTTGTGGCACCTGAGGAGACTTCCCTTGATGTTTTTTTAATTCTCATCCGACACTCGCACATACAGTGCCCTCCATTATGTTTGGGACAAAGACCCATCGTTTATTTATTTGCCTCTGTACTCCACAATTTGAGATATGTAATAGAAAAAAAAATCACACGTGGTTAAAGTGCACATTGTCAGTTTTATTAAAGGCGATTTTTATACATTTTGGTTTCACTATGTAGAAATTACAGCTGTGTTTATACATAGTCCCCCCATTTCAGGGCACCATAATATTTGAGACACATGGCTTCACAGGTGTTTGTAATTGCTCAGGTGTGTTTAAATGCCGCCTTAGTGCAGGTATAAGAGAGTTCTCAGCACCTAGTCTTTCCTCCAGTCTTTCTATCACCTTTGGAAATTTTTATTGGTGTTTATCAATGAGGACCAAACGTTGTGCCAATGAAAGTCAAAGAAGCCATTATGAGACTGAGAACCAAGAATAAAGCGGTTAGAGGCATCAGCCAAACCTTAGGCTTACCAAAATGAACTGTTTGGCACATCATTTAGAAGAAAAAGAACACTGGTGAGTTTACTAATCACAAAGGGACTGGCAAGCCAAGGAAGACCTCCACAGCTGATGAAAGAAGTATTCTCTATAATAAAGAAAAATCCCCAACACAGTCTGACAATTCAGAAACACTCTTCAGGAATCAGGAGTGGATTTGTCAATCACCACTGTCCGCAGAAGACAATAGACAATAGGTGCAGGAGTAGGCCATTTGGCCCTTCGAGCCAGCACCGCCATTCAATGTAATCATGGCTGATCATCCCCAATCAGTACCCCGTTCCTGCCTTCTCCCCATATCCCCTGACTCTGCTATTTTTAAGAGCCCTATCTAGCTCTCTCTTGAAAGCATCCAGAGAACCTGCCTCCACCGCCCTCTGAGGCAGAGAAAACACTAACAATAACTACTTTCATTTACATGACATTGCTGTTTCCCAAACATTATGGTGCCCTGAAATGGGGGGGGACTATGTATTTCTACATGGTGAAACCAAAATGTATAAATAATACTCTTTATTAAAATGTGATAATGCGCACTTTAACCACATTTGATTTTTTTAATATTACAAATCTCAAATTGCGGAGTACAGAGGCAAATAAATAAATGATGATAGGTCTTTGTCCCTAACGTTATGGAGGGCACTGTACAAGCAAACATTTACCAGATTGGTCCCATTCAAGAGAAGCAATAACTTCATGGTGTCCAGAGTTGATGGAATAAACATCCCAAGGATGATCAGTGTCCAAAATGTGAATCATATAAGTAAGATCTGTAAACAAAAAACAACAAGATTTTAGAGAATGTTGCTTAGCCGTACCTAAGAATTTTAGAGAATATTGCTTAGATCACACTCTAAATCATTTAATTTACTCAGCCTTTATTTAAAAATAACCTGTGTGAAGAGACAACACATCAAACAGCAGATACAAGGTATTTTAAGTAGGAACAAATAGACTTAATTTAGGAAGGGAAAAAATTGCAGATGCTGGAAAACTTTAAAAGTTTCACTGTGTAAGGACTTCAAAGTCAAAAGAGTTTATTGTCATGTATCCCTGACAGGACAATGAAATTATTTCTTTGCTTCAGCACAACAGAACATGACTCCCTCTTAACAAGTATCAAAAGAAGAGAGTAATTCCAAACTCCCACAGCTGACAGCACATCACCTAGCCTGTCACCCGCAACAATTCAATTCAATCCAATTCAATTCAATTCAACTTTAATGTCATTGCACAGATACAAGTATGGGTACAACAAAATGCAGTTTAGCATCAGTTCGTAGTAATAGCAATATATAAATAGATACAGAATGCTGACAATGTGGACGGAGAGACTGGAGAAATCTATCAGCGGGACTGCGAGTTCAGCAGTGTGATGGTGTGGTATAGAAGCTGTTCCTCATCCTACTAGTGTGGGACCTGAGGCTCCTGTACCGCCTCCAAATGCCATTTAATATATTCAGTTAGTGGTTTCTCTTCAGTTGATATTAAGTTTTTTAACTTATTAATCTATTACTTTAATATTAATACTACACATAATTTCATTTTGGTTAACCAATGTTTGATAACAATTTCAACAAAATAGCAGAAGAGAACATTAAAAATCGCAAACCACATATTGGAAGCCCAAAGCGACAGAGGCTGAGGGCAGATGTGATAGAAATATATAAAATGATTAGTGTCAAAGATAGGGTAGACTATCAGAGCCTTTTTCCCCTATGGTGGAAATGTCAAATACTAGTTGGAGTAGCCTTAAGGTAAGAGGAGGAATGTTAAAGGAGACTTGTGGGTACATTTTTTTTTAAAAGAGTGGTGGGTGTCTGGATCTCGCTGCCAGGGATGATGATGGAGGAATATACAATAGTGGCATTAGAGACTTTTAGATACATTTGCAATACTATGGATCACATGAAGGCAGCGGAGATTAATTTAACCCAGCATATAACCATATAACAATTACAGCACGGAAACAGGCCCTCTCGGCCCTTCCAGTCCGTGCCGACCATTTGTGTTCCCCTAGTCCCATCTACCTGCACTCAGACCATACCCCTCCATTCCCTTCACGTCCATATACCTATCCACTTTACTCTTAAATGTTAAAATCGATCCTGCCTCCACCACTTCTGCTGGAAGCTGATTCCACACAGCCACCACCCTCTGAGTAAAGAAGATCCCCCTCACGTTACCCCGAAACCTCTGTCCCTTAATTCTCATGTCATGCCCTCTTGTTTGAATCTTCCCTACCCTCAATGGGAAAAACGTATCCACATCATGATCTGCATAGACATTGTGGGCCAAAAGGCCTGTTCCTGTGCTGTATTGTTCTATGTTCTAAAGCATTTGGCCATCTTCTCTGTCCCCAATTCTAAATCTGTCCAAATATCTGGTGACTAAAGTCAGAGCACATGGTATTGGGGGGTAGGGTGTTGACATGGATAGAAAATTGGTTGGCAGTCTGGAAGCAAAGAGTAGGAGTGAACGGGTCCTTTTCAGAATGGCAGGCAGTGGCGAGTGGAGTGCCGTAAGGCTTGGTGTTGGGGCCGTAACTGTTTACCATATATATTAATGATTTGGAAGAGGGAATTAGGAGCAACACTAGCAAGTTTGCGGATGACACAAAGCTGGGTGGCAGTTTGAACTGTTAAGAGGATGTTAGGAGGTTGCAGGATGACCTGGACAGGTTGAGTGAGTGGGCAGATGCGTGGCAGATGCAGTATAATATAGATAAATGTGAGGTTATCCACTTTGGCGGCAAAAACAAGGAGGCAGATTATTATCTCAATGGGGTTAGGTCAGGTAAGGGGGAGGTACAGCGAGACCTGGGTGTCCTTGTTCACTGGTCACTGAAAGTTGGCGTGCAGGTTCAGCAGGCAGTGAAGAAAGCTAATGGAATGTTGGCCTTCATAACAACAGGATTTCAGTACAGGAGTAAAGAGGTTCTTCTGCAGTTGTTTAAGGCTCTGGTGAGACCACATCTGGAGTATTGTGTACAGTTTTGGTCTCCTAATTTGAGGAAGGACATCCTTGTGATTGAGGTAGGTTCGCAAGATTGATCCCTGGGATGGCGGGACTGTCATATGAGCAAAGATTGAAAAGACTAGGCTTGTATTCACTGGAGTTTAAAAGGATGAGCGGGGATCTTATAGAAACATATAAAATTAAAAAGGACTGGACAAGCTAGATGCAGGAAAATTGTTCCCAATGTTGGGCGAGTCCAGAACCAGGGGCCACAGTCTTAGAATAAAGGGGAGGTCATTCAAGACTGAGGTGAGAAAAAACTTTTTCACCCAGAGAGTTGTGAATTCATGGAATTCCCTGCCAGAGGGCAGTGGAGGCCAAATCACTGGATGGATTTAAGAGAGTTGGATAGAGTTCTAGGGGCTAGTGGAGTCAAGGGATATGGGGAGAAGGCAGGCACGGGTTATTGATAGCAGACGATCAGCCATGATCACAATGAATGGCGGTGCTGGCTCAAAGGGCCAAATGGCCTCCTCCTGCACCTATTTTCTATGTTTCTAATCTACAAAGAAATTCATCACATCTCAGAGAGCGTAATCATCTATCTTATCTGGAAAAAAAATATCTTCTTCAGTGGCACTATTGAGCACTAACCTAATTTTGACGGGTCCTTAGAAGCAGAATTTGAATCTGCAGTCCTCCTTCTCAATGAAAGGTGCTATTTATTACATTGCTGTAGTATTACTCAATTATTATCAAACATTTATTTGCAAACGTGTTCTGCCTCAAGAAGTCAGCCAGCATCATCTCACACCACCCTCTGATTTCATTCTTGCCATCGGGAAGAAGGTATAGGTGCCCGAAAACTATAACATCCAGGTTCAGGAGCAGCTACTTCCCAACAATCACTACAATTAAACACTACAATCGCCAATAGGCTCTGAACTATATAGATTTGGGGACATTGCATTTGTCTATGCACGATTAACATATGTGTATTGATTTTTTTTCCTGTTTGCTGGTGATTGATAGATTCTTGATTAGTAAAGATATCAGTGGTTATGGGGAGAAGGCAGGAGAATGGGGTTGAGAGGGAAAGATAGATCTGCCATGATTGAATGACGGAGTAGACTTAATGGGCCGAATGGCCTAATTCTGATCCTACAACATGAACTATTATTGTGCTTACACAGTTCGTGTGTTTACACATCTGTTGTGCTGCTTCAAGTAAGAATTTAAATGTTCCGTTTCGGGACAACACTTGACGTAGTAGACCGGAATGTGAAACTTCATCACTACACCATGCACACACTAGAAACAAGCAACTGCAGGTGCTGCGTTACAAAGAGAGACACAAAGTGCTGGAAACACTGTCAGCCGGCGGTCTCAGGCCCAGTACCCACCTTGTTCCTCCTCGTTCTTCAGATCGGTGGTGAAGGCAACTAGGTTCCTGCAGGACCAGGCACACACGAGTGACACGGAGGGGCAGTAATTGCTCTTGGGTTGTTTGTCCCATTCACAGACGTAGGCCACGTCCATGTTTGATGCCGACTCTCGGCCTCAGCCCGGCACTGCCGCCGATTCCCTGCCCGAAGGGGAGGCACCTCAGCCTGTCCGCATCGGCCGCCGACTCTCTGCCCGGCGGGAGTCAGTCAGTCAGTCAGTCCGCCCGCCCGCCCGCCCCTCTGCTCAGCCGCCGTCTCTCCGCCCGCCGCCGACTCTCTATCCGAGGAGAGGCCTCCTCAGCCCGCCCACCACTGCGCATGCACCACCACCACCAGGGAGCTGCCTGCATTCAACATTAAAATAAATTCCATTTAAACTGTTACTAAACGCTCCTTCATTGTACACGGATTAGGTTTGTTTTCTTCAATACCATTATTTTTTTAGCTCTTTTTTAAAGTTGAGTTGCCCAATTAAATTTGTACATAACTTCAATTGCAAATACACGCTGATCTCTGCAACAAAGTGAAAACTGCTAAATCCTTACAACTACAAATTTAGTTTATCTCTTAACAAATATATTTTGTTCTCATGCCCAATTTTTATTCTACATTTCTGATTATTTATCCACAAATGTACTAGCTAGGAGTACAGGTACACAGTTGTAGGGAAATGTTGTGGAGCAGAGGGATCTTGGAGTCCAGGTGCATAGTTCCTTTAAGATGGCGTCACGAGTAGATGGGGTGGTCAAAAGGCATTTGGCACATTGGCCTTCATCAGTCAGAGTATTGAGTATAGAAGTTGAAAGATCATGTTGTAGTTGCAGTTGTATAAGATGTTGGTGAGGCTACAGTTAGAGCATTGTGTTCAGCTTTGGGCACCATGTTCTAACAAAGATGTTGTCAATGCTGGAAAGGGTGCAGATATGATTTACGAGGATGTTACCAGAACTCGAGGGCCTGAGCATTAGGAAGAGGTTAGAATGGCTAATACTATTCCTTGGAGCACAGGAGGATGAGGAGTGATCTTATAGAGATGTACAAGATGATGAGAGGAATAGATCAGGTAGATGCAGAGCCTCTTGCCCAGAGTAGGGGAATCGAGAACCAGAAGACATAGGTTTAAGGTGATGGGGCAACATTTAAAAGGAACCTGAGGGGTAACTTTTTCACATAAAGGGTGGTGGGTATGTAAAATGTGCTGCCAGAGGAAGCACATTTTACTCCCAAGTGGACATCAACTCATACACCTCAACCGTTCTGGACTATATAACATTCTGCACTGACAACGTCACTACCCACAAAGAGATAAAGACCTTCCCTAACCAGAAGCCGTGGATGAGCAGGGAGGTCAGACTCCTGCTGAAGGCTCACGACGCCGCTTTAAAATCTGGCGACGCTGAGGGATACAGCTCATCCAGGGCCAATCTGAAAAAGGGAATTAGGAATACTAAACTCAATCACAAATGGCGGATCGAGGAGCATTTCCGAAACAACTCTGACCCCAGGCGCATGTGACAAGGAATCAAATCCATTGCCGATTACCATAAAGTCAACACCCCCCCCCCCCCCCCCCCCAGACAACGTCTCCCTTCCTGACGAGCTAAACCATTTCTATGCTCGCTTTGACCGGGACAACAAAACCCCAGCCATCAAAGTTGCTCCACCCCCGAATGAACAACCCCTCAGTCTCTCCACCTCTGCTGTACAAGATGCACTGAGCAAGGTGAATGAGCACAAAACTGCCAGCCCCGATGGCATCCCCAGACGGGTGCTCAGGGCATGTGCTGGACAACTATCCCTGGTCCTCACTGACATTTTCAATCTGTCACTGGCCCAGGGTGTCGTCCCCACTTGCCTCAAGACATCTACCATTGTGCCAGTGCCCAAACAATCAGCGACAGTGAGTCTCAACGACTTCCGGCCAGTGGCACTCACCCCTGTCATTGTCAAGTGCTTTGAGCGGCTGATCTTGGCTCACCTCAAAGCCAGCCTCCCCCCCCACACTGGACCCCCATCAGTTTGCCTACCGGACCAACAGGTGTACAGAGGACGCCATATCGGTGGCCCTACCCTCTGCCCTGACCCACCTGGACAGCAATAACACCTACATCAGGTTGCTGTTCATTGACTTCAGCTCCGCCTTTAATACTGTCATACCCACTAGCTTGATCACCAAACTCAGCGGTCCTGGCATCTCCACCTCCCTCTGCAATTGGACACTGGATTTCCTCACTAACAGACCACAGTTTGTTAGGTTAACAACCTCACCTCCTCCATTATAACACTGAACACCGACGTGCCACAGGGCTGTGTGCTCAGCCCTCTCCTCTACTCCCTCTTCAGCCATGACTGCATCCCTGAGTATGGCTCCAACGCCACCATAAAATTTGCCGTCGACACCACGCTGGTAGGAATGATCAGTGACAACGACGAGTCAGCCTACAGGGAGGAGGTCCAGCACCTGACAACCTGGTGTGCCAACAATAACCTCGTCCTCAACTCCCAGAAGACGAAGGAAATCATTGTTGACTTTAGAAAGAACAGGGGCAGACACACCCCCATCCATATAAACGGGACTGAGGTGGAGCGGGTCTCCAACTACAAATTCCTCGGGGTACACATCTCGGAGGATCTGTCATGGTCCCTCAACACCTCCAAGCTGATCAAAAAGGCGCAGCAGCGCCTTTACTTCCTGAGGCTCAAAAAAGCCCACCTGTCCCCCCAGGTCCTGACCAACATTTACCGCTGTACCATCGAAAGCATCCTGACCACCTGCTTTACAGTATGGTACAGCAGTTGCACCGTAGCAGATAGGAAGGCACTACAACGGGTGGTGAAAACCGCCCAGTACATCATCGGTGCCCCGCTCCCTGCCATGGATGCCCTCCACCGAAAACGGTTCTGAGACGGGCTATGAAGATCATCAAAAACCCCTCCCACCCTAACCATGGACTGTTTGCCCTCCTACCATCAGGGAGGCGGTACAGGAGCCTCAGGTCCCGCACTAATAAGATGAGGAACAGCTTCTACAACAACACCATCACACTGCTGAACTCGGAGTCCCGCCGATAGATTTATCCAGTCTCTCCGTCCACATTGTCTGCATTCTGTATTTATTTCTATATTGCTATTACTATGAACTGACGCTAAACTGCATTTCGTTGTACGCATACTTGTATCTGTGCAATGACATTAAAGTTGAATTGAATTGAATTGAATTGAAGTTGAGGCAGGTATTATCGCAACGTTTAAGAAACATTTAGACAGGTACATGGACACAACAGAATTAGAGAGATATGGGCCAAGTGCAGGCAGGTGGGACTAGTGTAGATGGGACATGTTGGCTGTTGTGAGCAAGATGGGTCAACGAGCCTGTTTCCACACTGTACGATTCTGACTATATAGTTTCTAAATAGTTAGGGGCTAAAGACCTGATCTTGTAGTATCCAACCCATCATAGCCTGGCAAATGTACGCTGGTCAATGTGTATTAGGTGGGCCAAAGGCCCTGTTTCCACGCTGTATCTGTACTTTAGGCTTTAGAGATACAGAGTGGAAACAGCCCCATAGGCCCACCGAGTCCGCACTGACCAGGGATCACCCTGTACAGGAGTTCTATCCTACACACTAGGGACAATTTATAGGAGACAGACAACCTACAAACCTCAATGTCTTTGGAATGTGAGAGAAAACCAGAGCTCCAGGAGAAAACCCATGCAGTCACCGGGCAAACTCTCTATAGACAGCACCCGTTGTCAGGATCGTACCCGGGTCTCTGGCACTGCAAGGCAGCAACTCTACCGCTGTGCTAGCTAATGCTGAAAATTCATTCCGACTGCCGTTCTGTGAATTTTTTTTTAAAACGCGGGACAATTTCAGCGTTGGAGTAAAATAAAAATCTACTTCTAACGGCGTCAACGCTGACAATGGGACGGATCTCCTGTACGGGACAAATAAAGGTGAGCTGTTTATTTTACATATAAACTTGCTTCTTAGGATTACCTAAATCCAAATTTTACGTTGTGAAAAGGTGATTTAGGCCCCATACGAACCGACAGTGTTTTTCCTGCCGATATGGGGTTTAAATTCACCGCAAACCACAACGTTCCAATCGATTGCATTCCACAAATTCCCACTCGCAAGATGATTTACATGGCCATTGATTTACGGGAATTAAACACTAAATTCCTTCCATTTGCCTATAAATTCATGACAATGAGATTTAAAAATCATGTTATATTGTGAATTCTTGTGTGAATGTTATTTGGACACCTAGGCTATTTAAAAATGTTTATCTTTTCTTAAGGAATGGATAGATGTTTAGATCTAGTAATTGAATTTTGTAATTAGCTACAATTAGGTAACTAACTAATTATATGCTTTAATTTCAGGTCATCCAAGTAAGATTGTTTCATATTTGTTTCAGAATGCTTCAATCTATAATAACTGAAGATGTATTTCAGTTCTCTTAATTTTTAAGAAAATTATGGGCTTTTGACCGGCCTCGATCACAGCTTTTGTGTTAAGTCAATGGAAAAGCAATAGGGAACAAGATACTAATTTCCGAGTATGAAAATGGCCATAACGTTTTTAATACTGAAGATATGAATGTGAATTAGGTGTCAAATTAAACTTCTTTTTATGCTTTATCTGGTGGGATAAATTGCAGTGTTGATTTTTAAAATCTCGAAATTTTGTAACATTGCTACCTGAGGTGATGTTTGGAGTCAGGCAGTACCTGAGGTGATGTTTGGAGTCAGGCAGCACCTGAGGTGATGTTTGGACTCCCGACGCTTGCATCGAATCTCCCGCTATGTAGTGGTTGCCGGGCCGGGGTGCGATTGGCTTCCCTCTCGGCCAGTGCAGAGCAGAGACGTGGGGCTCGAGGTCGGGCTGTTGTCGGAGGCGTGTCGTCGTCGTCGTTGTTGTTGTTGGAAGGACAAGATGGCGGCGTCCGTGAGGGCGAGTGTCAGGGCGGTGAGCGCCCGGAGACTGCGTCTGCCCACCCGGGCCGCCCTGCTGCTGGTAAGGCGGGACGCGGCACCTGAGCGCGAATCTTTTTTTTTTTAATTTAACTGAAGAATGTAGACTGAAGAATTCTGAGGAAGGGCTCGTCCTGAAACGTCTTCGTCTCCTATCCATGTCCTCCAGAGACGCTGCCTGACCCACTGAGTCACTCCAGCACTACTTGTCTTTTTTTGGGTAAATCAGCATCTGCAATTGCTTGTTGCTGCATTGAAACCATCTTAGCTAAATGATTGCTGGAGTGGCAAAAATACAAATATGCTGTTAATAGTCAGATCAGGCCGCATCTGTATGGAGGAAAACAAGGTCAACGTTTCAGGTCGAGGGTACTTTTTCAGAAATGAAAGGCGAAGGTAGATGCAAAACTGTAGAGTGGGTGGGGAGGTGATGGTCTCTAACAGGGTAAAAGTGGGGCTGACCATGGGGGTAAATTGTGAACCTGCTTATCTGATCAGTGAGTGAAGAACATGGACAAAAGAACTTTGTCAAAAACTGAGTTACGAAATGCAGGACAGGTTTCGCAGGTTAGGTTGTGTAAGTGAGTCTTTTATTGTCAATGTCTCGAAACGGAACAATGAAATTCTTACTTGCAGCAGCACAACAGTTGTGTAAACATAGTAATCTGTAAACTCCATCTTACACAACCAAAAAAGTTCGGTATGAATATATATTTAACAAAACAATAATGTAAAGATAGAAATGATGATGTTCGCAGTTTATTTGGAGGTTGTAGTGCGTAATTACGGTTGTTATGAAGAAGCAGCTCTTGAACGTGGACCTTAAAGTTTTCCGGCTCCTATACCTTCTTCCAGAGAAGGGGGGGGTCGAAAGGCAACCAGAGCTAACAATACAGGTGGATGACTGTTACAAACTAAGAATTTCAGTTTCCCAAAGTTATTGAATTCAATTGTGAGTCCGGAAGGCTACAACGGAAAATGAGATATTGTTCCTCAAGCTTAGGTCCCCTTGGTGTTCCAATTTCTCAATGATATTCCACATTCTGAATGAATGAATACGTTTATTGGCCAAGTATGTACACATACAAGGACTTTGCCTTGGTGCTCCGCTCGCAAGTAACAAAACGACATACAGTAAAACATTAAGAATAAAACATTATAGTTTAAACATGTGAATTAAATAAAATACCAGAGCAAAAGGAGGCTACAGACTTTTGGTTATTGAGTAAAGCTACTGCACGTGGAAAAAGGCTGTTTTTATGTATGACTGTGGCGGCTTTGACTGTACGGAGTCACCTTCCAGAGGGAAGTGCTTCAAAGAGTTTGTGCCAGGGTGAAAAAGGTCAGAGATGATCTTACCTGCTCACTTCCTGGCCCTTGCAGTGTACAGTCCATCAATGGGGGGAAGATTGCAGCCAACAACCTTCTCAGCTGATCGAACAATTCCCAGCAGCCTCCGGATGTCATGCTTGGTGGCTGAGCCAACCAGATCATGATGGAGAAAGTGAGGACAGACTCTACGATGGCAGTATAGAATTGGATCATCATTGCCTGTGGCAGATTGTTTCCTCAGCTGCCACAGGAACTACATCCTCTGTTGGGCCATATTGACTGTGGAGTCGATGGTGGCCTCCCCCTTTAAAGTCCTTGGAGATGATGGTTCCAAGGAACTTAACGGACTCCACAGATGTGACTGTGGTGTTGTTGATGGTAGGGAGGGGGAACTCCCCTAAAGTCTACTATCAATTCCACCATCTTAAGAGAATTGAGCTCCAGGTTGTTACAAAGGCACCAGGACGTCAGCCGTGTTACTTCCTGACTGTAGGCAGATTCCTCCCCTTCCTGGATCAGTCCAATTGGGGTTGTGTCGTTCACAAACTTGAGAAGCTTGACAGAGGAGTCTGTGGAGGTGCAGTCGTTGGTGTAGAGAGTGGAGAGTACGCAGCCTTGCGATGCTCCTGTGCAGAGGGTCTGCGGGTCCGAGATGTGGAGTTTAGAAGAATAAAACACCTCATTAAAACTGTAATTCTTTCAAGACTTAAAGAACGCAACATTTTTGAAGGAGTAGGCCTTTAAGATGAGATAAGAGGAAATGTATTAATTTACAGTGGTGATTATTTGTAATTCTCTCAGAGGATTGTTAAGTCTTGGTCATTGATTTGATTCAAAACAAATTGAAAAAATTCTGAGTGCAGAAAAAAGAATTACTGTAGCAAATCGGACAGTCTATTCTCAATCATCACTTGAGGGTGCAAGGTATTATTAACAGTTGTTTCTAGCAGCACTTGCTCACTAGTAATCTATACATTGCTGCTCAATTGGAACTCAGTAGGTCAGTTCCCCCAACAGCTTGTTTTCTGCTTAGTTGTACCCCAACTGCAACCTTGTATTTAAAATATTCATCCTCTGCACCAGCAGAGTACCGTGGCTGCAGTATATACTATTTACAAAATACACTGCAGTTGCTTGCCAAAGCTGCTCTGACGTTACCTCCCAAACCCTTAACCTCTACCACCTTGAAATTTAAGAACAGTGGGATAGAAAACAACACCCGCCAGCAGGTTCCCTTCTAAGTTGTATATCATCCTGACTTGGAAAAAATGGTTGTTTTCTCGTCACTGCGTTAAAATTCTGGAATTCCAAATCTGAGAGCGTAGTGCGAATAGGTTTACTGGACAGATGGACTGCAGTGATTCAACAAGGTGGCTCAGCATCACCAGCACCACTTTAAGGATTGAAAAAAAACACTGACGTTACTGATGTGTAAGAAGGAACTGCAGATGCTGGTGACACAAAAAGCTGGAGTAACTCAGCGGGACGCAGCATCTCTGGAGAAAAGGAATGGGTGACGTTTATTCAGACTGAAGAAGGGTCTTGACCCGAAACATCACCCATTCCTCCTCTCCAGAGATGCTGCATGTCCCGCTGAGTTACTCCAGCTTTTTGTATGTATATTCTGACCTTACTGATGCTACTTTGATATAGTTTAGACTGTGTGGGAACAGGTCCTTCAACTCACCGAGTCCACGCCGACCAACGATCACCAGTACACTAGTTTTGTCCTAAATGCTAGGGGCAGTTTTACAGAGGGCCACACTTCTTTGGAGTGTGTAGGAAACTGGAGAAAACCGACACGGTCACAGGGAGAATGTACAAGCTCCGCACAGACAGCACCGGTAGTCAGGATCTAACCCAGTTCTTTGGTGGTGTAAAGCTGCAGCTCTACCACTGTGCCACACTGATATTATCTAATCTATATTTAACTTGCTCAGTCTGAAACATTTGACTCCATATATTTATTTTTCATTTTCAGACTTCGTCGGCTGTAAACAGAATTAAAAATCTTCTGCAAGAGAGACCAGAATGTGTAAGTAAAAGTGAATTTTAGCAAATAAGATTTTGCATTCCAAAAATAAAAATGTCTACTTTGTTACTCATTATGTCAATGGCAAACTTGGTGGTACATGTCGTCTTAACTGCCCAGTTGTGGAAGAGCATCTTCTGTTGCAATAATGAATCTGTTTCCCAGAACCACGTAATGACAGGTCTGTCGTCTATCAAGGACTGGGATGAAACTGGTACTTTCCATTTGGTTCTAGGGAAGGTGTTTTAAAAATACATGCTCAATAGGCAAAAGGATTGTTGCTAACCATTGTGATATATAGTTATTTTCCATTTTCTTTTAAACACGTTAATTGGGTCCAGTTATGTGTCTCCTTAGGAAATTTCCATCCAAAAGTATTTTGTTTAATCAGTTTTCTCTTGCTTTTGGGCTGGGTAATTTATTCCGTGCCACCTATTTTTTATTTGAATAAGAAATGTCAAAAATCTGCAAGTCCTTGGGGTCGTATGTTTTTGTGTGAACATGCTCCATATGTTGAAGCTTCTCATTACATTTTCCATTACAGGCATATGTGACTCTTGATTACTACTGAATTACATTGCAAAACTGATTTTTTTTTTTTCCTTTCGTCAACAATCTTTTGTCTCAAGCACGCTCATGCTCTTTCTGTCAACCTAGATACTACAAACTAAGACCTTTGACACTTCCACTCACGTCACTTTCAATAACAAAGTTAAAATCGTAATGCTAACAATAGGCCAGAAGTTCGTGAGTTCAAATTTCACCCAAGAGATTCCGGACAAAAATTGCACGTTACTCTTGTGCCATTTTTATGGGAGTATTGAACTTTGGAAGTGCCTTCTTTATTCAATTGAACTCAAATTATTCTGTGGCATTCTTTTTCAAAAGAGAATTATTTATTTTTCATGAGAATTATTGTTTCTGGCCAATATTTATTCTTCACTTTAAGTTGCTATAAAAAAATCTAGCCATTGTCATATTGCTATTTGTGAGGGGTTGCAGTGTTTGTGTGCTCCATTATAAGAGTTAAGGCATTCCAAGAAATACTTATTTGATGGTAAATGTTTAAAAAAGGACATGATAGGTTCGCCATACTGCAAATATTTCTAACTAATGTAGAATAAACCATTAACATTCATGATATTCTTGTGTTTAATTTTGTAAAACCATACAATTTAGTCAGAATCAGCAAGTTTTAAATTGCATTCTATGATTTTTGTAAATAAAAAGTAGAATTTTTCAATGGGCCTAAATAATACTTTACTTTAGAGTATCAATAAACGAAAATCTCAGCTATGTTTGACTAAAGCATTTAAATGTGGAGGCATAGGGGTGAAGAGGAAAGATGAGCAGTTGGGTTTGGAATTGAAAGAGAGAGACTGCAAAATAAACCTGATTGTGACAGTGCCTTTGAGGAAGAAGCATAATCTTTTTAAGATGGAAGGATATATATTTTTTCCAAATGTTTGCGACTGAACAGGTGGTCCTTTCCGGTATCTGCATATCTCTACCGCTGCGCATTCACTTTGCATTCCTTATCATCTGCAGAAACTTTGCAATTTGCTGCAGCCATTTATATGTAAGTTAGGGTGATGTAACATGTTCAAAGTTAGTTAGTAAATTACTATTTAATTACTTACCCCGTTGTTATTATTCCTGGGCAATACATAACAGTATAGATCAGTTTCATTTTGACAATTCTGTATTGCATTGATGCCATTAAGACCATTTTGTTTTTTGTACTTCAGGTTGGTTTGAAGGTAGGAGTCCGTACTCGTGGCTGCAGTGGACTCTCCTATGTGATAGACTATGCAACGGAGAAAGGAAAATTTGATGAAGAAGTAAATCAGGATGGTATGGAATATCAGCGATCTGTGGTTTGCAGTGGATTAATATTCTACGTATTAACTGAAAAGTCTGTTTGCTAGGAGTGTACTTTTATGTGTTAGATTTATGACTTAATTTGCTTCATATTGGCCTGCTAAGAAGGAACAGGTACCTTGCAATAGGGTATATAATTGTGATAAAGAAATTTGAGTTTGGGATATTCAGTCTGCACCTTTTGATTAACAGTTGATTTTTTAAACACTGATTTAAATTGTGCAATTTCAGTGATATTTGTGAATGGTCAAACATAGGAAATAACTAAATCTAGCTTGTTTCCATCCAGTCTAATCATCATTTTTTGTTTTCTTCACAGGTGTACGTGTGTTCATTGATCAGAAAGCACAGTTAACCCTGCTTGGAACTGAGATGGATTTTATTGAATCTAAACTCTCCAGTGAATTTGTTTTCAATAACCCAAATATTAAGGGGACATGTGGATGTGGTGAAAGCTTTACTGTATAAGTTAAGTACATTGTACGTAAGCTGTGTGAACTGTATAGATAACTGAAATCCACAAAAAAAAATGGATAGGTGGTTGAGCGTTTAACACACTCAATCTTGTCTTTGGTTATCATGCCTTGAAATTGTGGAGCAAGGGTAACAATTTAATTCTTTGGTATTTGTGCCCACTGCTCAAATTTGACTTGCCTTATTACTTGAAGCTCCATTGTTGTCCCCAATTTTCAATGAGGAGATTTTGTATTATTGATATGATTTGAATATGTAGGTATTCGATTGAATTCTACAATTGTATAAAATATAAATACTGTATGTAAATAATTGATTATTGTTGCTATCTTGCTAACTCAGAGGTCATGTGTATAAAAATTCTAAATATTAAATTTAATATCGGGTTGGGGAAATCTTTCAGCACCTCCAAAAACATGCACTGTATCTGTGAGTTAGGAAGTGCTTTTCTCCAAGATTCACAGCTAGACATTTATAAACATTGCACAACCTTGAAGTGTGGTGTGGCGGCGCCTTTCGGCAGCGGCTCGACTGCAGTCCGTCTGTCTTTTTTTTAAATTTTTGTCTCGTTGAATGTATGTGTTGATTCTAGTTTTTATTATTTTTTAGCTGTGTATATATGGGGGGAGGGGAGGTGGGGGAAACCGTTAATCTCTTCCCTTTTTCCCTGTCGGATCTCCGATGTCGTTGGGCCTAACATCGTGGAGCCGGTGGTGGCCTCCAACCGGAACCAACCTGAGGGCTCATAGAAAATAGGTGCAGGAGGCCATTCGGCCCTTCGAGCCAGCACCGCCATTCAATCTGATCATGGCTGATCATCCACTGTGAAGGATGGCTCCTTCACAGAGCCTGCGGACTCGCCATCGCGGAGCTGGCTTACTTCGGAACGGGAAGAGCTGTGGTGGCGCGCGGCTGCAACATGACTTCAGAGCTTCGGAGGCTCCGGCCGCAGGCCCAGTGAACAGGAACATCGGGAGCTCGCAGGTCCCTGGTGGGAGACCGCTTTTCGGAGCTCCCGCGACAGCAACTTCTCCCGCTGGAATCGCGAGGTTTAATGACTAGGAATGGGGTCTAACATCACCCGGCGCGCCTTAAACTGCCGCGGGACTTACCATTGCCCGCCGGGGGCATTAACATCGGGAGTCCCAGTCGCCTCGACGTTGCAGTTGGACTGCTGGACCGCGGGAGAAGAACAAAGGGAAGAGATAAGACTTTTGCCTTCCATCACAGTGAGGAGGTGTAGGAGATTCACTGTGATGAATGTTTGTGTAAACTGTGTTAAGTGTGGGTCTTGGATGTTTTTGTAATGTTAAGACTAGAAATGCAATTTTGTTCAAACCAAGCTGTTTGAATGACAATAAAAGGCATTCTATTCATTCTATTCTGGATCGAGATCGAATACAAACACAAAAAGCTGGAGTAACTCGGCTGGTCAGGCAGCAGCTCTGGAGAAAAGGAATATGTGACGTTTCGGGGTAAGACCTTTCTTCAGACTAAGAGTCACGGGGACGAGAGAGATATGGACGATAATTAGGACAAATGAATGGAAGATATGCAGAAAGGAACAATAATCATGAAATGTGGAGCCCACAATGGTTCATTGTTGGTTTTGGGGGTTAATACAGAAAGTGGAACTCAACGGGACGACTAGGATGGGGGAGGGATTACTTGAAGTTAGAGAAATCAATATTTGTAAATTCAGAACATCCTCATCTGTCAAATAAAATGGAGCATTTAACTCTGAGCTAAGTGGCTTATGGGTATGTTACAGTTCAAATATATAATCTAATATAAATGTAATCTGCAATAAAATTTTAATTTGTGATCTGAAAGCTATATTTGACATTGTTGTATCTTAATATTTTGGAAGGAATGAGAATTTACGTAGCAAATAAAAAGAAGTTGTTTTGAGAAACTATGGATCCAAGTTATGAACTGCAACATAGAGATATTTGGTATATTGTCAATTTCAGTCCTGTGTTCTCTCTTCATTTTCTGGTACATGGATAAGTCAGCAATGTTTTCTGCTCTTGCCCAAGCATAAAAAATAAATATTACCTTTGCTGCCAATTTTATTACTCCCTGAGCATGCAATCTAATTATGAAATAATTCCTTAAGAAATTGCACCCAAGATAAATTTTTTAGTTTAGTTTAGTGCGTAAACAGTCCTTTAGCCCACTGTGTCCGCACTGACCAGCGATCCCCACACACACTATCCTACACACACTAGGGACAATTTTACATTTATATCAAGCCAATTAACCTACAAACATGTACGTCTTTGTAGTGTGGGAAGAAACCAAAGATCACAGAGAAAACTTATAAACTTCGTACAGACAGCACCCGTAGTTGGGATTGAACCCAGGTCTCTGGTGCTGTAAAGCAGTAACTATCCTGTGCCACCCTAGATATTGTGAGTCAGTCGACACTGATATCTTCCAAAGTCTGAGCAACTATAATTGATCTTGCGATGTTGATTGTGGGTAGCGTGAGGCAAAAGTGTATTAGCTTTGCCTAGAAGTAAACAGAAGATGAATAATGATGTAAAGCTTTGTTACAATATAGCACATTTGTTACTAATTATTCTGGCTGCCCGTAACCACAGAAGCAATATGATGTTTTTAAGAGGCTAGTGAGTGCGACAAGTATTTGTATTGCAGCAGAGAAAAATTGAAGATTGAAAATAAAATAAAATTCCACACAATGGAAACATCTCACAGATATCAAACTGAAGCTTGGCTTATTATTTTGACAAACTTTATTAAATAGCACAGACCGCATAAAATAAGACATAGCATTCCCTTTAACATCTTAAAACCTCTGGTAATTATCTCATACCATGGTAAACTGAAGTATGTGTTCCGAAGTATCAACATCAGCATTAGTGATGGGAGTAGAATTAGGCCATTTGGCCCATCAAGTCTACTCCGCCATTCAATCATGGCTGAGCAAAAATATACAGCACGATTCACATAATACCATTTAATTCCAACTTCTTTCTTGAAAGATGCACACAAAATCGAAAGATCTTTCACAAGTAAAGGTTTAAAAACAAATCTATATAATATCAAATCCTACGTCAATTCATTTATTTTCCACGATGTCTAACTTTCTTACACACAACTTTAGCCAAATTTGCTACACACACACATTTTAAAACGTATTTTCTAGCAACCTTATGTCTTTGAAACAAAACACACTTTATGCTGTAATTCCCTATCTACTATCAGTTTCCAACCCTGGTCTGTGTGAAGTTAAATAAGTGGAAGCCAGGGAGGTAATTACGAAGCTATAATTCCTGAATTGCTCTTACACATATTAGGATTCTTCCTGGTTTACATGTTGGATGAAAGGAATAGTCAATGCAAGGAAACGTTGATAAGACATGGCAAAAAGCGGATGGGTAACAAAAATTGTGATAGTTAAATAAAATATCAGAATATTCAATTGCACATTCTTATCAGCCGAAAGCAATTTCAATTTTGGAAAGACTAGCAAATTAAATTTGTGGGAAATATGTTTTTTGGATCTTCAAAAAGTGCAAAACTAGAAAAAAACATTAATATTTTAATTCAGAAACCATGGTGTTTTAAATCTGTGACTGAACAACAGGGAAAATGTTTTTCACACGAGTCTTTTGGCTGCAGCTGATTATGTTCACACAACATTTACAGATCAGCTAGAAAGGGACAGACTTTGTACCAATCAACTCTGCTGTTCCAGGTAGACAGATAATAGTGGTACTGGGGGTAGGAAATCTGTGCCTTTGTTGCTAACCTCAGTCTGTCTTTTTCCATTGCAGTCGGAACCTGTAAATGCACAAATATTGGTTGAAATGCATGTAGGATTCAATAGTGTACCAATGCATGATAACTAAATTGTAATTATGTTTACTCACTTTGTGAGATGAGATCCAGATACTGACACAGAGCATGAAGCAACAACCTCTCATAGCTGAAAGAAGAAATATTTAAGGCTCTTTTTAGATTGCTCAGTAAATATTCACAATTATCTAAAGATGCTTAGCGCAGCTTTCAAAATATACCAAAAATGAACACTCAACCAACCAGTCTTTTCTGGTCACCCTCCCATCCAAGGAAGAAGCTTACTATGAATTTGATCACTTTTGATATATAAAAAAAATAAGTCCTTGACTGTGGCCCCTGGACTGTCTTAGAATAAAGGGGGAGGTCATTTAAGATTGAGCTGAGAAAAAACTTTTTTGCCCAGAGTTGAGAATTTATGGAATTCCCTGCCACAGAGGGCATTGGAGGCCAAATCACTGGATGGATTTAAGAGAGAGTTGGATAGAGCTCTAGGGGCTAGTGGAGTCAAGGGATATGGGGAGAAGGCAGGCACGTGTTATTGATAGGGGACGATCAGCCATGATCACAATGAATGGTGGTGCTGGCTCGAAGGGCCGAATGGCCTCCTCCTGCACCTATTTTCTATATTTCCATGTCTATGTTTCTATAACAGTGTCAACCAAAAATCAGACATTATATACAAATTATTTCAAACCATCTTTATTCTTCCTATGTTAACAAAATATTTCACCATTCGGTGCACAGGGGTAAAATGTCCTTGTTGCATGCCAAGAGGGTATTTTAAAAATAAGTAGCAGACTTCCTTCAAAAAAAAAATGTTACCTGTTTTCCAGCATTGCCTTGTACACAGATTGTGGTTTTATGGCAAAGAATCCAGTCAACTCCTCTTCCAAAAATTCTAGGATACCCTGAATGAAGGAAAAGTCCAAAACTGTGCTCACCGCAGCACTAGAATTGAAACATGTGCTTCCTCAACCAAGATTATTTAAAACATAATTTTCTCACTGATGGTAGCAAAATTATGTAATGTGCAGGAATGATGTAAATAGAAATGTTACTTTTATAACCGAACCTCTGAGATAAAAATCAATTCTACATTCAAACAACATTTTACTCAAGTGCTGACAATCATGATTGCAAATTATTATATTTCTTTCATAGAAAAGAAAATTATTGCCCTACAATTTGCAAAATATTAGTAAAATTCACAATATCTTTAAGATTAATATTTGACTATTTTTTTAAATATATGGGATGTTCCAGCAAATACTCCTTTAGGATGCTTTTAGATAGCTACACAACAAACTAAAAGCTGATTAAACAGCAGTGCTAACCATGGGGATCTGACGACGTCTTAGAGTAATACGCAATCTTCGGTCAATCCTCTGAAAACACTCTTTTCCTGTGCAACGCGAGTGCTCTGTAAGAAATTATAACTTAAAACATATGAAACAAAACAACTATGCACTAATGTCATTATTTTATAGGATAACATTTTTAGGCAATCTCGCTGCACCAGTTTGAAATTGATAAGTGGATGGAAACAGAAATGTGAAAGACTACATTGTTCAATGGTGGGATATGTTAAATGGTGTTGCCCAGGAACTGTATCTTGGTGCCTCAGGTTATCAATATTTTTATGAAAAATTTGCCTGAAGCAGTTGATTACGTGTATATCTAGAGATGATAAGTCAAGAGGTCAGTGCCAAAGTAACTGGTGTGGTTAGGAGCAGGATGTTGTGATATTCTAGATTTGTAGAACAGCCAAAACTAACAAATGGAGGCTAGTATTTTAAAGTGGGGGATGCTTTGTAAATGGTGAGAAACCAGGAATTGGAACATCCAAGAAAATTGCATGCATAGAAATAACTTAAAAAATACCCAAGAGTTACTGTAGATATTTTTCTAATGGCCTATGAGCTTCAGGCAATTAAAAATGGGTTGATGTGCAAAAAAGAGGGAATTGCTTCAATTGTATGGATCAGTTCTGTACTGATCTTAAAAGAAGTGCAGCATTAATTCAGCTGAATAATACCGAGACTAAAGTATTAAGTTATGAGTCTGTCAAATAATTCAGTAACATTCTCTTGAGGAGAGGATAGACACAATCTGTTCAATGAATTTATAATGATAAACTAATATTTCTGCACCAAAAGACAAGATGATAGACTCATTGAAATTTTCAAGACCTAAATCAATTTGCCAGTTAGAGGTATCAAAGGAAGGTTGAGGTGCAAATCTGCCATGGTCTAATTAAATGATGGAGCAGATTTGCAAGGCCAAATGGTCCTCCCATTCTTAAGGTTAATTCCGTACCTTCTTTTGTATCCTGGGAATTGGTGCAAGCTTTCCTTTTGCCCTTCTTCTTTGCCTCTTCTTCCAGATAATGTAAAAACTTCTCTTGCTCTTCACCAGAACGGTTCATGAAATCATTCCAGATCTGAAAATACAATCACCATTGTGTAATACATCCACCAGGTACATGATACAGCAGTTATCATCTAACAGGTGTTTCAATTCTAAAAGGCTGTCATTGCTAATACCATTTAACTTTGTGATTACCTATTAAATTGTAAAATCTCTGCTCCAAGGAGGAGATCCCGGCAGAGTTTTACAAGAACAATCGTCTGAATATTTCTTCAAACATAAGATTAAAAAGTAATGTGGTCTTGGAATACTTCTTCCCAGACAACAATTTCAGATGGACAGCTTAAATTTGAGATCTTCCTAAATACTATTATAGTGCAAGGGTAAATTCTTGTATTGGTATTGGTTTATTATCGTCACATATACTGACAGATAGTGAAAGATTTTGCATGCTTTCCAGGCAAATCATACTATAAATGAGAATGACTAAGCCATACACAAGTACAACAGGTATTGCAAGGGGAAAATACCAGAGTGCAGAATATAGTGCTACATTTTAGTATTACAGTAATATAGAAACTCATATTTTTTTTAAAGTGCAAGAGCCCAAAGGAAATATGGTGGGAGATCAGAGCTACATCCCCATTTTATGAGGATCATTCTGTAATCTGTTAACAGCAGGGCTTAAATAGTTCTTGAATCTGGTGGGCATGCTTCCAAACTTTGGTATCTTCTGCCCAATGGGAGAATGGAGAATAGGAAATTACGAAAGTGTAAGTAGTCCTTGATTGTGTTGGCTGCTTTCCCAAGGCAGCGTGAAATGTAGATGGCGCTGATGGGTGGAGGCTGGTTTATGTGACGGATGGCTACATCTACAATTCCCTGCAATTTCTTGAGCTCATGAGCAGAGCACATTGGAACGGATCCCAATAGAATGTTTTACAGGTACACCTGTAAAAGTTGGTAAAAGTCATTGGAGACATGCCAAACTTCCATTGGTGTGCTTTCTTGGTGATATTTTGGTGAAGGTCTCGACTATCTTCATTTCTGCAACACTTACGCTGACTGGGGCATGTACATTACCTCGTTTTCTGAAGTCAACAACTAGGTTCATTATCTGCCTGACATTGAGGAAGTGGTGGGTTACACAAAATGCTGGAGAAACTCAGCGGGTGCAGCAGCATCTAAGGAGCGAAGGAGATAGGCGACGTTTCGGGTCGAGACCCTTCTTCAGACAGGGAAGTGGTGTTGTCTTGACATTGTGTATTAAGCTCTTTATCTCCTTCCTGTATTTCATCTCGTTATTGTTCAAGATCCAGCCCACTACCATGGTGTGATCTGCAACCTTGTATGTAGAGTTAGAGCGGAATTTGTCTACACAGTAATGAATGTTAAGAGAGTATGGGACTGCGAATGCAGCCTTGAGGGGCACCGGTATTGAGAATTATTTTGGAGGCTATTTTAACACCTATTCTTACTGATTATGGTCTATGGGTCAGGAAGTCGAGGGTCCGGTTGCAGATGGAGCAGGCTGTTTCCTCGATCCGGGAGTTTGGAGATGAGTTTGATGGGGATTATGGTATGAAGCCAGAGCTATAGTCAACAAATAGGAGTCTGATGTAGGTGTCCTTATTATCCAGATATTTTAATGAAAAGAATTGGCCAGGGAAGTGGCATCTGCTATGGATCTCAGTAGTTGAGATGTAGTGGATCAAGGCTGAATGGGAGGCTAGAGTTAATGTGCACCATGACCGGCCCCTCGAAGGACTTCATGATGGTGGATGCTGGAGCCATTGTTCAGTAGTCATTAAGGTACGCCACCGTGCTATTTTTTTCAGCACCCAGATGATAGTGATTTAGTTTAGTTTCGTTTAGAGATACAGCACGGAACAGGCCTTTCAGGTCCGCGCCAACCAGCGATCCCCGCACATTAACACTGTCCTACACCCACTAGGGACAATTTTTACATTTACCAAGCCAATTAACCTACAAACATGTACGTCTTTGGAATGTGGGAGGAAACCGAAGCACCCGGAGAATGCCCACGCAGGTTACGGGGAGAACGTACAAACTCCGTACAGACGGCACTCGTAATCGGGATCGAACCCGGGTCTCTGGTGCTGCATTCGTTGTAAGGCAGCAACTCTACCACTGCGCCTTCTTAGAGCTTGTTTGTTGTTATTTATAGACGGTAAATGAAATTTCAAAAGAAAGTTTTCATATTAGTTGTTTTCTGCTCCAGATAGACAGCATTTTCACACTGTACAATATCAGTTGTCTGGGATAAAGTTTCATTTGTAATATTTTGATGCATGAGTCATGTTAAGAATTAAGTAGCTCACAAGGAAAAAAAAGACAAGATAGGTAAGGAATCTTCAAAATCCACAATGATGGCAATTTGACTTGACATCATAAACAGGAATCATTGTTTACTTTTTCTTTCATAATGTAGCAGTGTGAAAATAAGGTTAATGCAGTGCATCTTATAAATTGTTCACCGTGCAGCCACTATGTTCTGGTGTTGGGTGGAGGGAATGTTTAAGGTGAGGGAAGGGTATCAAGCAAATAGGCTTTGTCCTGAATAGTCAAGCTTTTTGAGTTGTGTTAGAACTACACTGACAAATGTGGCATATTACATCATAATCCTTATCTGCACTTTAGTTTAGTTTAGTTTATTGTCATGTGTACTGAGGTACAGTGAAAAGCTTTTCCGTGGCAGTGAAAAAATGATAAATTACAATCAAGCCGTCCACAGGGTACAGCGAGGTACAGTGAAAACCTTTTATGTTCCGTGCTATCCAGTCAGTGAAAAGACTATGCATGATTACTATTAAGCCATCCACAGTGTACAGACACAAAATAAAGGGAATAACGTTTAGTGCAAAATAAAGTCCAGTAAAGTCCGATTAAATATAGTCCGAGGGTCTCCAGTGAGAAGGCTAGTAGCTCAGGACTGCTCTCTAGTCGGTGATAGGATAACTGCTGATAACAGCTGGGAAGAAATTGTTCCTGAATCTGGAGGTATGTTTTCACAATTCTGTACCTCTTGCCTGATGGGAGAGGGGGGAGCGGGGGGGAAAGAGAGTGTCTGGCGTGAGAATTTGTCAGGATGAGTAAAGTCAGGAGGCTTCAGACTAGCCAGCCTCTGATTTCCTCTTGTACTGTAAGCACAGAATTCATTTCTCATAAATGACAACCGGCCAGACATGTGGGTTAAGGGCTGGCAATGATGATGCCACTGAATATCACGAGTTGGTGGTTAAACCATTTCTCAATGGAGTGCAAGTGTTATTTGTCACATTTCATTTCAAGTCTTGCTGAATGTGGGAATGAATTGGTTCCCTATTAGAAGATATGTAAATTGCAATAAATACTGTGCAAACATACACATATTTGACCTCATATGTAAAGACCACCGATTAAGTACAGAGACTACTGGAGCTCGGCCAGGCCTTGAAGAATGTACTCATTTACAGCTGAATGACATGCCATCTCCAATAGACCCATTCAATGAAAAACACAGAATTAATTGGAAAAATAAAATCACATTTATTCAAAAACATTTTAATTGTGAATCTTTACAATCAAATCAAAATTCATGGATTGTTAATAAATTGGAATACCTCAATATAGTCATCGTTACAACAAGCCTCTGTGAAAATTGTTGGGGAAGCTGGATCTGCCTGGTCTACATCTTTAACGCATTCCTCTTTCTCCACAAGGTTCATCAAATAATGAGCTACAAAGTAAATGAATCAAAGTTAAATTTGGCTTTCACTGTACAAACAGAATAGCACAAAGCACAATTTGTTACAAATGTGATCATGAAGGACTGGATTTTGTAGCCACGATTATGCAACAGTTCATAGTGACTTGCAAAAGGGTTCCCATATCGATCTACCAACTTGTGACAGGGACCTTCAATTTTGCTATAATTTAATTTAGACATTCAGTAATGAAACAGGTCCTTCAGTCCACCAAGCCCTCGCCGACCAAAAGATCCCTGGTATCCAGTCACAGTGCTCTCATTTAGATACCAAGTAATCAATTATATTGAATGCTGGAGTAACTCAGCAGGGCTGGCAGCATCTCTGGCTAAGGAATGAATGGATGACGTTTTGGGTCCAGACCCTTCTTCAGACATTGTATTGTCTAATACAATCATATTGACGAGTTCTCAGACAGCAAATCAAAATCTAAATGCACTACATTTAAAGTTAATAATGTGACAATTTTGCAGGGCATGAAACATGCACAAGATTGAGGGACAGTTGACATAATAACCAAACAGAATAACAATTTTGAAATATTTATCTACAGAAAATTCAACACTCACACTTAGGGTGCATGAGAAAAGTAATGCTACAATTTAAATATAGTGCCCCATTAAAAACTGAGTTGTACTTTATTCTTTCAAAATATGACACTTTGTTGCATTACACAGCGAGTTGCTTTAAATTAACGAAAAACGTTGCCACTTCACTGATATCTGTAAATTATACTAGAAAAGGTCACAGAAAGATCGCCCTGCAGAGTGTGAGTGGCATCTCCTCGATTTTGGTATTTCATGTGCTCTGGTGCCATTGACTGGCAGTTTCTTCACAATTATTTGTAAAATGCAGGCCAACATAATTGCACTGATAAAAATTAAGCAATGCTTCACGGTATTCCATTCTGTTCCATACACTTTACAAATTATTTATCAACATATGTTGTGAGAATATCAGTTTTTGTAAAAATACAATAAACAGAAGAGTTTCAATCAAGGTTTGGCAATTGCACAAGAAACCAGTGCATTAAAAAATAACGCACAACAAATTTGTCATTTTGAGGTATTAGGTTGAGCAAAAGGAAATATAAAACCGTGTTTTCTTAGTGTAGGCGACCCCCTGTGCTATGGCGAAGATAGACACAAAAAGCTGGAGTAACTCAGTGAGTCAGACAGCATCTTTGGAGAAACGGAATAGGTGACGTTTCAGGTTGAGACCCTTCTTCAGACCCGAAAAGTCACCTATTCCTTTTCTCCAGAGATGCTGACTGATCCACGGAGTTACTCCAGCTTTTTGCATCTTGTGCTATCTTTGGTTTAAACCAGCATCTGCAGTTCCTTCCTACACATTCCTGTGCTATGGCCATAGGTTTTGGAAATTCGCCCTTACAGTATTCACAAATCACTATCCAAGAAATAAAAATACAGAAAAAGTCCATGAGAGCAAATTTAAAGTGCAAAAATATAAATAAATCCACACAATTTTTTAAAACTTGCATTGCATGTTCAAATAATATGCTCAGATGATGGAAAATTGCAATTTGGTGCATTCTTTAAGAAAGCAACCTCACTCCCTGTAATGCAAAAGTTGTCTGTATACAGGAAGCTATTCAGTCCATTGAATCTACGCTGTCTCTAAGATCCAGCCTATCAATCACATGACACCACTTAAGTTTCTGTAACCATTACTTATACTACTGCGTTGACCGGGTTTGTTTAAAGTAGCCAAATAACTAATGTGGGAGGAAACCAGAATATTTAGAGAAAACCGATGCAGTCACAGGAAAAATATACAAACTCTACATGGATAACACCAGATGTCAAATGCAACGGTGACATAGCTGAATTAGCTACAGCGACACTATGTGATCAAAAACCAAGTTACAATCTGTGGAAATCAGAAAACTATAGACGCTAGAATCTAAAATAACACCAGAATCTAAAATAACACCAGGAAATGCTGGAAATATTCAGTAGTTCAGGTCACATCTGTGGGAAGAGACAAAGATAACATTTGTTCACAGACCCTTTGTCAGACTACATTTATCTTGACTCTTGTTTCTTTTTCCCAGGATGTGACCGGACCAGTTGAGTATTTCTAACATTTTTGGTTTATATACACAGTCACAATTTAGTTGAAATAATCCATAATCAGAATTACAAATTTGTATGAATAAATTAAATGTCTTTTGCTTGGATTTACAAATTCAGGACCTATTTCTAGTCATTAATTGAACAGATGAACAGGGCCATCAATGAATTACTAGGAACAAGCCAAATCACAGCAGCTGAAACTATAACTAGAAAAATGTTGATCACAGGTATTGTTCAGCAAAAAAAAAAGGCCAATAATTTCCAAAACTTGTATCAAAATACCTTTTGTAGAGGAGCAATAGAGGATGCTGCAAGAAAATGAGGAAACAAGGCAAGGGAGAAGGATGGAAGGGGAAAGACAGGGAAAGAGATATGGAGGTGGAAAAGAAGAGAGACAGAAAGTGAGTAAGAATTTAATTGTCCTACCTGGGACATATGACAATAAAACACTCTTGTATTTAGAGTGAGCAGTAGGAATGCAACAAAGAATTAATCAAATTCCCAACTCAGAGAAACTGGTACATTTTGGATAATTGCACGTATATGTGATTGACTCTCTCTGGGTTTTGAAATAGTACTTTGTTGTATTTCCCCACTTAAGTACATTTGTTTTTTAGTTACAGGCGGACTCCAGGTTACACATGGGTCTGAGAAATATTTGTAAGCAGATTTCTTCATGTCAGAAATGTCTGATTTCTATAGTTCATCATATCATATCGCTGCTCAATGTGCACTTGCTACAATTCTTTCCATGCATCGAATATTCATCCCAACATGACCCATATGTTATATATACTATTTTGTCATTAATGAATACCAAAGTATTTTGCAATATTTCTATTTCTAAAAATGCTCAGGTCATCTGTAACCCAGGGACCCCTTGCAGAGCAAAATAACTGCAGCCCACATTTTATACTGATCCCTATCCCACACTGGCTTACAACCTGTAACATAAGTCCGCTGCACGATATACTGCAGCAACTCACTAGCGTCTCCCACTCCTACGAGCTCTCCTATCAAGTGATAATAAATCTCTGGAATATGAACACTTCCATATACCCTCCACTCATCCACATCTAAACTTGAACATATAATTACCACGTCTTCACTGTTGCTTGGTCAAAATCGTGTAATTACTTCATTACAGCATCGTGGAAGCAGTTCATCAGCTTCCTCCGCATATTAGAACATGCAATTTAAAAGAATTGTCACTGTAACCAACATTCTGAGAGCTAAAAAAAATGGACAAGGTGATAAAGTGTCACTTTTGGACTACTGTTCTAAGTGTGCATAACTCCATTACCAATCTTATACAAAGTAATTCATTCTGATACTATTTGCATGGATATCACAAAGTGTAGAAGTGTTTCAATAATATTCCCAATACAGTCTTAAATTAGATAACATTTTAAATACTTGACCCATTTACTTTGCAGAGATAATTAAAATACATTTTTGAAAACAAATAAAACTGCAGGATAAAATCTGTGGAAGGAGAAGAAAACAGTTAACTTCATCCAGCTCAGGGAACTAGGTCTTAGCTCCTCCCAATGCAACTAGCACCAACACCACCTACTTGTTGACCATCAGCTCAGAGGGACCTCAAGGCTGCGTGCTCAATCCCCTGGTCTAGTCTTTCTATGCCCATGACTATGCAACCAGCTACAACTTCAACATTATCTTTAAATTCACCAATAATATCCCAATGTCTCAACAACTGGAGAATACAAACCGCAGTTGAAATTTAATTGCAGGAAAAATAGTTTGCTTCTTTCAAATAAGTTTGCTTCATTCTGAAAGCACATCAGCACCTCTACTTCCTGAGTAGATTACGGAGAGTCGGTATGTCGAGGAGGACTCTCTCAAACTTCTACAGGTGCACAATAGAGAGCATGCTGACCGGAAAAGACTGCAAAAAGTTGTAAACACTGCCCAGTCCATCATCGGCTCTGACCACCCTACCATTGAGGGGATCTACCACGGTCGCTGCCTCAAAAAGGCTGGCAGCATCATCACGGAGCCACACCATCCTGGCCACACCCTCATCTCCCCGCTGCCTTCAGGAGCCTGAAATCTGCAACAACCAGGTTCAGGAATAGCCACTTCCCCACAGCCATCAGACTATTAAACTCAACTCAAACAAAATCTGAATTAGCCTACTGCACTTTATATGCTTATTTATATATGTGTGTGTGTGTATA
Organism: Okamejei kenojei; assembly: GCA_035221665.1. NCBI lineage: Eukaryota > Metazoa > Chordata > Chondrichthyes > Rajiformes > Rajidae > Okamejei > Okamejei kenojei. The sequence goes on along the minus strand of CM069158.1, from coordinate 33,423,885 downwards.
TTTTATACTTATTTATGTGTGTGTGTGTGTGTGTGTGTATTTCATGTGTATGTTTTATATATATATAATATATATACACACATACACATATATATTTATTCAATGGTATATGGACACACTGATCTGTTCTGTATTATTTATGCCTGCAATATTCTGTTGTGCTGAAGCAAAGCAAGAATTTCATTGTCCTATCTGGGACACATCACAATAAACTCTTGAATCTTGAATACTTGGGTAGTTAAGAAAATGCAGCAAAATAATGTCAGATATCTGCAAAAAGATCTCAAGATTTATTAGTTCATAAGTTCTAGGAGTGGAATTAGGCCATTTAGCCATCGAATCTATTCCGCCATTTAATCATAGCCTGCCTTCTCCCCATAGCCCCTGACACCCATAACCCCAGAACATGCATATAGACACTTAACTATTTAGAATGACAGCTTAACTATGAAGTACTTTTCCAATTTCCAGCTCCCATACCTCCTTCCCAGAGGCTGACTCTTCAGGCTGCAGTAGGGGTCAATCAGCCTTGTCACCATGATATGCAAAAGAACAAGTTTTCATTGACATTACATAGGATTAAGACCCAAGATGATTCTGTTTCCAGCTGTTATACACAAACCCTTTTCACCCAACCAAGCCTGTCACCAGACAGAAAGGAACAGGAAACTTGTCTGATTTTTTCAATCCTGAATATAGAAGTAGTAGAATCAAATGCAAAACCCAAACATTTACCCAGCCGAGATCATCGTAAGGAATTGAGGAATGCTGTGGAACAGAGGGATCTAGGAATAACTGTGCATAGTTCCCTGAAGGTGGAATCGCATGTAGATAGGGTGGTAAAGAAAGCCTTTGGTGTGCTGGCCTTTATAAATCAGAGCATTGAATATAGGAGTAGGGAAGTAATGTTAAAATTGTACAAGGCATTGGTAAGACCAATTCTGGAGTATGGTGTACAATTTTGGTCGCCTAGTTATAGGAAGGATGTCAACAAAATAGAGAGAGTACAGAGGAGATTTACTAGAATGTTGCCAGGGTTCCAGCAACTATGTTACAGAGAAAGGTTGAACAAGTTAGGTCTTTATTCTTTGGAGCGCAGAAGGTTAAGGGGGGGACTTGATTGAGGTCTTTAAAATGACGAAAGGGATAGACAGAGTTGACGTGGATAAGCTTTTCCCATTGAGGGTAGGGAAGATTCAAACAAGAGGGCATGACATGAGAATTAAGGGACAGAAGTTTAGGGGTAACGTGAGGGGGAACTTCTTTACTCAGAGGGTGGTGGCTGTGTGGAATGAGCTTCCAGCAGAGGTGGTGGAGGCAGGATCGATTTTAACATTTAAAAGTAAAGTGGATAGGTATATGGACGTGAAGGGAATGGAGGGGTATGGTCTGAGTGCAGGTAGATGGGACTAGGGGAAAACAAATGGTCGGCACGGACTGGAAGGGCCGAGAGGGCCTGTCTCCGTGCTGTAATTGTTATATGGTTATATGGTTATCTATTGTAGCAGAGATCACGAGGAGAGCTTCAGACCTGACTGTTGTGTGCACTTCTAACATTTCCAAGGCTTTAGATATTGGCAGTCCCACAGAGAACAAACATATTGAGCTGAGTGCACTTTGATCGAGCCAGATGACCTCACATCAAGGTGGCTTTTGAAAGAAGTGTGATCACATTCAAACTTACTTGCACATCAAATGAATGAGATTACTAAAAATGTTTAAAAATGTAAATGGTTTATTTATTTTTATTTTCTTTAACTTTACAATTTTAATTACTTTGTAGTAGCTTAAACTAGCTATTAAATAAACTTAAAATGTTAACTAATTCAAAGTTTTAAATCTGACCTATTTTAAAATCTCTGATTTATCAAAGACATTTAAAAACAACTATAAAGACCTTCAACAGCAAAAAGCTGATAAAAGGTTGCCAGTGCATCAGGATCCACCGTCTGATGTCTAGTCACGACTCATTCCCCATACCACCTCAAAGGAAAATTACAACATCCAGCTCTCAAGCTTAGTTGGAACCACAGAACTGCAATTGGTAACTGTGGCTCTTGTTGAAAAAGAACAGGGAATGAGCGGGAGGATAGGTCAAATTAAGCTCAGTCTCTCTTTAAGATAAGGGTCTAACTGATCTCTACACTGCAAATGGAACTCCAAGCTTCTGAACAATGCGATGCACATTTTAACTGATCTGATTGCCCACATGTAAATGTGACAGTATTTCAAAGTGACTACATTTGCTTCATCAGCTGTGGAAATAGAACTGTATGTCATCATGCACAATAGAAAGTGAATTTACTCACAAACATTTTTTGGAAATTGAGTAAAAAAAAGTGTTTTCATCATCTACCATTCAGGTCAGTCTTACTTCCAACAAAAAACAAGCATAGTGAAAATTGTGCACTATTAAAGTTCACTTCTTACTGTTCTCAAGTCTCCTCAGACTTTTTCTGCCTTTTGCCTTGGGAATGAGATCAGAGTTACGGATTGCTTGATTGATGTAATATTGCTTGCGTTTTGCGGGTGATGTACGCTTTGCAGGAGAGTACTGCAGAGGAGGAAGGCAATCTTCAATCAAGCTGAAAATATTAAAAAGGAAAGATTAATTAAATTGGGGCAAAAGTAAAATCTATTTCATAACTGGCAATTACACATAGTGCATCGTTCACCAAGCTGTGGTGTGCAATGTACAGAGGTTAGATACTTCCTCCTTTCCAGGAGGCAAAAACTCTTAGCTCATCGAAGAACCATTCTCATTAGAAAAACCTAACATAAGAATTTGGCACTGGGCATACCATTTGGCCCCTGAGCCTGCTCAGCTGTCTGACTGTAACCTTATCACCGTATTCCTGTCTACCCCTCGTAACCTATCACCTTACTTATTAAGAATCAATCAAGGAAGGCAAGATTCTCGAGAAGAAAACTAGTTATTCCAAATCTTTTTTTAAACAGCACCAGTACAGAATGGTATGCCATTTGCCAATCAGTTGCTGAACAGTTGGGTTTCCACGCTGCATGGAAGAACAGCAGTATAATGGGAAGGTGATGTTTGAGGAAATGCAGATGGAAGAGAGAGAGAAAAAATGAAAATTAATTGTTGATATTTATTAACGGCTTCGATCAGTTATATAATGTATAATTTCAGTTTGCAGGGGCTATGAAAATATATTTATCAACAAGAAGAACGACATCCTTCTGAAGGAAGTAGGCTATTCGGCCAGGCTGGCATGGTAGTTAAAATTTAGAATCGTAAAGTGATACATCACAAGAAGAGGCTATATAAACCGAATAGTGCAATTTTGAAGAAGGGTCTCAACCTGAAACGTCACCCATTCCTTCTCTCCAGGGATGCTGCCTGTCCCGCTGAGTTACTCCAGCTTTTAGTGTCTATTTTTGGTGCATTGTTAAACTCACTTCCTGGAGTATACAATCTGTGGAGCTGACAGATCAAACATGGAATACTGCAAGATAAAAACATAAGGGACCTATGCTACAAGAGAGGCATAATGCGAGCAAGGGAAGTTATGTTAAATCTTTGTAAAGCAACAAAAGCTTTCATATGTATTATAATGCTTTGCTTTGAACCCATGTGGCCTCGCTGGGTCATTATCAAACAAAATGTGATACCAATTGACAGCAGCATCTCAAAGGGAAGAGAGGCAGACAAGTTTTGGGAAGTAATTCTACAGCTTGGCACCTTGCCAGCGAAAGGAAAAACCAACTGAAATGAAGTGAATGCTAAAGAAGGCAGATCCGGAACTTTGTATGTTTAGAAGATCGTGCAGGAAGATTGAGGTTGTAGTTTTCATGGAGGGATTAAAAACAACAATGGGTTAAAAAAAGACATCCTTTGATCAGGGTCATAAAGCACTGTAGTGATTGGCAAAGGGTTTTAGTGAGAGCTTGGAGGTGAATTGCACAGTTTTGATAGTTTGTCAAATTTACAGACGGTTGAATGAAGGCTGTCAAGCAGGTATGTGCTAGATTAGTCCGAAGAAGGAATTAGAAATGAAAGAGATGGAGTAGGGTGTCAACAAATAAACTGAGGCAGGATAGAGTGAGTTAACAGTGTAGATGTAGAAATAGATGACCTTGGTGAAAGCAAGGATGGTTCATCTTAAGGACAAAATAATGTTCATTAATTAATCCTCTGGTTTAGGCTTAGCCACACAATTAAACAGAAATGGAGATGGAGTTTGCAGGTTCGACCAGCATTAAGGCCTTTCCAATAATTACATGCAGGAAGTTATCTGTAATATATTGATTGAAAAGGTGGCAGCCGATCCAACCCGAATTTTCAAAAGTAAAATGGATTAAAAATATTGTTTATGCCTCAGATACAATATTGCGCTAAACCACGCATTGAGAAGTCAAGGCCTTGGAGGTGGTGCAGAACAGATTTACTATATTGGTCCCACGGGCAAAAGATTTTGATTACATGGCGAGAGACTAAAGTTAAAGTTACTTTTTTGTGAGGCAGGAAATTTAAAATAATTTAATGGAGGTGTACAACTTCATGAATGTTTACCAACAGCATTTCCTCATTCATTAATTATTTTTTTATCTGGTTTGAGCAGTTTTTTTTTAAATTCCCACAGAAGCATCACTCATTAGATGCCAAAACCTTCACAGAGCTGTGGGAACAATAAAACGACCAGTACAGGGACTAAGGACCAAACGGCCTACTCCTGCAAGGTTAGCAACATTAAAGAAATAGTAGGTGTACACCAGACAAGATGTTACTGCAACAAAGCCCTTGGCAAAATGAAAAGATTTTATGTGTGTAGGAAGGAACTGCAGATACACAGTCTAAAGAAGAGTCTCGACCCATTCCTTCTCTCCCGAGATGCTGCCTGTCCCATTGAGTTACTCCAGCTTTTTGTGTCTATCTTCGGTTTAAACCGACATCTGCAGTTCCTTCTTACACAAGGAACTACAGATGCTGGTTTATACTGAAGATAGACACAAAAAGTTGGAGTAACTCAGCAGGCCAGGCAGCAGCTCTGGAGAAAAGGAATGGGTCGAGACCCTTCTTCTCCAGGATTTAATGTATTTTTAGGTCTACCCCTTTTTAGTATGCTCTGTTGAATATTATGTTGCAAAACTAAAAGCTCTCAGATTATCTGAAACACTTCCAATTGTCTTTTACATTGAGAAATGCACACGTGCTGTAACATGCTGTATTATTTGAAAGACCTGATTGTTCCAGTTTGAAAGAGGTGTACACCCAGTTGACATTCCTAAAAAAATGCCTTTCATTCCTTTTGACATTAAAAGGGATTATGGAAAAAAAACCTCTTCAGATGCCTTATAACAATAAATTGTCAGTCTCAAAAGAAAAAAGCTGACCTGAATACTCTTAGATTTGACTCCCTGCCACTTCAGAACGCTCTATATGCACCCTTCATCTAGAGTTGGTTGCCAATTTGAAGTACAATATTGCTAATTTGGAGTACAATACAGCATATCCATCCATTAACATCCACAGCAAAGGGCAGATCATTCTGTGTGCAGGATTAACATATTATCATGATATGAATTATTCCGTTATGGGTTCCAACCTTCCAGTGCAGGAGACCCCGAAACTAGCTCTTTCTGTAGAATGTCACTATGGTAATTGATCCAAGCTCCAGTGCAAACTTCAGCAAGAAACATAGGACTTTGGAATGTGCCAGCAGAAAATATTTTGAAAGCTAACTCCCACAATCAACAGCCTGTAAATAACCAAGGAACTACAAATCCTGCCCTTGTTTAGTCCACTTAAACCTGCCAGAACTCCCAGTTGCTAAACACTTTAACAGCACCTCCCATTCCCACACTGACCTTTCTGTCTTGGGCCTCCTCCACTATCAGAGTGAGGCACAGCACAAATTGGAGGAACAGCACCTCATATTTCGCTTGGGCAGTTTACACCCCAGCAGGATGAATATTGATTTCTCTAACTTCAAGTAACCCATGCCTTCCCCCTCTCTTCATCCCTCCCTAGCTCTCTGACCAGTCTGTCGCCCAATTAAATTATATCTCTATTATGTTTCGTTGCCACCTACTCCTAGTTAACAATAAACTATTCTACATTTTCCTTGATGTTATACGGACTTCTCATGAATGCAAGGAGCAGAATTAGGCCATTTGGCCCATCCAGCTTTTTGTGATCTTTCATTCATTGTTCTTTATCTCTCCACATCACCGTCTATATCTCTCGTTTCCCTGATCCCTGACCAGTCTGAAGAAGGGTCTCGACCCGAAACGTCGCCTATCTCCTTCGCTCCTTAGATGCTGCTGCATCCGCTGAGTTTCTCCAGCTTTTTGTGTAACACTCCCTTAAGTCTGTCTCGTTTTCACACCTTACCCTCCCTTAACTCTGTCTCACTCGACTCTCAGTCTGAAGGAGGGTCTCGCCCCGAAAGGTTCTCTCCAGAGATGCTGCCTGTCCCGCTGAGTGACTTCAGCATTTTTATGCCTGCCCTTGTTTATCAGTCTTGTGCAACTGGCAGTCACCCCTCCCTGGAGGAGGAAGGGGGGGGGGGGGGAGAGCAGGGCGGTCCAAGTCCTAAGGTCCCGCCTCTGTCTCAACGTGATTGATCCAGATCCGCCATCCATCATCGTCCTGGCGGACAGCTGGCGCTGGGGTTGGTTTCCCGCCCTGTCAATCAGCCGTAAACAGGTCACCTTTCCATCGGAACACAACCCGCCCGCCTCGAGTCCGCGGCGCCGACACCACCCAGGACAAAGCACGATTTTACTCACACGTAGTCCTCATGGTCGGCTGGCTCCGCCACGTCGTTCTGGTTCGCGATCACCATCGCGATGCTCGCCACCCCTCAGAACCGCGGCAACGACAACAACGGCAACGGACAATCGGCTCCTTCGCTCAACTCCCGCCCACCCGCCGCGTCACGTGGGGTCTGGCGGCGCCGTGTGACGTGATCCGCGGTAGAAGGCGGCTGCGTGCGTGGTGACGTCATCCAGCCGCTGGGCGCGGTTTGGGGTGGAGGGGCTTCGTTCCAATCCAGGCCCGCCACCGGCTTCCGAACCGCCTTTAATCCGGACAAAATTACCAACAAAAATGCTATGATCCTTGATTACGAGAGCGCAGTTCGGTTTAACTCCCCCCACCCCTGAAAATATGGCACCCAGGCCGTGTGTGGCGGTCGATCTTTTATTTCTACAAAGCCCTCAATGGGCTACTTACTAGCAATGTTACAAAATTTTGAGATTGTAAAAATCAACTCTGCAACTTATCCCATCAGATAAAGCATAAAAAGAAGTTTAATTTGACACCTAATTCACTTTCATATCTTCAGTATTAAAAAGGTTATGGCCATTTTCATACAGGAAATTAGCATCTTGTTCCCCATTGACTTTCCATTGACTTAACTCAAAAGCTGTGATCGAGGACAGTCAAAAGCACATAACTTTCTTAAAAATTAAGAGAACTGAATGAAATGTTCAGTTATTATAGATTGAAGCATTCTGAAGCAAATATGAAACAATCTTACTTGGATGACCTGAAATTAAAGCATATAATTAGTTAGTTACATAATTGTAGCTAATTACAAAATTCAATTACTAGATCTAAACATCTATCCATTTCTTAAGAAATGATAAACATTTTTAAATTGCCTAAGTGTCCAAATAACATTCACACAATAATCCACAATATAACATGATTTTTAAATCTCATCGTCATGAATTTATATATTTAGTGTTTAATTCCTGTAAATGAATGGCCATTTAAAACAACTTGCGAGTGGGTTTTAGTGGAACGCGATGGATTGGAACGTTGCAGTTTGCGGTGAATTTAACCCCCACTCAGCCGGTTCGTATATATTTTTTGCCCCCATTTCGCAACATGAAAATTTGATTAAATGCTTCCTAAGAAGCACGTTTTTATGAAAAAATAAACTGTGTACCTTCTTTTATTGCCTACATTAGGTCCGTTCCGCTGTCAGCACTCACGGCTTTAGAAGATGATTTTTAAACTACTCTAGTTAATAAATGATCTAGCGTAGTTTAAAAATAGCTTCATATAACAAATTTCAGAGCGATTTCTCTTTAGCGACAAAATCACCTGAGATTGATCGATTTGGACTGTTTAGGGAAAAACGGCATTTTAAACCCGCCCCCCTCTGAAAGGCGGCAAAGTCATGCACACGGGGAGTGGCAGAACTGCAGCGCCGCTAAAGGTAGGTATTGTAACATACCTACACCTACATCAAAAGTCTGCTCACCCACCACACCACCTCCAGGTCCCTCAGATCGGCCGACTTGGGGTTGCTGAACATCCCGCGGTCTAGGCATAAGGTCAGGGGCGACCGGGCCTTTGCGGTTGCAGCTCCTAGACTGTGGAACAGCATCCCTCTTCCCATCAGAACTGCCCCCTCCATCGGCTACTTTAAGTCGAGACTTAAAATTCATCTACTCCAAAGCCTTTCTTGATATCCTCTGAGGATGTAGTGATTGTATTTAATCTATGAACCATTGTTGTTTGTTATACTATTCTTATACCAATGTAAAGCACTTTGGCCAACGAGAGTTGTTTTTTAAATGTGCTATATAAATAAAAGTGACTTGACTTGACTTGACCTCATAGGGACTTGCTGCGCCAATTGTCAGCTCGAATTTGCCCCTCTGCAGGCCCGGCTCTGGAACATTTTAGTTTTAGTTTAGAGATACAAGGCGGAAACAGGCTCTTTGGTGTTAGTATATGATCCCCACACACTAACACTATCCTACACACACTAAGGGCAATTTACATTTATACCATGCCAATTAACCATCAAACCTGTAAGTCTTTGGAATGTGGGAGAAACCGGAGCACCCGGAGAAAACCCACGCAACGATCATGGGGAGGACATACAAACTCCATACACAAAGGACCCGAGGTCAGGATCAAACCCGGTTCTCTGGCGCTGTGTGGCAGCAATTCTACCGCTGTGCCATTGTGCCGCCAAGTTACTCCAGCACTTTGTGTCTATCTTTCATTCATGTAATTTAAAGATGTAGTCAAGAGTTTGTCGATAAAGCAGGACACGTGATAGATGTGGCCCGCCATCCGCTCACAGACATGTGTCCTGGCCCCTAAGCAGAACAAGGTTGCCGACCCCTGGTGTGGCAAATCTCAACAGCATACTGTGGAATGTTATTCCTCTGCCAACAGTTGGACGATGGGTTTCACACCCCTGAAGCAATCTACTCTCTTACTAAGAGTAAACCTATACGTCGCCAAAAATACCAAAGCTGCAGAAGGTGTGATTTGGCCTTTGAGACACTGGTCCAGGCCTCAGGTCGAGGTCTGAGCAACCCCGTATTCACGGGCACAGTAGGATTGTTGATGCATTGAATGTTAAGGAAATTAATGTTGAGGAAACTTAAATGTTAAGGATGCTTTCAAGAGAGAGTTAGATAGCGGAGTCATGGGAATATGGTGAGAAGGCAGGAACGGGGTACTGAATGTGGATGATCAGCCATGATCACTGTGAATGGCGGTGCTGGCTCGAAGGGCCGAATCGCCTGCTTCTGCACCTATTGTCTATTGTCAATTGTCTTATCTATGAAAACTAGATTCAGAATTAAAGCCTATCAGGAGTCAAGCTTTATTGACAGAAATGGAAGTTTGTGGAATCCAGACATTGTCTTTATTAAAGGCGATGGAAGTCGAAGTGGAAGACAATGTCAGTACTCTCAGCGGGGCAATTTACCTGAGAAACAAACAAATATCGCCATCTAGAGGAGTCCATAATGGATAAGTGTAACGTGGCCACTGCCAACGTCCATGGCTTTATCATCAGTGCTCGAGTTACGTTGTTTTCACAAAAATAAGATTTTAGATTTCTTTGAAATGCAGCAGAAGAATATATATATTACCTATTTAACCAAGTTCCCACTCATTGGACCATAAACATTTTTAGGTTTTTATTGAGTTATAGTTTTTATTTTTTTGTTGTTGATGTTTTGGTAGGGGTTTTAATATTTGGAAATGGTTTTAAACTTTTGTATATCTTAATAAATTATACTAATTTAATTATTTATATGCAGCGACAAATCAGATGATGGAATTACACTATAACTAACCAAAGGGTCCAAGCTGCAGATCCAAGTGCATTTCCACAAAGGTCGTACAGTACATTTTTATTTTAGTTATTTAGTTTAACGGCCCATCAAGTCTACTTCACCATTCAATCATGGCTGATCTATCACTCCCTCCTAACCCCATTCTCCTGCCATCTCCCCATAACCATTGACACCCGTACTAATCAAGAATCTTTCTATCTCTGCCTTAAAAATATCCATTGACTTGGCCTCCACAGCCTTGTGTACCTCTTGTACAATTAATGCAGTAATTTAGCAGTGAATATATTTTCTAAATGAGGCTCATGCTTAAAATATATTTTCAGGACAATCATAAAGAATTAATCTCAATGAGAAATGACTTCATTTAACTAGAAAGCTTTAAAGGTCAAATGAGCAGATTTCATTAAAACTGAGATCTGTGGAGCAGTGAGCCTCCATAGGGGTCTGATTTTACATGTGGACATGATAGATTGCAGATGCTAGAATCTGGAGCAAGCAACAAACCCTCTGGAGGAACTCAGCGCTTCAAACTGTATCTGTGGAGGCAGATGGAATGTTAACATTTTGGGTCGAGACCCTGCATCAGGACTGAGTGTAGAGGTGAAATATCCAGTAATAAAGAGGTGTGGGGGAGAGGAGAGGCAGGAGCTGGTATGCTATGGGTGAAGCCAGGTGAGGAGGGACTGATGAGCCACATTGGGGAGTTGGAGATGAAGGTACATGTTGGGAAACGATGTGGAAACAAAGGGCTGCAGACTCTAGAAACTGAGCAGTCAGAACTAAAATATAGGACATAAAAAGATACAGCACAGGAAGAGGCCCAGCGGCCTTAAATGTTTGTACTGTACATAATGCCAAACTAAACTAATCTTTTATGTCTTCCCATGATCTATATCCCTCCATTCTCTGCATATCTAAAAGTCTCTTAAACACCACTATTATATCTGCCTCCACCACTATCCCTGGCAGCACATTCCAGGCACCCATACCACAGTGTAAAAAAAACTAGCCCGGCACATCTCCTTTGCCCCTTTCACCTTAAATCAATTACCTCTGATCTTTAACAATTCCATCCTGGGGAAAAGAATCTGACTGTCTACGTTATCTAGGCCTTTCAGAATTTTATATACTTCCCTCAGCCACCGACATACCAGAGAAAAGAATCCAAGTTTGTCCAACCTCTCCTCACAGCTAATACCCTCTAATACAGGCAGCATTCAGGTAAACTGCAGTACCTCTCCAAAGCCTCCACATCTTTGTGTACATGCTGTACACAACATTCAAAATAAGGAAATGGGTGGCAGCAGTCAGGGGAGATAAAAGGGAAATGGATGAGATAGCTTACAACCAAACCGTAATAACATTGAATTCTCCAATTTCAATTAAACCCACCCCAGTGCACACATATTTCCCCCACCATCTCCCACCCCCCTGGCCACAATTGTGCCCTGCAAGGATACATTCTCAACCCTTACTTTGGACCCGACACACTCGTGGCTGTGCAGCTAAATTCTGTTCTAAGCCCATTTACAAGTTTGCAGGTGACACCATCAAAGTGACCGGATCACAAACAGTGTCCAGACAGGAAGGAGAGAGAGAGCTTAGTAATGTGATGTGAAAACAACAACTTCTCCCTCAGTCAGCAAAGTGAAGAGTCATCAACTTCAGGGAAATAGGGTGGTCTGACCACCCTACTCCTCGCCAATGGTGCTGAGGGGAAATAGCCAAGAGCTTCCAGGTGTAAATGTCACCCACAATTTGTCCAGACCCAACCACATTGACAGTGTCCTCTTCCGTGCAATATCTGCAAAATCGCTTTACTTCCACTTGTCATAGATTAATTAATTAATATGGTGTTCCTTTGTGTAATAATTTAACTCGGGTACACGTAGCAATAATAAACTAAATTAAAATCCGTATATTGAGGAAAGTTTAACTGTCTTATTCCATTGAAATCCCAAGAGAGCAGGTTTGTAGTACTTTCTTTGAACAAGGGTACTTTTTCGATATTTGCATTTACAAAATGGGGAAGCAATAACACATTAAGAATTTCTGAATCAGGGCCAAATTATTTTTTTTGCACAAAAATAGCAACTTAAATAATTGCGTAAAATATGGTAAAAAACAACAACTGCTGTACAGATGACAAATTGATCTTAACAAACTGGCAGAAACCGAGTCGTTTATTATTAGGATTTGAAGGGAGATTTCTTATTTGTTTCGCTGGGATTTGGGTCATTATAAAACTGGGCTGGTTCTCATAGATACAGTTTGAGCTTCGGCTTTCACTCCTCCGCTTTGATTTCACAGACACCACCGGAGCTGTACCAGAGAGAGGGGCGGGGGAGCGGGGTCAGCCATTGCTTTCCAGCCACAGAAAAGTCTCCTTCCTTTGCTCTGACTGGTTCTGACCGCAGGTGTGCGATTAAAATTGCACAGGACCGACTAGGTTCCATCGGTCATGGACTACAGATATCAATGGACTCAAAATCCCATCTTCACAAGAGCAGGAGAGAATAGCCTGCGCGGATCTCTCGGGTGACGCTCAATTTATACCCGCTTTTTCCTTTGTAAATGTGGAGATTTTAACAGTATCGCGTTTTTATTATTTTTCGGCAGAACATGAACTTTTCTACGACGCTCTCGATAAATGAACCCTTCCAATATATCACCGGGTCTTGTTCGGGATACATCTGTAGTAACACGACAGCTGCTCCGACCCCTCCGGTGCTAATAGACGCCTGGTTGGTACCTCTCTGCTTCGGGATTCTGATGGTGTTTGGACTCGCTGGAAACTCGCTTGTGATCTATGTGGTAATGAAGCACAGACAAATGCGAACAGTCACCAACTTTTACATAGGTAACAAGATCCATGTGTAAATATAAACAGAAATAAAAACCGGACGTGTTTTTTGTTTACTGAATAATCTATCGACTGGTTTATCGATTTACATTCAGTGTGGGTAGGGAATGCAGAGGCTGGTTTACACCGAAGATAGACACAAAATGCTGGAGTAACTCAGCGGGACAGGCAGCATCTCTGGAGAGAAGGAATGGGTGACGGTAATGTACATTCAGCATATGTGTAGGTTTAGCCATTAATTATTAAAGTTAATACTTTATTACGCTAAAGTTAAAGTTATTACGCTAAACTTAATTGGAATTGAATTTAACAAATTGATTAAAAGGGAACAATTTAAAGGTATATTAGATCGAGTTCAGTGCCTGTAAAAACAATGACAAATGTATACATACATTTTACAAGTTAATATTTTGTATTAAATTGAACCAGTGGAAGTTAAATGCAGAGCATGATGTTTGATAACTGTAAATACGATGGACCCACCCGGTCACTGAGTAAGACGGGTCCCAGTGACAGAGTAACTGGAAGGAATATAATAATACTTTAGATAGATTTTACTGAGAAATACATTCTAATTTATTTACTTAATTATGTCAGTAAGCATTGCATTGTTTAAGCATCTGATTTGTTTCGGAAATAATAGGAAGTAACTGTTTAGTGTGTAACCTGAAAGGACGCCGAGTGCTGGAATCTTTACTCAACAGGTCGGGCATCATCTCTGCAGAACACGGATAGGTGACTCTTTTGGCCTGTTGAGTAACTCCAGCGCTTTTGTCTTTTTGTAGATTAGTCAGCATCTGCAGGAAGGAACTGCAGATGATGGTTTGAACCGAAGATAGACACAAAAAGCTGAGTTTCTCAGCGGGTCGGGCAGCTTCTCAAGAGAAAATAATCTGTGACGTTTCGGGTCGAGACCCTTCTTCACACGGAGATTCTTTGTGCCTAACCTGCATCTGCAGTTCTTTGTTTCTAGTAAGCAACTTGACTTGTTTTCCTAACCTCTTCAAGATTTAAATTGTTTTGAGGTTTTTCTGTTTTCCAGCAAATTTGGCCGCAACTGATATTATCTTCCTGGTGTGCTGTGTGCCTTTTACTGCACTCCTGTATCCTCTACCAAGCTGGATTTTCGGGGAGTTCATGTGTAAATTTGTCAACTACATGCAACAAGTAAGCTTTCCTGTCTCCTGTCCCCTGTTAATCATTAACCACCAGTCACTGATGCAGTACTGATGTAAGATCTTTGTGCAGTCACAGAACATATATTCTCATCTTAATCTATAAAACATTTATATAAATCTATAAACATCTAATATAGTAGATTCCCTACTGACGGGAAAGCCGAAGATAGCCACAAAAAGCTGGAGTAACTTTACTGAGTGAGTTGAAATTGAAAAGTCAAAGCAATCGTACAGCTTGCCCGAATTGTACACTGGAGAGAGAGTAATTAATTGGGGGCATTAAGTGTCCATCGCTTTCGCAAAACTGGAACTGCACTTTCGCCAGGCTGAAAGGTGGACAACAAGAAGGGAGAAACTCCTCGGCCAGAGCCAGCAGATTAGGCCCCTACAATCAGTCTGAAGAAGGGTCCAGACCACAAGCGTTGCCTATCTATGTTCTCCAGAGATGCTGCCTAACCCGCTGAGTTACTCTAGCATTTGTGTCTATCTGCAGCAGGTTAGGCAAGCAAGCCCTAGTGAGACCACACCTGGAGTATTGTGTGCAGTTTTGGTCCCCTAATTTGAGGAAGGGCATTCTTGCTATTGAGGGAGTGCAACGTAGGTTTACAAGGTTAATTGTCATATGCTGAGAGAATGGAGCGGCTGGGCTTCTACACTCTGGAGTTTAGAAGGATGAGTGGGGATCTTATTGAAACATATAAGATTGTTAAGGGTTTGGACACGCTAGAGGCAGGAAACATGTTCCCGATGTTGGGGGAGTCCAGATCCGGGGGCCACAGTTTAAGAATATGGGTTAAGCCATTTAGTATGGAGACGAGGAAACACTTTTTCTCACAGAGTTGAGAGTCTGTGGTATTCTCTGCCTCAGAGGGCGGTGGAGGCAGGTTCTCTGGATGCTTTCAAGTGAGAGCTAGATAGGGCTATTACCGATAGCGGAGTCAGGGGATATGGGGAGAAGGCAGGAACGGGGTACTGATTGGGAATGATCAGCCATGATCACATTGAATGGCGGTGCTGGCTCAAAGGGCCGAATGGCCTACTCCTGCACCTATTGTCTATTAATAAATATATAATTATTTTTATGTAGGGGTTCCCTGAGATGAAAATTATTTCAAGGGTAAAAAGGTTGTGAAACGCTGCTTTAGTCTATGAGGATACAGTGGGTAAAACAACTTTTCAAGTTAATAAAGGATAGGTAATTATATGATTTTGTCAGCACATCACTCATGTCCCAAGCACATACATGTTAATAACATCTAACAATAGCAGAGGCTTACTTTTTCAGTTTTCTTAAATCAGAAGTATGACTCTTTCATTGCACTTCATCTTGATTAGGAAGCTTTTCACAGTGGAATTAAAATCCTGGAACTCCCTATATTTTTTTTGCCAGTGTTATAATTGGAATAACCTGGATATAGGTTTGGGTCATTCTAAAACACAAGTCTTCAGTTCTACAGATGGATGGTCCCCTAGGCTTTACCAAATCAAATATTCCCAACATTAACTAAACGAGGCAAGCAAATCTCCTGATTACCATGTTTGATCTGATTCCATGAGACCTAATGGGATCTGGGCTCAGTGCTCAGGACTCCCATGGCCACAGCTTCCTGCTTGTATTCCATGGTACCTCTGGTGCACTGTTCTGCCAGTGAGGTAGAATATCCCCCAGTTATTTGCGAGGAGAATTTTGTAAAGCCAATTGGTCAGGAACTTAAACATCAGATTCTTTCAATTGACATTCATTTATACCATTTATTTATGTTCCAGGTGATTATGTAATGTTTTCTGAATTTCACACAGAGTTACAAAAAGGCTGAGAGTATATTCCCCCACCCCCATTTGCAAACCCATTTTAGTTAACGGAAATAAAGTCAATTCATTTGTAATAGTATCCTCAAGAAGACAGCTGGAGAGCACCATCTGCTGCGGGCTAATCAATGCAATAGCTCTGTGTTTTCACTGATGAGTGGCTAGAGCATGTTTAAAAAGAACATTTTAGTTGCGAAGGAATAGTCAACTTGTCCAATCCAATCAAAGTGCGTTCCTTAGCTCGTCACACTTGCCTATATTTTGCCCACATACCTCTAAACCCTTCTTATCCATAGCCCTGTCCAAATGTGTTTTAAATGTAATTGCTTCCCTTGGCAACTCATTCCATATACCTACCGCGTTCAGTGTGAAATCCTGCCCCTTAGGTCCCCTTTAAATCTTTCCTCTCTTACCTTAAACCTATGCCTGAAGAGTCTGAAGAATGGCCTTGACCCCGGCACCCCTGCTGAAAATAAAACTGCATAAGGTCATGTTTGCTCCAGTGAAAATAATTCCAGCCGATCCATGTAATGTTCTCAGTTGATCACAGCTAATTGATAGTAAACTAGCTTTAATTTGCCTCAATGTATGTGGGTTAGTTAAGTTCCTTCTTCTGACCATATTGCTATGATTTCTTATTTTTAAATGAAAATTGGACACACATAGGATTGGACACACTTGTAAATCTTACCATGGTAGAATAACCTACCAATATATTCACAGAAGAAATTCATTCTGACAAAAAAATAAGGAAGAATTTGTGGCTAAACAAGAAAAGTTAAAAGATAGTATTAAACTTTATTTATAGGCAAATATCGTGTAAACACAGTTGGCAGATCAGAAGATTGGACGGAAGATTTTTAAAAAAAAGCAAGGAATCACTAAAAGATTCAAAGGGGCAAAATAATTTTGAGATTAAGCTTATCAAAAATAAGAAAAATTTGTAAAATTTCCAACAGGTATTCCTATAGATATTCCTGCAGAGCATTAGTCCAATGATTTAAGCAGGTACTTTGCATCAGGCTACACTGTAGACAATACAATAATAGATGTAATTCATGAACTGTTGGGCAGAGAGGAATCCAGAAGAAAATAGCATCACCATGTAAGTGGCTCTGACATCCTGGGATGTCAGGACTGTCTTATGAAGAAAGACTGGATAGACTCGGTTTATACTCTCTGGAATTTAGGAGATTGAGAGGGGATCTTATAGAAACTTACAAAATTCTTAAGGGGTTGGACAGGCTAGATGCAGGAAGATTGTTCCCGATGTTGGGGAAGTCCAGGACAAGGGGTCACAGCTTAAGGATAAGGGGGAAATCCTTTAAGACCGAGATGAGAAAGACTTTTTTCACACAGAGAGTGGTGAGTCTCTGGAACTCTCTGCCACAGAGGGTAGTTGAGGCCAGTTCATTGGCTATATTTAAGAGTGAGTTGGATGTGGCCCTTGTGGCTAAGGGGATCAGAGGGTATGGAGAGAAGGCAGGTACGGGATACTGAGTTGGATGATCAGCCATGATCATATTGAATGGCGGTGCAGGCTCGAAGGGCTGAATGGCCTACTCCTGCACCTAATTTCTATGTTTCTATGTAAAATAAATCGTCCGAACTGTAAGATGATAGGTATTTGGATCCTGATGGCCTTAAAAGAATGGCCTGTGAAATAGTTTGATGTTTTATCTTCCCAAAGTATCAATTAGATTAAAAATAAATGTAATTAATGTAATCAAAAAGAAGAGATAGAAACATAAAGTTATAAGCTGGTTAGCTAAATATCTGACGTTAGTAAAATGATGGAAGCTGTTATCAAAGGCGTTCTAATATTTCAGATAATTGTTCAGTCAAAGTAGTTTTGCGAAAGGGAAGATAGACACAAAAAGCTGGAGTAACTCAGCGGGTCAGACAGCATCTCTGAAGAAAAGAAATAGGTGATGTTTCGGGTCAAGACCATTCTTTTAGGTCTAAAGGAATCAAGGGAATGGGGAAAAAGCAGGAATGGGGTATTCATTTTAGATGATTAACCATGATCATATTGAATGGTGGTGCTGGCTCGAAGGACTGAATGGCCTACTCCTGCACCTATGTTTCAATGTTTCTGGTCTGAAGAAGGGTCTCGACCCAAAATTTCACCTATTTTCTCCAGAAATGCTGTCTGACCCACTGAGTTACTCCAGTTTTTTGTGTCTATCTTTGGTTTAAACCAGTATCTGCTGTTCCTTCCTACATATTTTGTGAAAGAGAACTCATGTTTGACCAATATACTGAAGGTCTTTTAAAAAAAACATGTATTGTGGATAACTGGAATCAATAGTTCTACTGTAAAAGTTATTCGAGAAGATGCTGCAACAAGGTTTGTTGCAGAAAATATTATCTCATAGGGAAGAAGATAACATATAATATAAAAGGTGGAATAGGCGGCATTTCGGGTTGAGACCCACTGAGTTTCTCCAGCAGTTTTGTCTACCTTCGATTTTTCGAGCATCTGCAGTTCTTTCTTAAACAATATGATATGAAAGCATCTCTTTCTGATGAGTAAGATAAAATAATCTGCATATCACTGCAGTTGGGGCTGAGACCTCAAGATGTTCACCAAATGTTTGGATGGTAAATTTGCTGATGACATAAAGATTAAAATGGAAAGTAAGTTGTGAAAGAAACCTACGAGGGAGAGGTTATAATGGGACATAGACAGTTAATTGCGTAGTCTTCTTTTTATTGTCTTGTAAAAATGATATTCAATTTATGTATAAATAATGTATTGTGTGTTGTCTGAGTCTATGTGCTTGTGATGCAGCTGCAAACAAGATTTTCATTGTATCTGTACATCACTGGACCTGTGACTGACAATAATTTTGACTTGATGACTTGAAATTCTAGCACATGAAGTACAATGTTGGGAAAATGTGAATGTCCATTTTGACGGAAATAATTAACAATGGGCTAAAGAGGGATCTTTAGGTTGTGCTGGTGCATGTAATACAAAGACTATTATATACTGATAAAACAATAATAATCGACTATTAGATTATTTGGAAATTCCGATGGTTCAGCATTGGCTCATTGGATGATGTTTGCCGTGCTTCCCTGTAAACTCGTTGGGGCCCCGTTTCCAGGACTCTCTTTAAACACATTGGTTTTATTTCCTGTACTCCTTTTGAGATCAAAGGCCCTGTTCCCCAGGCTCCTTTGAAACTCACTTGGTTCTGTTTCTCGCCTACCCTTTAAACTTACTGGGTTGACTGGAAAAAGTATTATGCCACTGTGTTACATCTAAAAAAATAGTAGATTTAAAAAACATTGGGATATTAATAGGCATAGTGTCATGCAGTGTATAAAGGCATAACTACCAATAGTCTAGAAAATCTACCAGTCTGGCACCAAAGTTCTGAACATGCCGCATTTAACAGCAGTACGAAAATTATGCTTCATTTATATAGTGCATAGGAAAGAACATGTCTGTAATACTATGTACCATATTGATCTCCTTATTTATGGAAGGATGTGTTGGAAGCAGTTCAGAAATTGTTTATTGCACTAAGGGATAGGAAGTTTGACAGGCTACAGTATATATGCATCTATGGGAGTTAAGAAAAGTGTGAGGGAATTTGATTGAAACATTCCTGAGAGATTCTGAGTGAATGCGGAGAGAATGTTCCCTCTTGTAGGAGAATTTAGAACGAGGGGTCACTGTTTATGAAGTAAGGGTCACCCGTCTACAACAGAGATGGAGTGACATCCATTCCTTTGAAGAGTTGCAAGACTTTGAGATTCCCTTGATGAAAGGGTGATGAAAGCAGAAACTGAATATTTTTAAGATAATGGGATATTAGTTGGGTGGATGGGAATGTGGAGTCGAGGTTGAATTCAGATTGCCATAAATGTTCAGCAGATGGATTAATAAATTAGTAAAAAGAGACAACAAAGTAATATTCAGTGGTTAAGTGAATAGGTGAGATGTCGGCAAGTAGAATATAACGTGGGAAAATGCATGGTAGGTAAAATGAAAAAGTAAGTTATGATTTAAAGGAAGAGATGTGGCAAAATATTGCAATACAAAGGGATCTGGGGTACCTGGTGTATAAAACACCAAGGTTTGGATTGTGGGTTCATTAAGTAATTAAACAGATGAAATGTTGACGTTTATTGAAAGTATACTGACTATAAAGATGGGGAAAGTTTAATGAAACTTTACAGGGTGCTGGTGACACCACATGTTGATTACAACAGCAGTTTTCATTTCCATATTTAAATTAGGATATACTTGCATTGGAGACAACACAGAGAAGGTTCACAAGGCTCTTTCCTGGGACACAAGGCTCTTTCCTGTTGATAAATGAAGAGGTTGAGCAGGTTAGATCTATACTTTCTGGGGTGAGAGGCGATATTGTGGAAACATATAAGATTCTGGGGGGATTTTACATGGTAGAAACTGAAAGTGTTTCCCCTAGCACTGCAGATGGGTGATATCTAAAACTAGGGGTCATTGTTTTGGAATAAGATGTTGCCCATTTAAGACAGAGACAAGAAGTGAATCGACGAGTAGTGGGAGAGTAGGATAGAGGCGTTGAGGCCACAAATGTATCGGTCATGGCCTTCATAAATGGTATAGGCACAAAGGCCTTTTGGTCTTCACCTGCTCCAGAATATTATATTCCCATATTACTTAATAGTAGCACATACTTTGGTAGTTGAGTGGCACACCCCTGCTCCTGTTTGTTTGTATATTAATATGTAGTACTCACTGTAATAAAGTCATTAATATTGTATAAAAACACTGTCACTGACAAATGATAAGTTCTTAATGCCGATTACTGAAGGATTATTGGTAACGTTCAAATGGAGGACTGGGATCTAGGTTTGGACAAATAGTTATCTTGTGAAGTTCAAACTGTTTGTAATTATTTATTCATTGCACGCGATCAATGAAACCTTGCATAATTCAGGACAATCCTGTTGGTGAAAATACATTCTGTTGGGCTAGCTTTCAGATATGTACTCTTTGTTCTTGCAGGTATCAGTACAGGCAACATGTATTACACTGACCGCAATGAGTGTGGACAGATGGTATGTGACAGTTTATCCACTCAAATCCTTGAGGCAGAGAACCCCGCGAGTGGCTTTGGGCATCAGCCTTGCGATATGGATTGGTAAGCCAAGAAACAAAATACTTAATGCTGAAAATGTTTGGATTGTACTTTTTTTTCAGAAGTCACTGATTCAATTGTCAAATATTATGAAATATTTGCTTTGCGGAAAGAACCATTTACTGATAACAAGAATTGATTCATATCAACAAGCACTTTGGGATAAGGGAGTTTCTACCTCATCTTTTTAAATTCATTAGCTTCGTTAAAATATCAGTTATTATTTTTCAATTAACTTAAAAAAGGATGAATCAATCTTTCCCAAGCAAACAACAATCATATAGCTCAATATTATTCCTTCAAAGTACAGATCAATATAGATAAACCACAATAAACTGTAAAATAAGATGTATTGATTACATGCGTTTTCTCCCCAAATTCGTGGCTAAGCTAGCGGAATCAAGAGATAGGGGAGAAGGCAGGCACGGGTTACTGATTGTGGATGATCAGCCATGGTCACAATGAATGGTGGTGCAGTCTCAAAGGATCAAATGGCCTCCTCCTGCACCTATTTTCTATGTTTCTATGTTTAACCTTGTATCATTTTGCACTACCTAAATTAATCAATATCTCCAATTGAAGTATTTTTCTTTCAGACATTCTAAAGTTCACTGCTTTAAACAAACTTTTAGTCAAACAGCTCCCTGTAGTTTCCCAGTCTGTGACCTGGCATTTACTTTCACTTTTGATGTGTGCAGCACTGAGATATTCTTCTGTTATATGTAAACTCTATTTCATCGTTGTCACTTAATAATATGATCATTTCTATGAGCTTAAAGTAATAATTAAGACTATGAGATAGACAAAATATCAAATGAAAACTTTGTGAAGTGAAGTATAAAGAATCCCTTTATTTATTATGCTAACCTTTTGCAAACTGTTGTAGGTTCTTTTATTGTGTCCATACCAGTGGCTATCTATCAGAAGATTCAAAATGGATACTGGTTTGGGCCCCAAGTTTACTGCAGTGAATCTTTTCCATCGGCTTCCCTTGAGAAGGCCTTCGTTATACACAACTTCCTAGCTGTTTATCTTCTGCCACTCACCACAATCTGTGTGTCATACACAGCTATGCTACATCAGATGGGACAACCAGCTGTGGAGCCCATTGATAATAACCTTCAGGTAGATTTCAATTCTGTGAACTGGTTTAATTTAAATATTTTGTGCTTTGAATACATTAGAAACAGCCTCCCATGAAATGTACTCATCAAGCCTATTTCTAAATAATTTCTGAGGTGATAATTCACTTGAAATGGTGTTAAATTCCAACACCAGGTTTCTGGTTTGGCTTTGACAATCCTTTGGCATTTCCTGCAAAAAGGATTTGCAGAAAGTATCTGAAAAGAGAGAAATCAGGAAGAAAGAATGAAAACTAATTGGAGTGTTGAGGTAGAGAAAGAAGTCAACAGAATTTGTTTTATTAAACATTTACAGAAATAATTTCTTATACAGGTAATTCAAATTGAATATATTTTGGGCTCAGTTAAGGATTATCTAATCAATGATCTAAATGTTAATCGCATAAACTAAATGGGGGTCTGCAAGCAATAAAATACTGTAAGTCTGATAATCTAAAATATACTGGAAATATTATCTTGTTATAATAAAAAAAACTGCAAATGGTGAAAATCTAAAACAAAATCAGAAAATGCTGGGAATACGCAGGTCAGGCAGCATCTGTGAGACAAGAAACAGTCGATATTTCAGATCAGAGACCCTTCGTCAAAACTGAGGATAATAAAAGCTTGTAAAGCCATAATGGATTTCTGATAAGGTTAAAACCAGGCTGATCGTAGGGATTATCACATTACTGGTAACAATTACTTGGTTCATCCGTGAATGGGAGCAGTTAGAGGGTGAGATTCTAGGTTCTCCAGGTTCCTTTGTCCATGTTCTCACTCGCTAACTACAAGATTCACTCATTGACCTGTTTACAGCCTATGTCCAAGATCACCCCAGTTTACTCTATCAGAGAGATCTCTCTCTTCTATCCTGCCTGCAGCTTCAAAAGCTTCTATTGTCTTCTTTTCAGTCTGACAAAGGATTTCTGATTTGAAACTGCGCCTCGGTTTTCTTCCCGCAGATGCAATCTGATCTACTGAGTATTTTCTGTTTTCATTTTATGCTTTTGTTCTGGTTCCACTTCTGCTGGAGAGCTGACATTGAAATCACAAAGGGTCACTTAGAAGGATAGATGAAATGTAACATTTCCAGGTTAGCTATTGGCAAGACAAGTTTATACAGGACAGAACTTCCATAGGCAAGTGATCATCCTAACTCTATTTTCACGTTTTTTCTCTGATTACACAATGTTTGTGCAAAGTGAAATGAAATTTTACTATACTGAACTTTGGACTGTGATGAAGGGTATGCAAGAACAAATTAAATTTAGATTAAATTTTGAGGTAGTAGTTACACCAAGCTTTCTCTCTGAAAATTAGCATATACTATAAGATAGGTTCTACAAAATGAATGACCTTGATGGATCAAACTGTTCGTTCTCAATCCATGCTTCTAATCACAAACTAAAACTGTTTTGTAGGTACAGCTTCTTGCTGAAAGATCAGAGGCCATGCGTACAAGGATCTCCAGGATGTTAGCAGTTATGGTCTTTCTCTTTGCCATCTGCTGGGGTCCAATCCAGTTTTATATCCTTTTACAGACTTTTCTTCCAAACTTTATCAGGAATTATTATACGTACAAAGTGAAAATCTGGGCCCATTGTATGTCTTACACAAATTCCTCCATCAATCCTATTGTGTATGCATTTATGGGTGCCAACTTCAGAAAATCATTCAAAAAAGCATTTCCATTTATCTTTAAGCAGAGAGTTGGGAGCATAAATAGTGGAAATGCTGTTGGTAATACAGAGATGCATTTTGTCTAAACCGGAACATAAAACTGTAAATAGTAAGGCACCAATGACTTGGTTCTTCAAATCAATTTGCATGGTCAAATAATTGTTCCTGCACTCCCTAGAATAATAGCAGCAGCAATTGATTTCTGCTTACTTATGATTCATGCTACAGATAGATTTGAAACAAATAATCCCAGAGCATGGTTGGCTTGGTCACTTAAATTCAAAATGCAGTATCCTACTTAATCCACAACAAACTTAAAGTTCAGAAAAGTCCTTCAGTTGATCTTGGATCTTTGTTCAGTTAGTTTGTTGGTATTGGTATCTTCCCCTGCTTTTCAATGAACCAACAATGGACTATTAATTTATTAAATGACACACTGAAATAGTGAAGATATACAATCCATTCATTTTACTATTTTAGCAGAAGGCAGAAGGGATAAAGAGGGAGATATCAAATTTCAAGACATCAAAAGCAGAGGCCTAGAAACTGGACAGACCATTACACGAATTAACAGCTGGAAATAAAAACACCCCTATCCCAACTATGTTATTTAAAAAAAATCATCCATTGCTTTCGGTCATGCTTGGAATTGAATTGAAAATAAGCCCATGTTGAGATCTGGGCTCAGAATTAGTTTTAGATAAGAGAGGTGAAAGGTACTGCATTCATCCAAAAAAAGAGCTTTGATTATTAGGATATAAGAGACTGCGAATGCTGAATCATGTAAGAAAAAGAAACAGCTGGTACCAATTAAGCAGTATCTGCGGGTTGGGAAGGAATGTGTGACATTTCTGGCCAAGACTCTGCATTAGCTGGCTGTGGAGATAGCCAGAATAAAGAAAAGGGCCCAGGTGAGATAGGGGCCAGCAGGTGATAAATGCACCAAGGAGGGATGAAGGATGACAGGAATTTGAAGCCAGGTGGGGGAGGGGAACGGGTGGAGTTAGGAGACAGTGGTAGGTGGGTGATAGGTGGAAGCAGTCAGAAAGAAAAACAGATGGAGTTAGATGGGGGAAGGAGAGGATCAGAGTGGAGACAGTTGCTGGAGGGTGCTAATTCATGATACAAGGACAACTGGTGCTGGGATCTGATAAGTAATGACGGTGATAATGGGAAACATGAAGGGCAGATGGAACCAAATGGAGGAAAGTGATTTAATAAGTGTAATGTGTGGTTAGTGGGTGGACAGAAGCAGAAAAGGGAGTCAAGAGTGTTTATTGCCATATGTCCCAGCTAGAACAGTGAAATTCTTACCTGCTGCAGCACAACAGAATATGTAAACATAGTACACTGTAACTATAATAAACGAGAGAGGAAAACAAGATATATATATATATACACACACACGCACACATACATACACACAAAAAACAAACAATTAATTTGAGGTTGTAGTATTTAATAGCCTGATAAGCTGTTCTTGAACCTGGACATTACAGTTTTCAGGATGGTCCTGTACCTTCTTCCCAATGGCAGGAGTGAAATGACTGTATGGCCAGGGCAGTATGGGTCCCTGATGATGCTGGCTGCCTTTTTTGAGGCAGTGACTCTGGTAAATCCCTTTGATGGTGGGAGGTCAGAGCCGGTATTTGTCTCTGCAGTGTTCACAACTTTTTGCAGTCTTTTTCGCTCCTGGGCATCCATGTTGCCGAACCAGGCTGTGATGCAACCAGTCAATATGCTCTCCACTGTACACCTGCAGAAGTTTAAGTGAATCCTCTCTGACATACCAAATCTCCATAATCTTCTCAGGAAGTAGAGGCATTGATGGGCTTTCTTTATAATAGCATCAATGTGCTGGGTCCAGGAAAGATTTTCGGAAATATGCACGTCCAGGATTTTGAAGTTTTTGACTCTCCCCACCATCGTCTTGTTGATATAAACAGGATTGTGGGTCCCCATCTTTCCTCTTCCAAAGTCCACAATCCATTCATTGATTTTATTGATATTGAGAGCCAGGTTGTTGTGCTGGCACCATTTGGTCAATCGGTCGATCTCACTTCTATAGTCTGACTCATCACCATCTGTAATTCGTTCAACAATGGTGTCGTTGGCGAACTTGAAGATGGAGTTCGCACTGTGTCCGGCTATACAGTCATGAGTATAGAGTGAGTAGAGCAGGGGGCTGAGCACGCAGCCTGGAGGTGCTCCTGTACTGATTGTTAATGGGGAAGAAGTGTTTCTGCCAATTCAATCAGACTGTGGTCTGTGGATGAGAAAGTCGAGGATCCAATTGCAGAGAGATGCGCAAAGACGTGCATGATGCGGGACTCCCTCCCCAACAGGAATCTCCTCCTGCTCCATATCACCTGAGTGGTCCCCATCGCCACCCTACCCAGAATCCGCTCCAGAACATGGGACCCGGGCTCGAACCAGAGGGCTGAGTCAACCACAGTACTCCCCTCCCCCGGAGGATTCCCGTTCGTTCCCCTTCTGTTCTTCCCTAGAGAGATTCCTCCTCTTTTTCGATGGGGAGGAGCTCACAGACTTTGGGGTCACTTGAGCAAGCTTCCTCTGCAGCTCCCCCTCCTCCCGCCCGATCCCCTCCACCCCCAGCTAGATTATGGGGCTTGCAGACTCCCTAACAGGAGGTGACGGGATGGGTGGAATGTACTTGTTTCCAGGGGTTTTGTTCCCCATGTGTTTCATCTTCTCTACCACCTTTCCCCCCTTCTTTTGACCCTCCACACCCCCACCGCCACCTGTGCGCAACCCCAGGGTTCCCTGACTCAACTACGGGGGGGGGGGGGGGGGGGGGGGAGGGAGGTTAGTGGCACCAGAGGAGGAGGCCTCCGCCCAGGATTTGGGGCAATTCCTCCAAATATGCCCCACTTCCTTACCGGCATGGTACCTTGGGCACTCCGATGTCCAGAAGACGGTGAAATCACGCCCATCCTGCTGGACACAGAAGCGCTGTGTCCAGCAGGATCGGCATGATTTCCTCTACCCCCTCACCCCCTATAGTCCAGAGGGGGTGAATGCGGCTGTGATTAAAGGGATCTCAGTGGGGGGAACATTCCTGCAGGTTGAGCCATTGGCACCACCGCGCAGCGGGTGGTCCTGTTCAACGTCCCGCCCTGCATCACAAATGCGCCCCTCCATCCCCACCTTCACACCCTGGGGAAGGTTTCTCACGGACATCACCCCGGTATCCCAGGCGTTCCGCAGGAAGGAGCTGCGGAATGTTCTTTCCCTCCGACATGAGCTGTTGTCTATGAATAACAGCCTGACACAGGTCCAAGTGGTCCAGTGCAGAGTGGAGAACCACTGAGATTGCATCCTCCGTTGACCTGTTGTGACGGTAGGTGAACTGTAGTGCGTTGAGGTTCTTGTTGAGTTAAGAGTTGATATCCAACCTCTCAAAGCTCCTCATCACCACGGACATTAGTGGTCGATTTTCTGTCACCTTACCCTTCTTGGGCACCGGTATTATTGATGCCCTCTTAAAGCAGGTGGGAACCTCAGACCTCAGAAATAAGAGGTTAAAAATGTCCACGAAAACTCCAGCCAGTTGGTCTGCACAGGTGAATTAAAGGTGTAAACAGGTGTAAAAAATGAATTAATAAGTGTAATGTGTGGTTAATGATTAGTGGGTGGCCATAAGCAGAAAGAATGGAGATGTATGAAAGCAGGTCATGGAAGGTTGGGAGGGAGTTATGGAAAAATATATCAAAATGGGAGGTAAATTGGAAGAGAAGGAATAAATTACTGTAAATTGGAGAATTTAATGATCATATCACTGGGCTGTAGATTATCCAAGTGGAAGATGAGGTGGTGCTCTTCTAGTTTATGTTGAGCTTCTCTCTGTCTGTGGAGAAGGCCAAGGATGGGCAGGTCAGTGTATGAATAGGAACCAGGAGCTTGGGTGGCCATTGTGGACAGAGTGCTCTGCAAAGCAGTTGTCTAGTCGGTGCTTCATCACGCTAATATGGAGGATACCACATCAAGTGCACTGAATGCAGTAGGCAAGGTTGGTGAATCTTTGCCTCAATTAAAGGGGCTACTTAGGCCCCTGGATGGTAATGAGAGAGCTGCTGTAGGAACAAGTGTAGCATGACCACAGACACGAAGAGAGGGCATAAAGACAATGATCCTTGTTTGAAGGCCAAAGGAAGATATTGAAAACAACACTGAACAGGTGGATGTATCTTCCTAACAATTTTCATGAATAATGTTCCTACTTGTCAGAGAGCAACAATGTTTCTGGATGAAAAGATTTGAAAAACAAGTGGTTCTGAAATTTGCTTCAATAGATCCTCCATGCATGGATGTGAGGCTTGGCTACTCTTTCAGTGCCGGTGAAGCTCACAGTGGCCCTCAGACCCTGGATCATGTTAAGCAGCAGCAGCAGACACCCACTAATCCCAGTTTGCAGACCATTGCTGCATGAGGAACCTCACTGGGGATTGTTACTCAAGGAAAGATAGTCACATTCCCCTCCTTTCATAGATAGCACCAAGTAGCATGGGCACACTCATTTACAAAGATGGAGGTTTTCCAAATTGGTCACATATACCCCTTGTGATTTTAACTGTTATACCAAGCAATTCTGCTTTATTTCATGACTAGTGGATAATACTCACCAAATGTTAAAACTATATACCATTACTAGAAGCAACTTACCATCTCTATTGCAGGTGATACACTCCTGACCGACATCCACTACAAACCAACTGACTCCCACAGCTACCTGGACTACTCTTCCTCCCACCCTGCTTCCTGTAAGGACTCCATCCCCTATTCCTAATTCCTCCGTCTACGCCGCATCTGCTCCCAGGATGAGGTGTTCCACACCAGGTCATCACAAATGGTCTCATTCTTCAGAGAATGGGGATTCCCCTCCCCTACTATAGATGAGGCTCACACCAGGGTCTCCGCAACACTGCCCTCTCTACCCATTCCCCCACTCGCAACAAGGGCAGAGTCCCCCTGGTCGTCACGTTTCACCCCACCAGCCGGCAAATACAACACATAGTCCTCCGCCAGTTTCGCCACCTCCAACTTGACCCCTCCACTCGCCACATCTTCCCATCTCCCCCCTTGTCTGCCTTCTGCAAAGACCGCTCCCTCCGCAACTCCCTTGTCAATTCTTCCCTTCCCTCCCGCTCTACCCCTTCCCCGGGCACTTTCCCTTCCAACCGCAAGAAATGCTACATTTGTCCCTTCACCTCCCCCCTCCACTCCTTTCAGGGACCCAAGCAGGCCTTCCAGGTCCGACAGAGGTTCACCTGCACCTCCTCCAACCTCATCTACTGCATCCGCTGCTCCAGATGCCAGATGATCTATATCGGTGAGACCAAACGGAGGCTTGGCGATCGTTTCGCCGAACACCTCCGCTCGGTCCTCGATAACCAACCCGACCTCCAAGTGGCTCAGCACTTCAACTTCCCTTCCATTCCATATCCCACCTCTCGGTCCTGGGCCTCCTCCATGGCCAGAGTGAGCAACACCGCAAGTTGGAGGAACAGCACCTCATATTCCGCTTGGGGAGTCTGCATCCTCTGGGCTTGAACATTGAATTTTCTCAATTCTGTTAACCTTTGCTGTCTCCTCCCCTTCCCACCTCTCCCTCAGCCTTCGGGCCCTGGCATTCCCCCTCTCTCTCTCTATCTCTCTCCCTCACCCTAGTCGCACTAGCTTCTCATTTTCACACTACAAACAGCTTACAATGGCTTGTTCCCTTTATCATCGATACTTTTTTGCATATCTTTCATTCATTGTTCTTTACCTCTCCACATCATCGTCTATATCTCTCGTTTCCCTGATCCCTGACCAGTCTGAAGAAGGGTCTCGACCCGAAACGTCGCCTATCTCCTTCGCTCCTTAGATGCTGCTGCACCCGCTGAGTTTCTCCAGCCTTTTGTGTACCCTCGATTCTCCAGCATCTGCAGTTCCTTCTTTAACACATCAATATGGTCATTGTCAGGTCTTCAAGGATCTTACATGATTCGTTCATTCTCAGGCACTGCACCATGTCCACCATATTTGAGCCATCTACTGTTTTGCAGTTCGCAAACAAGCGCTTTCTCCAGAATCTCCACTTTACTGGAGGAACAGCACCTCATGGTATGCTTGAGTAGCCTACAAACCAATCATGTTAACAATTAATTTTCCAATTGCCGGTAACCCATTCCCTGCATTCCTTTCCTACTCCTAACAGTGCACCCAGGACCTCTCTCTGTTTGTTCACCTTTTCCATACTGCCACCGGTCACCTAGACTCATCACCCTCCATGGTTCCATCTACCCGTCATTGACATACCTATGTGGCTGGGTTTAGATTTATGAGTAGATGATTAGCCATGATCATAATGAATGGCGGTGCTGGTTCGAAGGGCCGAATGACCTACCTCTGCACCTATTTTCTATGGTTTCTCCTATGGTTCTTCTTTCCTATTGACTCCCCTTCATGGTCCTATCTGCCACCATCCCTCCTTATCTGGTTCCACCTATTACCCACCTATTACTTCCCAAAACCATATCCTTCAAGTTGCCATGCAGTTTATGAACTTAAATTGTTAACCATTCCTTTGACTCCATAATTCTTCCAGCATTTTCGTTCGTCGCTCTAAATTCCAGTTTCTGCAGACTCTTGTCTCCCTACATGAAGCTAATGGATCTGACCATTTCCTATTTAATACTTAGTTATGATTATCCAAATTTTAGATTTTTTCAAATCTGCGTGTCCTTTGTGATTTGCTGGTTGTTCTGTGATATTCTGCCATGGTATTTCATTGAAGTTTGTGTACTTGAAAGTTATTAATAAAAATATATTGCATTAAATACTCCTCATTGAAATTTATCATTGCAAATTATATGAAATACGGACATGAGCACCATTTAAAAAAAAAATGATAAGCAGTTGGTTGTGTAATCTGAAGGCATATTCACATTGTCAGGGTGCAGCAAGCTTCAGGCAAATTGGTTGTATTCTAGTGGGTAAACAAGCTCATGTTACTGGACCTACTAAAGTTTCTGTCAATTAATTTGCTAATAGGATAAGGGAGCCAGCTTTAACTAACAGCTTTCTGGGAAGCTTGTCCTGCAGGTTTGCTTTCAATAGGTATTTACTAAAAACAGGGGCCAAAGGTCCGACAAGATACAAAAGACACAGAAATAGTTTCTTAAAACTGGAGTCAACACAAGATTCCATATAAAATTATTAAAAGTTTAAAGTTATTCTTCTTATTGGAGCAGTTATTTCAGAGAAACTAAAACAGTCTTGAGAAATTATTTTAATGTGGATTAAACGTTATTCGTAAAATATGGCTGCCACTTTTACCTGATATTTTTATAACTTATTTTGCCATTCAAATAAAATACTATGAATTTATTGTACTGCAGGAAAAGTGTAGCTACTACATCTTGAAACTCAGGAAATAATGTTGCAACACAAAATGTTGGAGTAACTAGCGGGTCAGGCAGAATCCCTGGAGAACAAGAATACATGATATTTCAGGACGGGACTTTTCCTCAGACTGAATTCAGACTTTTCTGCTCTACAATCTGAAAAAGTGCCCCGACCCAAAATGTTGCCTATCTATTTTCTTCAGAGATGCTGCCTGACTTGCGGAGTTACTCTGCATTTTGTGTCCATCTCAAGACATCTTAGATGTACAATGAATTACCACTCAATGCAAACAAAAACTAGGAACATGGTTTTATACTCAAACATGGGATATGTAAAATTCTTAACCTTCTGGCATTGCCTGGTTCAGTCATGTGCTCTAATTGCCAGTTTATAGCTGATCTGCATTACTAAATTATAATACATAATAAGTCAAGAGAATACGCTTAACATCTGAAAAACAAAGATCCTCCCTGTCCCTGCTGAATAATACCACTAATTGAAAATAAATGTTCATGATGACCCTCGGAATTCTTCTGACATCTCGAGAGTCACCCCTTAATGAAGGCATTCGTCAATGATAATATTCACTGTTACCTTCAATGTGCTGGTTTAGACATAAGCCATTTTTGGAAAAAATGTGTTTGAAGATCATGATCTCAAAACAGGCAAAAGTTATCCCCTTTTTCTCCTGTGGTCTTCTTACCTCATCTAGAGGGCAAGAGTGTTTAATTGTCATATATACAGAAAACTGAATAATGAAAGTATTACTTGCAGCAACAGAACAGACCTGTAACACAATACACATGAATAAAGTACCTCAAAGCACTGGAGATATATCACATGCTTCTCTGCAAAATCTTCCAAATTGATTAGCAGGAAATGAGTAACGTCAGCACCATTTCCCAAGCCAACACCCCTAGCTTTGAGACTCTAATTACACTAATTTGAATCCAATGGAGGGATACAGCATTTATAAAGCACCTGTAATGTGTTAAACATCCCATGGCACTTTTGTGGAACATTGTTGAAAAGGATACAAGTAGATACTATACCATCTAAGCTAAACATTTTTTAATCAAAAACAGATTCAAAGGGGAATTTTAAATGTAAAAAAAATGTGAGTGAGAGAGGCAGATATGGGGTGGGAACCATATAGCTTAAGACCTCGGGAGTTAAAGACACGTCAGCAATGGTAAAGGAAGTTAATCCCTGGAAGAAAAACAAATTACTATATCAACTGACCACTTTTAAAGTATTTATCACAAATTCCAGCCAAAACTACAATCAGGTCTGTTATCAGATAATGCATAATATCTTGATTACATCAATTAACTTTTTTTAAGTTTACAACAGGGAGAGTTTTTCAAGATACAGATCAAGTACATGTAGAGAAAAAAAAAGAATAATTTTACGCACAATGGGCAATCTTTAATATATTGTTGAAATGTTTAATTAAAGAGAGAGTATGCTTTATACTCAATATCTGCCAAACAAAGGGCCTTTTGACTTTTGATTCATTTTACTACTCAAAAGATATTTGTAATATTGGATCTGAATGGATTTAATTTTTAACTTTAAAATCTGTCGAACATAGTTTTTGTTTCACAATCATACAGATTTAGTATATAGCTGGAAATACACTGGGGAGATGTTTGCTGAGCGAACGTATGGAGCCCCTGAAGAATAAGCTGCCTATTTGGATTAGATGTTCTATGAAAGAAATGGTGCATTTTGCAAGGTTTGCCACAAAGCTAATTTAACATCATACTGACTAGACTTCCCATCATTGTCTCCACCTACACTTCACGGCACCGCGGAAAAACAGCCAACAAAATCAAAGACGTCCCACCCTAAGTGGTTCCATCTACTCTCTGATCGCATCCAACAGAAGGTACAGATGCTTGAAAGCTCGTACCACCTGACTCAGGAACAGCTTCTTCCACTCTGTTATCGGACTTCCAAATCGTCCTTCCATAAGCTAGGGTAAATTCTGACTCATCGAACTACATGTTAATAACTTTTTT
Organism: Okamejei kenojei; assembly: GCA_035221665.1. Classification (NCBI taxonomy): domain Eukaryota; kingdom Metazoa; phylum Chordata; class Chondrichthyes; order Rajiformes; family Rajidae; genus Okamejei; species Okamejei kenojei. The sequence goes on along the minus strand of CM069158.1, from coordinate 33,390,573 downwards.
AGATATTTACGATTTAGTGATTATGTAAAATTATATACGCAAGATTATAGATCTAGAGGCCCAGAAATCCTTGATGAATCTCTGCATCGACATCCTAATACAAATAAATTAATATCTTATATTATAATACCCTTTTAGATGCTGACATTCCGTCATCAGAGTCATATAGACGAGCATGGGAGGATGAATTGGCTCATGGGAGGAGGAATTTCTAGTGTTTAACGAGCAATGATGTAAATATTGTAAACATTCATCCCATATGTCTTTCATTATGGGTAAACACTAGAAATTCCTTAATACAGTTTAAAATATTACATAGATTACACTATTCGAAGACAAAATTAAATAAGATTTTCCCAAGCACTTCCCCTCTTTTTGATAAATGCCAATTTCAAGAAGCCAATTTAACACACTTTTGTAACTTGTATAAAAATGCAAAATCTTTGGTTGGACATTTTAAAAAGTATCTCTAAAGTTATCGATAATCAACTGGACCCAGATCCAAAATTAATAATATTAGGATTGTCAGAACATACCACAAACTTTACGATAAGCCAGAGACACTTCCTTGATTGCAGTTTAATAACTCCGAAAAAATTAATACTTAAATTTTGGAAAAAACCAATAACCCCACAATTAAAATGTGGATTACGGAAATGACCGAGACCTTGCATTTGGAAAAAATAAGATTTGTCTTAATTGACAAACCAGAACTATTTTTTAAAATATGGTCTCCATTTATTGAATATTTACAAAAGTAAATTGGTTTAACACCAAATTAACGTCACAACTTGAGTTTAGGGTTGGATGAACAACTATACTCAACATCTCCCGGATCTATCACCACAATTTTTATATTTGTAATCTCCATTCTTTCTTGCTCGCCTTTCTTTTCTATTAGCTTACAGTTTCTCTTATCTCTTTCTTTCTCTATTTCTTTTCTTTTAAAAAAAACTTTAAAAATGGGAGCTATGTAAGAACTCTGTAATCAGTTTGTAGTTTATTATCATTTGTACATATGCTTTCAATAAAAAATAAAATAAATAATTTAAAAAAAAAAACCATTCTGACTCATCTCCACCCCATTGTGGACATTGGACTTTGTCAATGGAACTGATTTGATAAAATGCATTGCAATGCTGAGAACTATATTCTGTATCTTCCCCTTTGCTCTATCTATCATATCACACCACATCATGGCTGGACCACTGTATTAGTACAGCTGATGTACATGCTTCATTGGGGTGTATGAGCATTCTGTACGGGGCAGCAATGACTGATCATATACCTGTTGCTATGACAATAAATGTTGAACGCATACCTGCGGTATCCAGAGATAGAAATAGCCTTAATACAGAAAAACTGGACTGGTCAACGCTTACAAAGGAAGACATCCTAGCCTATTATGCCCATACAGATAAATCCTTAAGCAATATTCATCTACCTAAAGATGCAATAATATGTAGTAATGTTAACTGTAAAGATATGAAGCATAGAAGAGATATCTGCTCCATGTATAATGATATAGTAAGCGCCTTATACATAGGCAGTAAGCCCTACTGCAAGCATAAAAATAAGACACATAACATCAGACCTGGCTGGAATAAGTATGTAGCTGAGTATCATACTGAAGCTCGTGAAGCCACCAAAGCATGGGCTATGGCAGGTAGACCCAGACAGGGGCCTGTGTTTGAGCACAAGAAGCTCACTAATGCAAGGTATAAGTATGCTGTTTGCTTCATCTGTAAAAATGAGCAAGCTATGAGGGCTGATTCCATGGCTAAGAAGCTGCTAAGTAACAATGCTACAGATTTTTGGAAGGAAGCGAGAGCTGTTAGCAGTTGCAAAACATCTCTACCATGTACTGTAGATGGAATCTCCGGAACGGCTAATATCGCGGAGTTATGGCGACAACATTATAGCACTTTATTCAACTGTGTCCAAGGTGACTTGTATAGGGTGGACAATATTGAGAGTAATTACTCGATGGTGATTATGTCACATGAGGTGTATCATGCCATGAACAAGCTGTCCAACAACAAAGCAAGTGGCTTGGATCATATCTCTGCTGAACATCTTAAATATGCGAGTATGAGGATAGCTCCTCTCCTAACTATTTGTTTTACTGGCTCTTTGATTCATGGCATGTTACCAGACTCAATGTTGTCTGTCCTGTTAGAGCCGGTTATTAAGGACAAAGCTGGTAAAGTAGGCAGTCTAAATAATTACAGGCCCATAGCTTTAGCTAGCATATCGTCAAAAGTCTTAGAAAGAGTACTGCTGGATAGAATACATGAGTTTGTTAACTCCACAGATAATCAGTTTGGCTTTAAAGTTAAACATGGCACTGACTTATGCATATATGCCCTAAAGGAGATTGTAAACAAATATAGAGGCAAAAACTCTTCAATCCTTATGTGCTTTATTGATGCTTCCAAAGCCTTTGACCGTGTTAATCACAGAAAGCTGTTTGGTAAAATGCGTCAAAGAGGGGTGCCTAAATACATTGTGAGAATACTGGCCTACTGGCATGCCCACCAGACTATGCAAATAAAATGGGGCAATAGGGTCTCAGCCCCATTTGGGGTTAGCAATGGTGTTAGACAAGGGGGAATTTTGTCCCCAGTCCTTTTTAATCTATATATTGATAATCTGTCTAAACAATTGAAAGCCTATAACACTGGGTGCGTGATTGGTAATATTTTAGTGAACCATATTATGTATGCAGATGATCTTGTGGTCTTTAGTCCATCTAGCACTAGTCTCCAGCAGCTCCTTCTGCATGTTTCGTGTATGGTTTGGAACATGACATTAAATATAATGCTAGTAAGAGTACTGTTATGGTCTGTAGAACCAAAGAGGATAAAAGCCTAAAATATCCTGATTTTAAATTGTCTGACAACAATCTTAGTGTCTGTAATAAGATAAAATATCTAGGGCATATTATTACAGAACAAATGACAGATGATGAGGATATTTATAGGCAACGACGCATGATGTATATACAGGCGAATATCCTCTTGCGTAAATTTGGTGCGTGTGCAGATGTGGTGAAGATGTTGCTATTTAGAGCATACTGCACACCCCTCTACACTGCGCACCTGTGGTCGAACTATTTAAAGACAAGTATGCAGAGACTAAAGGTGGCATCTAACGATGCCATGAGAACACTGCTAAGGCAACCAAGATGGTGTAGTGCCAGTAATATGCTTGTGGCTGCAGGAATCAGTACTTTAGAACCTATCCTAAGATACCACATGTATAAATTCATTTGCAGGATAAATGACTCTATAAATGTGCTTATTGTGGCCTTGACAAACATAGGGTTAGCACTACACGCTACGAATCCCAGTTGTGGAGACACTGGTATCATTGTCTCGTTGTACGACATTGATCATATTTTACTCTGGATTTTTAACTTAAGTATTGTGGTTTTTTTTTTTAATATATAAATTATGATGTTTTTTATGTGATTTACCATGATTTTATATATATTTATGATATTTGATATGCAATGCATTTTTAATGTAATGTTGCCCCTTGTCTGGATCTTGAGTCCGTAATAAAGTTATTATTATTATTATTATTGTACTTGAGTTTGACTTGATTGTGTTTATGCTTGGTATATCTGATCTGTTTAGTTCGCATGCACAACAAAGCTTTTCACTGTACGCCACTACACATGACAATAATAAAACTAAACCTAAACCAATAACTTTCTTGCATCAGTTTATATTTCTCTGTGAACCATGTAAACAAATTCACAAATATATTTGACGTTCTGCAGTATTCAAACACCTTCTTTACTTTAATGACAGTAGCACCTACATTTTAAATATGTTGATTTGGCTGAGTGATTATATGAAAGTGATTATATGTGCCAATTCCTTCATTCTTAAATATTACAACAAATATGGTTGGTTAATTTGGAATACTACAAGAACATGGAAAGGACAAGGCCATTCAGACTGACCATGGCAGATATATCCCTGGCCTTAACTAATCCTCTGTACCAGACTCCCATGGATTTCAACAGTCCAATCTTTCCAAGGATTTTCTACTTACATTTTAAATATTTTATGTAACTCTCTAGGATAGTGAGAAATTCCAGAGATTCGCTAACCTCTGCAAGAAGAAATTTCTATGTACCTCTGTTTTAAATGACAAGTTCTTTATCTTGGAAATATGTAACTTCACTCAAAACTCTCCTGCTCCTGATGGATCTCAGTGCTTCCTTGTGTGACCTTATTTGTTTCAGTAAGATCTCCTCTTATTTTTCTCAGTGCTAAAGAATACAGACTCAACCCATTATATCTTTAAGGTATTAGCCAGTTGATTCCCCTTTGGACTGTCTCAAATACTATCCTTTCTTAGGAAAATGAACCAAAATCATGCACAATACTGTATGTATGGTCTCACCAACACTGTATAAATATAACCGTGACATTTTTTTGGATACCTTTCCATTACATTCACGATAGTTTCTGTTCTTCAAGTTTGCACAGCATAAATATATATTATGCTATTGAACGGTGACAAAATGTCACATTTGTACACTATCAGTCCAATTCTTTGACTATCTTTTTCATAGAGTTTCATTTCCATCTTAAATGTAGCCAATGAAGTTCGAATTATCCATAGTTCTGCAGCTGCACTGGGCTTCCTGTGTTTATGAATGCTCTCACATCTATTCACAAAAGGAACAATCAGCAAATGCCATAGCTTACAGATGAGGAAAACAAGTCTTCACTTCCTTAAGAATGGTTAGTTTTTGATAGTGTCAAGTTTCATAGCCTCAAAAAGTGGGTTAGGTGGTCAACTAACATTAAAAACTACTGATGAAACTTAATCTGACTTTTTTTGTTTTAAGGATAATCTTTTTGCACATCAGAGGCATAACACTTGTCAATAACTCAAATATTTACATTTTCAATCATTTCCACTTCATGTGTAGTAATGTGTGAAGCATATTATTAAATATAAGTACCAATGATGGAAAATTAGGGCAGAATACATAATCAAACTGAAAATAAAAACTTGTAACAGGCCCCAGAGATGAACTGTCAACTATCGTATATTTGTTCCTAAAATGTTATGGCGGGCGAATAAGCAAGCCATGCATGGTGAAACAAAGAGATCTTTATTGACAAAGTAAAGAGAACAGCACACACGCAAATGAGAGAAGGTTAACTCGGGGTTCATTATATATACCAGGGCACACCCCTAAACCCCGTGGCGACTCCTTCCCGCCAAACCCAGCCACATGACCCTTCCCCCGACTGCCGAGGGTTTGCACAGTAAGTTGTCTGACCACCGGGTGGCACCACAAGACCCCCCAGAACTGGAGGCAAGAAAACGAAAGGGCAAACGAGGCAGCCGGACCTTGTGCACACATCCCTCCCCCCCCATGGGGGACACAACCGGGGAAGACAAAGGCGGGAGCGGCCGGACTGCAGACGCCGCCAACGACGAGGCTGGGCCACCAGCACAGGTTGACGAAGGTCAACATGGGCTGGCTTCAAACGAGCCACTGACACAGTCTCACACCGACCCCCCCATGTCCAAAACAAAAGTTGTCAGTCCATGCTGCAGCACCCGGAAGGGCCCCTTACCGGGGTCGCCTGGGACAGGCGGTGCAGCCGAACACCCGGTGAACGCAGGGCCTGGTCTCTGGGTCTTCCAGGGCACTGCCGATACCTGATCGATCGAACCACCGCACTGCTGCTTGGACTGCCACAGCTCATCCGCACGCTCTGCTAACGGGCAGCGAATTCTTCACCAGCGAGAAGCAGGCGGATGTTGTCCGGCATCTGTTCCAAGAAGGCATGTTCGAAGAGAAGGCAGGGCCGATGACCGTCAATAAGGGTGAGTATTTCACTCATGAGCACCGACGGCTTGCGATCGGCGAGGTATACAGGAGTAGCGCTTTGAGGCCCTGGTATTTGTCCTCATCTGGTGGCGTAGGTAATGGACCAGGTGACCGGCCATTTCCTGATCCAACACGCCAACCACATAATAGTACTGGATTCATCAGCCGTGATGCGTCGGCTGTGGAACTGGGCCTCGGCCTGCTGGAACCACACTTGGGGCTGCGATGTCTAGAACACGGGAGACAGCATACTGCTGGGCTGGATTGACAGCGACCTCGGGCTGTTGAGGTTGATCGTTGGCTGTGTCCATAGTTTTAATCCAAAATGACCGTTTTGGACCATCGGAGTCACCAATATGGCGGGTGAATAAGCAAGCCACGCATGGTGAAATAATGAGATGTTTATTGACAAAGTAAAGAGAACAGCACGCATGTGAACGGGGGAAGGTTAACCCAGGGTTCATTATATATACCAGGGCACCCCCTAAACCCCGTGATGACTCCTTCCCGTCAAACCCAGGCACGTGACCCTGCCCCCAACTGCCGAGGGTTCGCACAGTAAATGGCCTAATCACCGGGTGGCACCACAATGTTCCTTTTCTTTAGAGCAATTATTTTGTATTTAATTTTGATTTTAAGTGTGACTTTGCTGCTTTGTACAATCATTGGTAGTAGGAAGTAGAAGAGAATCATGAAGTTAATGTAGGGGCCAAGAATTTGAATGGTGCATTAAGTCCAGGCAAACATCAGTAGCCTGAGCCCAGGGTATTCCAGAAAGCCTCTCTGCTGCAAAGAAAATCTAAAGAAAATCAGATAAAGCTGGGTCTGACTTACAATGGGAAAGAGTAGTTAGGACAGTTCACATGGGGGAAGGGAAGTAATGGGAGTTTGATGGAGGTAGGGTAGACTGAGGGTGATGCAATAAATTGCTGGGGTTCGGTAACAATGATCAGGTCCAATTCTGTTGTAGGGGATCAATAATAGTAATAAGTACTTGAAAATGACAAGAATAAAGGCTTTTATCTTAAATTTGATTGAATTATACCATTAGCATCAGAGATATCCGAATGTTCCCATCCTGTAAATTCAGTCATGGTGACATTATTACTCTGGTTGTTGCAATAAAAGACTCATTGCCAAAGCTATGCAGCTGACAGAGATAGTGTCAATTGTGATATCTGAATCTTGTATTAATTGTCAAGCCTTTTGTTCCAAAATAATACTTGTGATCTTTGATTTAATCATATAAATTGAATGATCAATGAGCCAGAGGTAACAATCATTTATTTTTAATTAAAGAAAATATATTGCTAATAATGTTTAATAGAGTTTATAATACAATTTGATAATCTTTTAAAACAGCTGTAAGACCATTTTATTACATACTAAGAGTTAAGCGCTGCATTCACAATTGTATCAACATTAGGCAGTGGCAGTTTATCTAACCACAAATTGCTTTATCAGTAAAGAAGTCTTGAAAAATGTCAGAGATAACTCCTGGTCTTTTTCATCAAATTATGCATTAGATGGTATAATATTCAGAAAGCCTTGGGAGGTCATTTATTTATAATCAAATTATTCAAAGGAACCTGTACAATAACTTTCTAAATATATCTTTGCAGATGAAAAGGCAAAAAAAACATTAGAGCACTTAAATTCTAGTCTCTGAATATTGTGTTAATTGCCTGGTTTTATTTGCAGGCATAATCTGTTTTTTTTTACAGTCACTTTCTGATTTCTGCTACATGATAGCCTGTTTGCTAAGTCAAATGATATAGCCTAGTAACAATCAGCTGACTATTACCACATTCAAATTCATTACCATTTTTAACTGTCAATGTTGTCTAAGCCATGAAACAAAGGGCGTGCCATGAAAAATATCTGAAGAAGGATCTCAACCCAAAACATCACCCATTCCTTCACTCCAGAGATGCTGCCTGTCCGGCTGTGTCTATCTTTGGTTTAAACCAGCATCTGCAGTTCCTTCTGACATTCTTCTCATGTTGTTTTGTCTGGTTCAATTACTTGTCTTAAAATTAATTATTTATAATCATGTCTGCATACTTATTATATGCATGCATTGTATTTCTTGCAGCTGGCATCATAATCTGTTCCTTCATTTAACATGATGAAACATTCTTCAAAAAGATCACATTGAAGATATGTGGGGGAAATTATTTAACTAATTCTGAAATTTAATAGGCAGATTTCATTAAAGCAGATCATCTAATCGCAACTGCTGTATGTTAGAATTGTACTTGAACACTTGGGTTTTCCAAAAACCTTATATGTGTGGTAAATTGCAAAAAAAAAGAAGCAAACCTGAACATCACCCACTCCACTGCATCTCATTACAATCACATTGAAGGATTGAAAATGAAACAATAAATGGTGAGGGAGTGTAATTTTTGTAATAATTTGCTGAACAATGTAGTCATATTATTTGACAAGCTTAGAAAACATATTTTGACACTTTATTTGATTCCCTCATAAGATCAAATAAATAGCATGGAAACCAAAGTAATTAGAAAGATAGACACAAAATGTTGGAGTAACTCAGCGGGACAGGCAACATCTCTGGGGAGAAGGAATGGGTGACGTTTCGGGTCGAGACCCTTCTACAGACTGACGTTTCGGGCCCGACACCTCTCCCCAGACTGAAGGAGGGTCTCGACCCGAAAGGTAATTAGAAAAATCAATTATAATGATACTATTGAAAATAAGATCAGAAAGTGCTGGAAACGCACAACAACCCTGGGAGCAGAATTGCAGAGAGGAAGTTAAAGTCAATATTTCACGTTGATGAGATTTCTGTATAGCACATTGATGTGAAGTTTTAACTTTATTTTCCTGCCTCCACAGTTGCAGCATTGTGTGGAGATTTTTTCCAGATACTTTGTTATTATAAAATAGATCAAATAGTTTGATAAACAATTTGATTTCATACTGGATGTATTGAAGTATTAAAATAAATGTTAAAGCAAACTGACCGATACATAATTTCTAGTTGGTACTGTAAGAAATGTATTAAATAACTGAAAGCAATTCTCACATTTCCATTGGCAGTTGAATTACTTAAGGAAATAGTTGTGTTTGCAGTATATAACAGTGCAATATGCAATTTGTAATAAATTTGAAATGCTTCAGAGTTGTCCCAAGAATATCTAGGATGTGAATGGAAAGCTCGCACAAGGGTATTTCAGGATGTTTTTCATGAAATTAATTTGAAGTAGAATGCAGGGCCTCACTACAAAGGTCTTGTCTCTATTTTTCTTGAGGTTGCAATGTTTGACTGAGGCACCAGTATATAAAAAGTAAATACATACTATTATAGTTCTCTCCATTCCATCGGAGGCCCGGCCGCGGGCCCAGTGGCCGGCATCGTCGGGAGCTCGCAGGTCACAGGTTGGTGGCCTGTTTTTCCAGAGCTCCCGCGGCAACAGCTGCGTCCGCTGGACTGGAGGGCGGCAGCTTCGTCCGCGAACGGGCCGCGGAGTTGAACCGGCCCGTTCGCGGAGCGCTGTTCACCCGCGGGACTTATTTACATCACCCGGTGCGGTCACAACATCGGAGGCCTGGGTCGCCTCAGCGCAGAGGAAGAGGAAGAAGGGAAGAGACAAAGACAAGATTTTTGCCTTCCACCACAGTGAGGAGGTGTCTGGTGAACTCACTGTGGTGGATGTTAAAAATGTGTTTATTGTGTGTTTTTGTTAGTTACTATATGTATGACAGCAGGCAACGAAATTTTGTTCAGACCGCAAGGTCTGAATGACAATAAAGTTTTCAAGTCCAAGTTCCAAGTTCCATCTAGTTACATATTGCAAGATTACATAGACTGATAGTATCACAGATAGAGCTGGCCAGATAGAAATACAATGTGCATGTGTTCAATATCTATTCAGAGTTAAACATGTACACAAGGATCTTTTAAAATATCTTATCCTGATGTTTCTCTTCCTCTTGATAATTTCTTTTATCTACAAAAGTAGTAAGATACTTTATTAAGATACTTTATTGAATAATTATATAATACTTCTGGCAACAAACAGACACATGATGATGGTTAGAAATTATTTAACACATTTTTGAAGTAACAACTGGAAATTATGTATCAATCAGTCTGCTTTAAAATTTATATTATTATTTGAATACTTATCCAGTTCTAAAGTCTGAAATAAAATTGTTCATCAAACTATTTGATCTATTTTACAATCCTTACCAATCTGAATAATTCAGCATTTTGTTTTAGGTAACTACACATTTTAAGCAGCATTTAAACTATAAGGAGGGGAACCCTCAATTTGTATTCTTTGACACTTTTCAAGATGACTATTCAGAGAACATTTGGAGATTGCAGGAAAGGGGGCAGTAAAAGGCCTAGACCCAATGAAGGAATAATGCACAAGTTTTTTCCTATTCTTATCCATCCATTAGTTCACCATTTCATTCATCAAACTAAACAATTAAGGTAAATTAATCCTCTGACTATGGAAAGAAAGGGTACCATCATCCTAATTTGCCTTGTTCTTCTTCTTACATCACATAAATCTTACCTCTTCTTACATCACATAAATCATCATTATATTAAATTTAATGATTAACCAGTAAAACTGCCCACTTTGATTGAAGAATGAATTTTACGGAAATGCTTCAAATATGTCACGGAGTACAAATAATGGGAGCAAATAATACCGGATATAAACTCACTGTCACCTCAATTATCTCTGTTCCATCAGTGACCATTGGTTGTGTGGTTAGCAGGATCTCTCCTTGCTTTTCCATCACTTCCATCAATATGTCACAACTGAATTGATGAAATAGATGCTCTCTCTTTTAGTTGTCTTACCATTGTTATGTACATATCCCGAGGTTGCATGATGACTTTCAGCAATGTCTGAATTTAAAAATCACTTTCCCTTTAAGAGGTGCAGGTGTAACATCAATTAGTAATGCCTAGTTTCTATGGCTGACCAAAACTGACAAAATCTCTCTCAGTTGATATGCAAAAAAGATTAATAAAGAATGAGTAGCAGTTCCAAATTTATTATATTTTACAAATACAAACTTCAAAGCAATGGCCCTAATAGAAAATTGCATGGATCTATCAACTGGGTACCACTTTATTACATTTACGGACAATGTAATTTCAAGTCACCTTTCATTCTTTAATTCAGTTCCTAGGATTTTTCAAATAAAACTTGTTGCCTGTTATTGGTCTCAGCATGGACAGCAATGATGTGTTTACCCTCTCTAATACCTGCGGAAATCAATTTGAGATATTCCTCAAATTAACAATAGATGGGCAACATTTTATCTGTGATAAAAATGAAATAAAAACACTGGAAATACTCAGCAGGTCAGCTTGACATAAATGGAAAAAGAAATGGAGTTAATGTTTCACGTCAAAGATTCTTCAACAAAACTGATTTGATTTTCATATTATCTGTGAATTTTGGTTCTATTTACAAAGGCTATTATGTTTTACTTTAATTACTGAATTGTCTACAATATCATATTTTGCATTCCCACCTATGATCAGCCTTCTTCCCCAGTCCCAGATTCTGTATTTTAGCTGTCCCTTTAATCATCATCCTAACATGATGCAAGTTCTTTATTCCTGCTGGATAGGATTGTTTTCTGCAATTTCATGTACTCATTCTCACTTGTGTTCTATCTCTCAATTCACTTTTCATCACATAAATATCATGCACCTTGCTAAATGTATGGTCAAGGTCTAGGGAAAACTGGTCAGTGTATTAAATCTTTCTCACTTATGTATCAGAGTATTTTCCATTTGGATTTCTGCTCAGGAAAGAGTCAATATGGGAATATCTGACAGAGTGATTTTTTATTGCAACCTTGCTATCTTTCCATAAGCTCTTGCACACTGGATTCCAGACATGGAATCATGTCTGCCCTATCCTTGCTGTATTATTTTTTAAAATCTGGTGAAAGTTGACATGTTTTGGAGGGAAAAGAACATCATGTATTAAGCACGAAAGCAGTGACACAATGAATTGATAAATCCAGCTTATAAGAACTCTTACAACTACTTGATACAAAAAAGCAGCATCTCTTCCGCTCATCCTTTCACCATATTTGCATTCAAGCTTACACTCCTTACAGCTCCTCTGGAGAGTTAAATGAAAAATATTTACTCATTTAGTCAGTATTGTGTTTGCTTCCATACATTTTTACTACTTCAATTCCTCTTCGTTACTGTTATCATGTAGCTTAGCCGAAAAGTCAAAACCATTTTGATTATTCAATAATTGTCCATTAGTTATAAACGGGATGCGTATCTTGGCACAATGCAGCAATTTATTTCTTCAGATGAGACCGGTCCACTGAAGTTGAGGGTGCCACCTTGTGACTTAGTGAAAAATTATTGAAGCTCTCCTAAGGGCTAGTGATTACACTATAAACGAGAAGCTGCCACTGCTGATTCAATAGTCATAAATACTAAGATAGAAAAACAAAATGTGAAATTAGCAATTTGGTGCTTTTATACTTAGTTAATAGCTGAAAATTACTTCAAGAAAGTGTATATTTATATAAATATTATATGTTTATGTTGATGAATTGTTGATGTTATTGTGCTACAATACATTTGACGTAATGTTGACAGTACACAATTATCTTAGAGAATATGACAGTTTTTGGTTTAGTTTAATTCAGTTTATTGTCATTGTTGTTGTGTGCTATCAAGTTAGCAGAAAGATTATACATGATTACCAAGTAATCCACAGTGTACATATACAGGTTAAAGATAATAACATTTAGTGCCAAATAATGTCCAGTAAAGTCTGATTAAAGATAGACTGAGGGGCACCAATGAGGAAGATGGAAGGTCTATGCAGGGTTAATGGAAAATAAGTAACTCGTAAACTATGCTACCTGTGCACCTCAAGGGTCCAACCAAGGTCATGTTTACAGGGAAGTACTGAGTGAGTGCAGCTTTGTTGAGGGGTCAGGTGAAATATTAAACTGAGTTACACTGCGATTTCAGATTGGCATGGAAGAAATTATTTTTCCAGAATGGTCAGCTCTCTGAAAAACCTGATATTTCTGCAGCTTTTATAACCACTGGATAGTTTATTCTACTTGCAATAAAGTTACTCTTAGCCTATTTTCAGAGATGCCAACCCTAAATTTAGTTCACAGTAACATTCAACCCATTTGTCCGTAACAAATGGGGGTAAATGCATTTCTCTCAGTAACATACTACTCACTTGGGGTTGTTGCCGGCGGCTATGCGCCTGCGCACTGGTGCAGATCAGAGGGCTGCCGGCGGGCGGGTGCGGCACATGCGCACTTGGCAAGGTTGCCGGCGGGTCTGCGCCTGCACACTGGGTGGGGGTGGGGGTGGGGGGGAGGCCCGGTGATGGGGCTGCCGCGAGCGGCCGGCTGGCGGCAAGAAACGTCGCCGTGTCGCTGATCGCGCGGGCCGGCGCCGCCCGGGCTCTGGGCCGGGCGTGGCTGCGAGCTGCCGGGCTGGCAAACCGGGGGCACATGGCGCCGGCGTTCACCATGGGAGGAACACCGGCGCGGCGGTGTTCCGTAACAACATGTTTGGCTGCCGGAACACCGTAATATGGTTATTTCGCCGGGACAAAATACGGCGAATCCGGGACACTTGGCATCTCTGTATTTTACCTTGATAAGTCTTCCTCAGATATTTGGGGTCTGGAGCCAAAAACAGACTCCAATGTTTAATTGCTATCTCACAAACCAGTCAAGCAACAGCTGATGTAGGCATACTCACAGAATTATACCTTTTTACATAACGAGCCTGATCCCATGCACTTACATGTGCTTTGGATAAAAAAGGATAAAGAAACCTCACTAATTTGCCTGTGGTAGATACATCTGCAACTGACAGCACTGGTAGAAATTACATTACTATTGCACAGTTCTAGTAAAACGTACATCTGCAGCTATAGAACTCTTCACAGTCCCATCCAGAACTAACCTTTTTGATAGAACGGCAAAGGCAAAGATTAAAAGATCTAAGATGAAAATGAGACAGCAACTTTCTAAAGTAAAACTGAACTTGTTAGAAGACTAGCGTCAAGACTCGAGTGTTTTATTGTTGTAGGTCCCGAAACAGAACAATTAAACCAGAGACCCTGGATCGATCCTGACTATGGGTGCTGGTTGTACAGAGTGTGTACATGCTGCCCGTGACTACGTGGGTTTTCTCTGGGTGCTCCAGTTTCCTCCCACTCTCCAAAGACGTACAGGTTTGTAGGTTAATTGGCTTCAGTAAAGATTGTAAATTGTCCCGAGTGTGTAGGATAGTGCTCGTGTAGAGGGATTGCTGGTTGGTGTGGACTCGGTGGGCCTAAGTGCCTGTTTCTTTGCTGTATCTCTAAACTAAACTACTCTGTAAAACCCATAATGAACAATTAAAAAAGTTCAGTATATATAAAATAAACAAAGAGGCAAATAAATAGACAATAGTAGTGCAAAGTCAAAAATAAGTCCCTATATAGTTTGGAACCTATTTGGAGGTTATAGTGTTTATTAGCCTGATGGTTGTAGGGAACAACCTGCTCCTGAATGTTACAGTATTCTGGCTCCTATATCTTCTTCCCAATGGCAGGATTGAAATGAGAGCGTGGCCAGGATGGTATGGGTCTCTGATAATGCTGGCTGCCTTTTTGCGCAGTGACTTTTGTAGATCCCTTTAATGACGGGCTGGCAGCATTCCCTACTTTCTGCAATCGTCTTCATTCCTGGGCATTCGAGCTGCCCAACCAGTATATGATGCAACCCAACATTATGTTCTCCTACTGTATACCTGTAGAGGTTTACGAGATTATTAATTGACATACTGAAACTTCTCAATTTTCCGAGGAAGTAGAGGCATTGACGGGCTTTCATTATGATTGCATCAATGTGCTGGGTCCAGGATAGATCTTCAGAGATATACATGCCCAGAAACTTGAATCTTTTCACTATCTCCACCACTGTCCCGTCAATTAAGACATGTTTGTGGATCCTTGTTCTTCCTCTTCCAAAGTCCTCAATCAGTTCGTTGGTCTTACTGACGTTGAGAGCATGTAGGTATGTTACAATACTTACCTTGAGCGGCGCTGCAGTTCTGCCACTGGCCGTGTGCGCAGCTTTGGCGCCTTGGGGGGGGGGGGGGGGGGGGGGGGCGGGATTAAAATGCCATTTTCTCCTGCCTGTCGGAGTCGAACTTTCTCAGGCTGTTCAGCTGCTGCAGAAAAATTGCTCCGACATCCGTTCTCGGATGTTTAAAAAAAAATCGCGGGACAATTTAATCGTTGGAGTAAAATAAAGATCTACTTCTAACTCTGTCAACGCCGACAACGGGACGGATCTCACTTAGGGGACAAAACATAAAGTAAGTAATTTATTTTACATATAAACTTGCTTCTTAGGATGACTTTAATCAAAATTTCAATGTGTTTTTGGTCCAATATGAACCGGCAGTGTTGTTCCTGCCGATATGGGGTTTAAATTCACCACAACCGCAACGTTCCAAACGATTGCGTTCCACAAAATCTCACTAGCAAGATGATTTAAATGCCCATTCATTTACAGGAATTAAACACTAAATTCCTTCCATTTGGCCTATAAATTCATGACAATGAGATTTAAAAATCATGTTATATTGTGAATTTTTGTGTGAATATTATTTGGACACTTAGGCTATTTAAAAATATTAACCTTTTCTTAAGAAATTGATAGATGTTTAGATCTAGTAATTTAATTTTGTAATTAGCTACAATTAGGTAACTAATTATATGCTTTAATTTCAGGTCATCCAAGTAAGATTGTTTCATATTTGTTTCAGAATGCTTCAATCTATAATAACTGAATATTTCATTCAGTTCTCTTAATTTTTAAGAAAGTTATGGGCTTTTGACTGTCCTCGATCACAGCTTTTGAGTTAAGTCAATGGAAAAGCAATAGGGAACAATATGCTAATTTCAGTATGAAAATGGCCATAACTTTTTTAATACTTAAAATATGAAAGTGAATTAGGTGTCAAATTAAACTTCATTTTATGCTTTATCTGATGGGATAAATTGCAGACTTGATTTTTAAAATCTCAACATTTTGTAACATTGCTAGAGCATGGTTGTTGTTGAGGCACCATTTAGTCAGTCAATGGATCTCCCACCTATACTCTGACTCATCGTCATTTATAATCCTCTGTGTCCAAAAATACCAGTTAAAGAATCTTTGCCATGCTTTCATATTCTGATAAAAGATGTAAACAATGTTATCAGTTGGTCTTGATAGGTGTTCCTTTTATTTGTTTTTAATTTTATTTTCACTAGCTGCATTTATTTTCTTATTTCCTTTTCAGTATTCATGAAATATTTTGTAAAATAATTTCAAAGAGAAGAACATAATTAACAAATTATAAACACTGCTTATAAATTATTTGCCGCCCAGTCCTTTTAAAAAAAAAATTCAGATCATGATGAAAATGTTGCCTCATAACAGTGTGTCTTAACACTTCACATTTTCTGTTTTTCTATAGTGTGGCTTAACAGCTTTTTTTTCTGCCTCGGGGACGCTAGAACACCTGAAAAGCAATCTCTATGAAAAGTTGCGGAATCTCGTTGCACCCTCCCCCTCTACTCGCCGAGACTCATAAATAGTTACCAAGTCTTTCTATTAGTCAGTCATCCTCTCCACCCGTTGATTGTCGTTTCTTACCAGTAATAGACACGAAAAGCTGGAGTAACTCAGCGGGCCAGGCAGCATCTCTGGAGAAAAAGCATAGGTGACGTTTCGGGTCGAGACCCTTCTTCAGACAATATCGTCGCCTGACAGAGCGAGGGTGTGGGGGAGAGAGAGAGAGAGAGAGAAAAAAAGCGTGAGGAGGGGAGGGGGGACGGACCGTGGAGGCCATGAAGTTGCAGGCGGTGATGGAAAACCTGCAGAGGCAGCAGCGTGCGCGGCTTGAGCTTGAGGCCCGGCAGCATCAGCTGGCGCGGGAGCATCGCCAGCAGCAGCAGCAGCAGCAGCCACCGCCGCCGCGCGCGCGGGCCCGGATCCAGGCCGGGCTGCAGCAGATTCAAATGGAGCAGCGCGAGCCCCGGGGACCAACGGCCGAGGGTTCCAGGGGCAAGCACCTAGCAAACGCGCAGCAGCAACAGATCGCTGCCCAGCAAGCCGCGGCGCTGGCCGCCATGAGAGCTGCAGCAGCGGCGGCAGCCGCCTGCGGCACCACTGACGACTCGGCCCAGCACGGCGCCCAAGAGGAAATGGACCTGGAGCGCGGCGACAGCTCGAGGCTTTCCGAGAGCAGCGAGGCCTTGTCTGGGGGAGACGAGATGGAAGGGGCGACGGAGCAGCGTTATCCCGACCCTCTAGAGTCTGAGGAAGAAATGGCTGCCGAGGAAGAGGACGAGGAGGAAGAGGAGGGGAGAGAGGAGGAGGAATTCGAGGACGAGATAGCCGAGGAAGGGGGAATCGGAGTGAAAGAGGAGCCGGGGACGCACCACTGCAGTGAAGTCCTTCGGCAGCCGGGGCAGCGGCGCCCGGGAGCCGGGCTGACTTACCCCTCACACCCACAAATGCAGCAAGTCCAGGATCAGGCCGACTGGACGTACGAGGAACAGTTTAAACAGGTATTTACACGATTAATAAAATCTTGTTTTAGATTTTTAGATCTTTATTTGAGATGGTTCCATTTGCAATATTAATTGAATTTACATGTTTGCAAAACCGATATAATGAATGTCATGACAACAGTATTCTATCAATAAAACGATTTTGGATTACTGTATTTTCAAGTTCATTTATATAAGCAGATTCTTTAAACATTGAATGTGGGACCGAGGGAAAGGATAATACAATATATGTATGTTCCTAAATCCAC
Organism: Okamejei kenojei; assembly: GCA_035221665.1. Classification (NCBI taxonomy): domain Eukaryota; kingdom Metazoa; phylum Chordata; class Chondrichthyes; order Rajiformes; family Rajidae; genus Okamejei; species Okamejei kenojei. The sequence continues at coordinate 33,372,835 of CM069158.1, read as the reverse complement.
TGTATATTAAGTATATGCAATAAATACATACACGTCTGCAGCCAGTATGCAATCATTGGGCTACTTTAATCTGCTGGATGATAACTTTCTTTCGCAAATTACCATTAACATTATTTTCTATAGATTATTAATAAAACGGTGTTATACGGCGAAAAGTTAATATCTCCACATAATTCTGTTTTCATTGTTGTAATACAGATAATGCTTTTGTGACAATAATGAGCAGATCTGCAGTCAGAATAAGTTCCTAATTTTTTGTTTGTTTTGCAGTTTTATACGCAAGATTTTGTTTTTAATTTCTATATTCGGGGTTAAATAGTTAGTCTTTAAATATTTACAAGTCTTTCGATTGTTAAATCTCAAGTTATTAAGATGCAGTCAGAATCAAATGAAATCTTGTTGAGTAAAGTGCTGTATATTTTACTATTTTGTATTGAAATAAAATAGATTCATTTTACCTTTGGCATCTGTGTATATTGTGAAGAGGGTTATCCTGATCACCGAGAAAATCAAAATGTTTTGGAAAATATTGTCATTTTAGCTTCTGCAAATCGTGGGAAATTTTAAAAGCAGTGAATATTTGGCAAAAGATCAAAAGTTTAGTTTGGGGAAATTTCAATGGAAATTTGCCAAACCATTTAGTGGTTTGTAGGTTTGGCAGAATTTAAAATAATATTATGCAGTACATTTTTTTTATGGCTTTGGAGATTATGTTAATCGGTTCAGCGAGAATGTAAATATAGGGTGGCTCCTTGCCAAATAGCAAAGACTGTGCTGTTCTGTAGCTAAAGTTATTTATCTACTATCTCTGCCCATTTTGAGTCAAAAGATGTTTTCTTGAATGGCTTTAACAAGAACGTAGTGGATTTTATTTATCTGATAAATTTTGTACTTCTGGGTGAATATTGCTAACACGGGTAAATATTACTATTCTGAGTGATAGTTGTTTAATAACTGATAATTAGAAATGAAAATTAAAATGTTGATTGAAAGTTGTTGTCTATCTCTGATAGTGTGATTTTGTTTTAAATCATAACCTGTTTTATTAAAATAAATTCTATACATTGAATATTGTGTTAATGAGCTACAGTGCCCTCTATAATGTTTGGGACAAAGAACCATTATCTATTTATTTGCCTCTGTACTCCACAATTTGAGATTTGTAATAGAAAAAAATAATATATGGTTAAAGTGCACATTGTCAGATTTAATTAAAGGCCATATTTATACATTTTGGTTTCACCATATTGAAATTACAGCTGTGTTTGGACATAGTCCCCCCCACTTCAGGGCATCATAATGTTTGGGACAGATGGCTTCACAGGTCTTTGTAATTGCTCAGGTGTGTTTAATTGCCTCGTTAATGCAGGTATAAGAGAGCTCTCAGCACCTACTCTTTCCTCCAGTCTTTCCATCACCTTTGGAAACTGTTATTGGTGTTTATCAACATGACCAAAGTTGTGCCAATGAAAGTCAAAGAAGCCATTATGAGACTGAGAAACAAGAATAAAACTGTTAGAGACATCGGCCAAACCTTAGGCTTACCAAAATATACTGTTTGGAACATCATTAAGAAGAAAGAGAGCACTGGTGAGCTTATTAATCACAAAGAGACTGGCAGGCCAAGGAAGATCTCCATAGAAGATGACAGAAGAATTCCTTCTATAATAAAGAAAATCCCCAAGCACCTGTCCGACAGATTAGAAACACTCTTCAGGAGTCGGGTGTTGATTTGTCAATGACCACTGTCCGCAGAAGACTTCATGAACAGAAATACAGAGGCTACACTGCAAGATGCAAACCATTGGTTAGCCGCAAAAATAGGATGGCCAGATTACAGTTTACCAAGAAGTACTTAAAAGTGCAACCACAGTTCTGGAAAAAGGTCGTGTGGACTTGAGAGGAAGATTAACTTCTATCAAAGTGATGGCAAGAGCAAAGTTACAATGTAGCAATGTTACAACATTTTAAGATTTAAAAAATAAAGTCTGCAATTTATCCCATCAGATAAAGCATACAGATAAGTTTAATTTGAGACCTAATTCACTTTTATATATTCAATATTAAAATAGTTATGGCCATTTCCATACTTGGAAATTAGCATCTTGTTCCCTATTGCTTTTCCATTGACTTAACTCAAAAGCTGTGATTGAGGACAGCCAAAAGCCCATAACTTTCTTAAAAATTAAGAGAACTGAAATAAACTTTCAGTTATTATAGATTGAAGCATTCTGAAACAAATATGAAACAATTTTACTTGGATGACCCGATATTAAAGCATATAATTATTTAGTTACCTAATTGTAGCTAATTACAAAATTCAGTTAATAGATCTAAACATCTATCCATTTCTTAAGAAAAGGTTAACATTTTTAAATAGCCTAAGTGCCCAAATAACATTCACACAAGAATTCACAATTTAACATGATTTTTAAACCTCATTGTCATGAATTTATAGGCTAAATGGAAGGAATTTAGTGTTTAATTCCCTTAAATGAATGGGCATTTAAATCATCTTGCTAGTGAGATTTTGTGGAACGCGATCGTTTGGAACGTTTGGTGGCGGTGAATTTAAACCCCATATTGGCAGGAAAAACACTGCCGGTTCGTATATTTACATAATCACATTTTCGTCGATGAAATTTTGATTAAAGTAATCCTAAGAAGCAAGTTTATATGTAAAATACACGACTTGCCTTATGTTTTGTCCCGTACGTGAGATCCGTCCCGTTGTTGGCGTTGACGGCGTTAGAAGTAGATTTTTATTTTACTCCAGCAATTAAATTGTCCAGCGTTTTTTTTTTTTTTTAAACATCTGAGAACACAAGTCGGAATGATTTTTCAGCATAAGGTAGTAGCCTGAGAAAATATATCTCGGACAGGCAGGAGAAAAAAGCATTTTAAGCCCGCCCCTCCCTCAAAGGCTCCAAAGTCGTGCACACGGCCAGTGACAGAACTGCAGCGCCGCTGAAGGTAAGTTTTGTAACATACCTAAAGTATGGGGGAGAGAAGGAACTGCCAAAGATCCAAAGCATACTACCTCATCTGTGAAACACGGTGGTGGGGGTATTATGGGCTGGGCATGTAAGTCTGCTGAAGGTACTGGCTCACTTGTCTTCATTGATGATACAACTGCCGATGGTAGTAGCATAATGAATTCTGAAGTGTATAGACACATCCTATCTGTTCAAGTTCAAACAAATGCCTCAACTCAATGGCCGGCAGTTCATTCTACAGCAAGACAGTGATCCCAAACATACTGCTAAAGCAACAGAGGAGTTTTTCAAAGCTAAAAAATGATCAATTCTTGAGTGGCCAATCACCTGATCTGAACACAATTGAGCATGCCTTTTATATGCTGAAGAGAAAACTGAAGGGGACTAGCCCCCAAAACAAGCATAAGCTAAAGATGACTGCAATGCAGGCCTGGCAGAGCATCACCAAAGAAAATACCCAGAAACTGGTGATGTCCATGAATCGCAGACTTCATGCAGTCATTGCATGCAAAGGATATGCAACAAAACATGACAACTTTCATTTACATAACATTGCTGTGTCCCAGACATTATGCTGCCCTGAAATGGGGGATGGGGGGTATTTTTGTATCATAAATCTCAACTTGTGGAGTACAGAGACAAATAAATAAATGATGGGTCTTTGTCCCAAACATTATTGATTGCACTGTGAAGTTTGAAATTTTTGTTTCAAATTTAATTCATTTATTTGCTGTTAATTTAATTCAGTATTAGGATAATATAAATGAAGATCAACACATACCCAATTAAATTGTGACAACCCAGTATTGTGGAATGTCGGTGTTGTGTGGGTGTTTTGTTTTCCTTCCTAACATAATTTTTGTTGTGCTTGATAATTGATTGACTCTCTATCAATTATTTAAGATAGGAGGGAGGAAAATTCCTGAGGATTGTCAATTTAATGCCATTTGGAGGGCCAATTACTTGGATCGATTTTCAGAAACAATGTAACTGAACATTTTGAAATATGAGCATATCAAGGAGAATTGAGAAAGATTTATGACTGATGGCTTGCATTAGCTTTAAAACAAAAGTAAAATATTGTGGACACTAGAAATCTAAAATAAAATCAGAAAATACTTCACAGATCATGAGAAGAGAGAAGGACAGTTAATATTTCAGGACTGTGGCTTCCTCAGTCTCATAAGTGGTCATGTGTCAAAAATGTTACCATTGTTTCCCTTTCCATATTTGAGCCACTTTTTAACAGGATAGATGTTTCTTGGATGGATTTTTGCAAAAGATATTTATAGAAACCTTGTACTAAAATGTCCTTATTTGATTTCAATGGGTTTTCCTCCAATCAATTTATCCAGCAGTCAGTTCAGAATGTTTGTGTTTTCTGTACAGACCTTTGAAGGGCTGTTGTGTCATAATTATCTTTAATGTATATCAAAAGCTTCATCTCAGAAGCTCACTGCAAGCTGGGCAAATTTGCAAATGGTCAGACTAGGAGTGCTAACAACATCAAAGAATGCTGAAACAACGAGTACAAGCAAGCAGCACCAAGCAAATTAAATTTAATTTCAAACATATGTAAAGATCTATACACAGGAAATGGAAAAAATACAAATAACATTGAATAACAAGAAGAGAATGCAAAACTATTAAATCTGTGCTACAAAGTTAAAACAATAAATACATTGGAAAGTTCTGGTCAGACCCCACCTTAAGTGCTGTGAATAGTTCTAATTGTAAGAAACAAAGAGACATTCAAGAACTTGAGGCATTTACAACTAGAGGCATGCTAGAGGTTTGAGCCTGGGGGGAAAGAACTGTCAAGATTTTCTATCATTGAAAAACAGGTCACCATAAAGGTGACTTTATAGGAGATGCATAAAATAATTTAAAAAGTGGACAAAATAAACTGGAATGCATTACGTTAAAAGAAGCAGACCGATTAAGACAAGCAAATGGTAAAATGTGTAGGAAGGAACTGCAGATGCTGGTTTAAACTGAAGATAGACACAAAAAGCTGGAGTAACTCAGCAGGTCAGACAGCATCTCCTGCGAAAAGGAATAGGTGACGAAACATCACCTATTCGTTTGCTCCAGAGATGCTGTCTGATCCACTGAGTTACTAGCTTTTTGTGTCTTTCTTTAGCATAGGTAAACTTAGGATCAATGATTGTGTAGAAATGGCAATTATGTTTTTCTGGTCAGGATAGTATATAACTTGGAGAGGAACCTGCAGATAGTGATGTTTCCATTTGCCTATTATCTTTATTCTCCTTGGCTGTAGTTTATATGTTTGGGAGTTGCTTTGCTGAGGAATTCCAGTAGGTTTTGTAGATAAATACTAGACTAAGAAGGACCCGTTGGGCCCCAGCATCACACGGGAGGGCTGGTCCCCCAACGCAATATTTCACCTCTCCACCCATTCCAATATTGGTGGCCAGTGGGTGGGGTGGGGCTATCTGAAGCGCTAGTATGGGTGTTGTGCGCTGAAGGGACTGGTTTCCAGAGGGCTAGTATGGACATTGTGGGCTGAATGGATTCTTGGGCTGGCGGCTCAGTCACTCAAGCCTGTTGTGCTGGCAGCTCACTCGCGGCTAGTGGGCTGGCAGTTCACTCATGGCTATTCCTTGAAATTCCATTTTAAGCAGGGTGCAAGGCCACTAAAGATAGCGAGTCGTGCGTGACCTCTCCCTCCTCCATCTTGCAGATACTGAGCCACGCCCACACTTCTGGGTTTTATAGTCCCTCCCCCCTCCCACCAGAAGGGGCATGGCCTTCATGGTGTGATTGACAGGAGAGAGAATCTCAACTTATTTTTGTGTATAGAATTGAAATGAGTTTAATGTATGTTTGTGCAACTCCTGAACATGGAAGCAACAGCCTTATCTAGTCTGTTATTGGTTCCCCAGTGTTAACTTAATAATTTAATTACTTGTTTCTCTTATGTGTCCAAGCTCGGTGAACCACGTTGATTTATTGGTTTAAAATACTTCATATTTGACAATTTATTATGTTGCAATCATGAATTTTGCTATGAAACGTCTTTTGGGGAGAGCGTATTGGTTTTTCTTGCGAACACCTCTTGGAATTTTATTTAAAGTTTCTTTATATACGTTATTGTTCCTTTCTTGCAGCCTTTGTGGTATTATAACACGAAAGAAAATTTGTTGTAAAGTTTTGACCTCTAACCAGTCTGTCTGAATACCAAGAAGTTTTGACGTATTCTACATGCTGGTCAATCTGTATGCTCAGATTTGGAGAAACAATTTTACCTATTTAAAATGTCTGGTTATGAATCACTTTTGCCGACATGCATGATTCTTAAATTGAACATATCAAAATTAGTTTTACCTTTTTATTAATGTACTAGTAAATTTCACCTTCCTGTTTGCTTCAGTTGTTTCTCTTTATAAATATCGTCTGTCCTAATGGATAGTGTTTTCTTTTGTCAGATTTCCAGCAATTCCATTATTCAGTATCTCATATAATCTTTTTATTTTTTCTGAGATTGTTTATATGCTAGTGCTGGTCTATAATAGATAAGCTTTCTTCAAACTCACAGTTGACACTTTTTTTGTAAAATTCAGTCGCTTGGTCATCACTAATCATTGACATTTCCTTGTTTTCTCCAACCTTTTCCTGAAATTTAAAATGTCATTGAAGTGAAACATTAATTATTTTCTGAACAGATGCAACATGACTAGCATGTTCTGTTTCTATTTTATATTTCTAACATCGGCACTTTTTTGGATTACTTTATAGTTTTTCTTAAAAAAACATTTGAATTTAATGTATACCTAACTAATATGAATCACAGAACATGCAACAAAACGGAACAGTCCAGAGCACGATCAGCCCTACAGTTCACCATATCTACACTGATCATAATGCAAATCTAAACTAATCCAATCTGCCTGCATATGGTCGATATCCCTGTTCCCTACCTATGAATGTCAATCTAAACATTGTTGTCATCTCTGATTCTATCATCTTCTCTTGCAGCCTGTTCCAGGGACCTATTACACTCTGTGTGGTGGGGGGTAGGAGAGAGAAACTTGCCTGGTACATCCCCTGTTAAGGTGAATATTTGATCGTAGTGGTTCGACCCGAAACATTAGCCATTCCTTCTCTCCTGAAATGCTGCCTGTCCTGCTGAGTTTCTCCAGCTTTTTGTGTCTATCTTCGATTTAAACCAGTATCTGCAGTTCCTTCCTATGCATCAGCTATGCCTGATATGGCTGCAACTTCCATTTTCTGTAATTTGTTCATTTTTGATCCATGCATTATTTAGTTTTCCAGCTCTCTTCACCCCCCCCCCCCCCCCCCCACAATCACTGAAGAAGGGTTTCAACCCGAAATGTCACCTATCTATGTACTCCAGGGATGCTGCCTGACCCGCTGGTTTACTCCAACACTTTGTGTCGTTTTGCAAAAAATAGTTGTCACGGTACCAATGTTGGTGATAGTTTCAATTGCCTGTGGGATTGCTGAGTTAGTTATATAGATTTGTTCCTTTGTTTGGTATGAAAAGCTTTGTGCTGTACTGTCCTTCATTTGAGTCTGGATCTTTGGATCTTTGTTCAATTATTATTATGCTTAATAAGGCATAATTGAACAAAGACACTCTCCCCCATTTAAATGAAAGGACCCTCAGACCTAACATCTTAATTGATCTGATGATTTTTATTTGTCTCCAGCTAAAAGTTCCAGTTCTCAGAAGAAAATAGTTTTTATGACTAGCCTTTTAATGGCCTATTCTAAAGAAAGACCATCTCTAATTTCTAATTAGTGTTTTTTTTAGATCAATCACAGCTGAAGTTATAGATAATGAGAACTCTCAAATTCTATGGTTTAGAGATTTTGGCTTGAATTTCAATTTATTTTGATATATAGGTGACACCCTCCCGCCTCCCACAATCCCAGAAAACTTTATGCAAATAACAATTTTCTGTAATGCAAAGCCACCTCATCTGTGCATGTGTCAAGACGTGAGTGTGAAAATGATACATTTTGTGTTATTCACTTTTCACATTTCACAAGAGGAAATTAGAATAGAATTTGTGGCAGTGATTTGTGAATTTTTGTTACCTTAACTGCTCGAACATGGGGGTTGCCGGTAGTTCTTATCTGAGTAAGGCATTATGTATTTCAAAATAAATTGATAATGTTCGTTAACTGAACTTAATTCAAGCTCCACACTCTGATGCAGAACTGTGAGGTGGAGCAGTTTCTAAGCAGCGAATGGCTCTTAGATGATGGATCCTCAGGCTTTGCCCCAAATTACTCTTTGACAGCTTTCTGTAATCAAAGGTTTCTTTACAATTATTAAATTTGTCTGATAATTGGAGAAATGTAAAATGGTTGAAGGCTTTAAAATAATCAACCAAACAAAAAATTTAATTGATATAAATTAAGAAGAAGCAGTATTGAAAAATTAAAGTGAAAAACACAAATTACTTGTCTTAACTTTCCATTTTATTTTAACCCAATTCATTGACTGGGGTGAAGTTGAAGGGCTTGATACAAAGTATTTGAGCCTCAACTCTACATTCAGTATTAAAGGGCCTGTCCCACTTAGGCAATTTTTTTAGGCGACGAGGCTGTCGCCACATGTCGCCTGTATGGTCGTGGGTAGTCTCCTCAGTCTCCCAAAGAGTAATAGCGTTTTTCTGGTCGCCGCTGGATTTTGAAATGTTCAAAAATTTTCGACTACAGTTGCCGATAGTGGGCTTGACGTCAATGAGTGTAGCTTGACTTCTCCTGGCGTTGGTGCTGTCAGGATGACGTAGGTTGTTGCCAGGTGATATGTTGTCGCCGGTGCTGACTTCAGTGAATTCCATTGGTGACTACCTACGTCAACCGGCGACTGAATTGTCTTAAATTGTATTCAGTTGTTGCCGACTGGGTCATACCTTGTCGTAGCTTGTCACGGGTGGATGTAGGTGGACGTCCTAATGGGTCGCCGGTTGTCGGTAGCTTGACATCGACTTGGCCGTAGGTTGTTGTAGCTTGTCATAGACATTGACGTTGGGGGTCCAGTCATCGGTTTTTTGACAACCCGCTACAACTATGACAGTCACCGAAAAAAACGCCTAAGTGGGACAGACCCTTATGTGATGAAATACTCAATTGCAACAACACTTGACTTCCATGTTACGATGCACAGGTATGAAAGCCGAAAAAATGTGCTGACCTGTGAAAAGCACCTCATTGATGGTTCTGCATTTAGTAATTGGCAAAATGTTAGTATATTTTGATTCTGTATGTTCAACAGCCAGTTACTTTTGTTCACAAATAATTTGGGTAAACAGAAGCATTTACACACGAAAACGTACTGCATGAAAATACCATGTATGATTCAATTCTTCTTGGGTTGAATTCAAACTCTTGCTCTCATGCATTGATTGTTGTTGATGTTTCATTTGAAAATATCCTTTTAAGGTAATTTTTGGCATAATTTAATTATACAGTATAGCTAAAACAATGTAATGTTCCTATTAATATGATTTAGTCTACAAACTACTAATCTTCCTAAAGTAAGAAAGTACTTATTTCCTTTACCAGACCATTTCTTAATTATATTTTAATCGGGTTAATAAAATTAATATAGTATACAGTACTATATATGGCTGCGTTTTAAGTTAAACTAGGTAAAGTGTACCCCTTTCACATTGACAGATTGAGAATTTTCTTCTGTTTATATCTGCATGCTGGTTCTTTACATAGAAACATAGAAAATAGGCGCAGGAGGCCGCCATTCGGCCCTTCGAGCCAGCACCACCATTCATTGTGATCATGGCTGATCGTCCCCAATCAATAACCCGTGCCTGCCTTCATATCCCTTGATTCCACCAGGCCCTAGAGCTCTATCTAACTCTCTCTTAAATCTATCCAGTGATTTGGCCTCCACTGCCCTCTGTGGCAGGGAATTCCACAAATTCACAAATCTCTCGGTGAAAAAGTCTAGATACTCTACATCCACTGGCTCCCCTTCATCCATTTTACTTGTCACATCCTCAAAAAATTCCAGAAGATTAGTCAAGCATGATTTCCCTTTCATGTTGACTTGGATCAATCCTTTTACTGCTATCCAAATGCCCCATTATTTCCTCTTTAATAATTGACTCCAGCATCTTTCCCACCACCAGTCAGGCTAACTGGTCTGTAATTCCCCGTTTTCTCTCTCACTCCTTTCTTGAAAAGTGGGATAATATTAGCTATCCTCCAATCCACATGAAATGATCCTGAATCTATTGAACATTGGAAAATGATCACCAATGCGTCCACTATTTCTAGAGCCACCTCCCTGAGGTCCCTGGGATACAGACCATCCAGCCCAGGGGATTTATCATCCTTCAGTCCCATTAGCCTACCCGATACTATTTCTCGCCTAATTAAAATTATTTTAGTTCCTCTACCCCCTTAGATCCTCTGTCCTCCAGTACATCTGGGAGATTGTTTGTGTCTTCCTTAGTGAAGACAGATCCGAAGTACCTGTTTAACTCTTCTGCCATTTCCTTGTTACCCATAATAATTTCACCCGCATCTGCCTTCAAGGGACCCACATTTGACTTAGCTAATCTTTTTCCCTTAACATATCTAAAGAAGCTTTTACTGTCCTTCCTTATATTCCTGGCCAGCTTCCCCTCGTACTCCATCTTTTCAGCCCGTATTGCCTGTTTTGTTTCCTTCTGTTGTCCTGTGAAAGTTTCGCAATCATCTGGCTTCTGGCTACTCTTTGCTGTGCTATACATATCTTTATTTTATTGGAGTCAACATTATAAATCTTACCTTGTGCATTGACCCCCCCCCCCCCCTGGCCTTGCCCGACATGGTCGCACTACCACCCTGGCTGGCCCGATGATATCCCTTGCTTTTGATGCCACCGCTGGCTCGCACAGCTTCCTCATTCGCTCCCAGGCCACGCTGGCTGCCTCCACCATCGACCCTTACCTGCACTCTGACTGCCTTCCGGCCGTCCATGACTATTGACTCTGCTGACCTTGGGGCCATCAACTCACCTGGATTACAGGTCGAGTTCTGACTGAGAATCTGAAGAAGGGTCTCGACCCAAAAAATCACTTATCCGTGTTCTCTAGAGATGCTGCCTAAACTGCTGAGTTTCTTCACTTTGTGTCCTTTTGTGTATTAACCATCAACTGCAATTGTTTGTTTCTACTACCTATACAATGATGATACGTTTCTTGGTTATAGTGGACTAGACCAAGTGGGACCCGTTAGGTTCCTGTCACACGGGAGGCCTGGTCCCCCAACGCAATATTGCACCACTCACCCCTAGCCCCCACGAGACTGTCAGAAACCTCTCGTAGCACAGTAACAGTTATTCTGAGAATTTGGCTTTTTGAAATGTTTAAATATCAATAACGTGAAATATAACATCAAATCTGAGGGAAACTTGACAGGAATGACCACGGGACAAAGGTGCGTAAGGTGATGCAAAAATGTGTACTGTGTACCATTTTGGTGTAGGTCCTCCCTTATTCCCAAATCATTAGTTTTTAAGTTTAAATATGTAAAATTTATTGTAAAATATAACATCAAATGTGAAGAAACTTGATAGGAATGACCACGGGGGAAAAAGCTGAGTAAGATTCTGCAAAAATGTTCGCACTATTGTGTACCATTTTGGTGTAGTTCCTTGATCTCACAGATAGACTGACAGATAGACAAACAAGACAAGACTTTTAATAGTAAATATATAGATAATGGATAATAACCCTCCCCACCACCACCACCCCGGTCTGTTATAAGAGTTTACTGTACATTTGTATATATGGTTCCCCAAGCATGACCAATTTGTATGCTGTTTACTCCATACTAATATCTGCATTTATCAAGGTTGATTGCACTTTTCTAAAGATAAAACATTTTATATAAAAAAGCATTTCTTCCTGCCCCTGAAGTGTAGAGGCATGTTCCTTCCTATGTCACAAGAGCAGTAGATCAATTTAAACAGATATGTTTAAGGAAGAATGCAGATGTCCTGTCTGGACTTTTTGAGTCTGGAAAGTTCCTTTATTTCTTTGTTTTCATTATCTGATGTTGAAATTTAATGGTCAGGAAATGTATGGCAGGCAAACCTTTTTATTTTTTCTTTAATGCATAAATCTGGTTAATTTTGTCTAAACTTTTTCTTTGAAGTTTGAAATAGCCTGTTCTCTTATAATTGTGTATCCACGTGTAAAGTCAGGTGCCAGGCTCATTATTTTATGGCATCTTTGCATAATTCCTTACCACACCCTGAATTTTCATATTCAACTTGTTAATAATGAATGTTGAGTGCTGATATAATAGTCTTGCCCAAATAACCAGTTCTGATTCAAATTATGTACACGAGCGTAAAATATATTCAAAACTATTAGCAATGTTCTTAATTGCTTTCGGGCATTTTAAAAAATCATTTGTTTTGCCAGATCAATCATTGTTATAACAAGTGTGTAATTAAACTTAAGTAAAAGGTAGAAGTCCTCAACAAGTCAGGCTGCACCTGTGTGAAGAGAAACAAGTCAACAAATTTGTAATTTAAAAAAAAAATCTGTCTTCATCGTCACTTCCCCCCACCCTCTATCACTCGCTTTCTTTCCCATTCCCCAAAGACCCCATCTGCCCATCAGCTACACAGTCCTACTGGGTCATACAGTGTGGCCCCACTTGACCACGCCAACCAACATGTCCTGTCTATAACAGTCCCACCTGCCTGTACTTGGCCCATAACCGTCTGTACCTGTCTTATCCATCTACCTGTCCAAATATCTCTTGACCATTACGATAGTACCTACCAATACTATCTGCCAGTCTCTTCATCAGGACTGAATAGCAGATCAAACACAGATTGTGATTGCTTTGCTTAATGTTAATTTTTTTTAACATTTCAAAAATAAACTTTAAGAATGGAATCAATGACAAGAAATTAGAAAATAGTTCATGGATTTATTTACATTTTATAATGTTATTTTGTCTATAAATTCAATGTCGTCCATTCTAAACACGCATATGTATCGTTAGTACTTTACAAAAATGCAACTCGTGTTGCTTCCATGGACAATACAAACTTGAAATGTTTGAGAAGGTTTTTACACGGACTTTGCCCTTCATTGTCCAGTGGTATCAGTATCTTAGACTGCTGTTCGTCCCCACAGAGCTGTAATTAGCTGCACCAAGCTTCATTACATCCTTTGGCATGTAATTGTGCAGCTTGGAATTGGAAGATCATCACGTTTTGGGCAGACCAAAGCGCACCTTTCACTGTGCTGATGATCTTCCGGCAGCACATGATACTTGCCTTGGTGTGCCTATCTTAACAGCCCATAGCTTAGTGTCTTTGTTAATGCTGCTGTTCAGGATTAACCATTATAGCAGAGGTTGGCAACCTTGTTCTGCATCGGGGCCGGACGAATGTCTGTGAGCGGATGGCGGGCCACATCTATCACATGGATCCTGCCCCCATCCCGCCCCGAATGGCAGGCAACAAATCATGTGTTACATAGATCCTGCCCCTTTGAGGACGCCACCCGGAGCATTTGCCAAAGATCACAGCGGAGCAAGATACTCCACTATGCAGTATATGCACTATGCAAATTATGTAGTATCAACAATGCCAACCATTTGCACAGGTTTGTAACTGAAGGTACTGGGTACAAAGGCAAGGAGATTGTGTTGAGCTTCGTTAAAACATTGGTTTCATTAAGGCTGAGATATTGGGCACTGTACAGCACGAGCATGGCTGAGAGCGCAGACAAGATTTACTAGAACAATGTAGGTACGAACTGCAGATGCTGGTTTACATCGAAGGTAGATGCAAATTGCTGGAATAATTCAGCGGGACAGGCAGCATATCTGGAGAGAATGACTGGGTGACGTTTCGGATCGAGCCCCTATATTCCAAAGAGATACAAAGAGTACTTGTGAATAGACACAATTTACTGGAGTAACTCAGCGGGACAGGCAATGACTCTAGAGAGAAGGAATGGATGACGTTTGGGGTTGAGACCCTTCTTCAGACTGAACTGAACTCTCGTGGGTGAGAGTACTTGTGATTGTCTGAAGAAGGGTCTCTACCCGAAACGTCACCCATTCCTTCTATCCAGAGGTGCTGGCTGTCCCGCTGAGTTACTCCAGCATTTTGTGTAGATCTTTGGTGTAAACCAGCATCTGCAGTTCTTTCCCACACAAGAGTACCTGTGACTTGTAGCTGAATGTCTGGGTACTTTACAATTTGAGCCTCGTGATAAATTACTGTCCGAATACACAATCGGGTGTTCCGGGACTTTCTTCAGGAGACCCTTTTATTTCATGTATATGAATATTGAATGCATATCGGCAGTACATTTCATATGATTAATTATTAAAGCAGGCTTCCGTCAGTTAATGGCTAGTGTTTCGTCGTGTTTTGAGTCCATTTCGTAATGCCCCTGATAATGAGACCAAACAACTCATTCCAGTTTACAAAGTAATGTGGAGACTTATACATCAGCAGGTCAGAAAGAGTGGGGCGTATATTCATTATTTTTTAAAGTGTCTTTCGTTGTTCGTTTCTTGCAGATTCCCTCAAGTTTTTTTTAATGTGGATTTGTATCAAGTTGCATCGTTTCAGGTTTCACATTTGGAATTTATTTTGGAGCTGGGTTCAGCTGGAGGTCCACGGAAGTTGGAAGAATTCTGCTTACTAGGAATAAAGACCAGAGGCAGAGCAGCGCAGGCACTTCCTGTTTCTCGGGCGTGCATGCTGGCACTAACTCACGCCGATTCATACTTACTCACAGACACGCGGCCATATGCCGGTGTGATAGAATTTTATGCATGGGCAACGCATAATTCTGAAGAAGGGTCTCGACACAAAACGTCACCCATTCCTTCTCTCCAGAGATGCTGCCTGACCAGCTACGTTACTCCAGCATTTTGTGTCTAACTGCAAGTTCAGAGTTAAATTAAAAAACACAGAGTGCAGAGCAACTCGGCGTCCACCAATCAAAGACGGGTGCTGAAGTGCGGGAAAAATAATACACCTGCCGACCAGAATGGTTCTGGCGTGCACTGAGCAGCAGGCACCGCAGCCGCTGCAACTACACTTGTAGATGCTGGAAAAAAAAAAATTCCGACCAAGGGCCGGATGAACGCGGGGCAAAAAATCGGCCTGCAGGCCGGATAATTTTGGGTTATGGGCCGCATTCGGCCCGAGGGCCGTAGGTTGCCGACCCCTGCGTTACAGGTACCCTTGCATACTTTTCCAGACCTGTGCAAATTCACAATCCAGAAGTTGGTGGGAAATGATCCTCATTGCAGCTGTCTCAAGAGTGACCTTGAACTTCCTGTTCCTGCCGCTTTAATTCCCCATCCCACTCTCACTCTGACCCATCAGTCTGTGCCTCTTATACTATCAGTGTGTTCCAATGTATGCTTGAGGTATAGAACTTTTTATTTGGTGTTCAAACTTTTTATTTGAAATGCTGCTAATAATTAGCAGCATTTTTCTGTTTTTGTTTTGAATTTCCAACATTGGCAGCCTTTTGATTTTCACAAAAGGGATTTTTTAATTATTATTGATGGAGGGAGAAAAAATGTTGACTTGCAGATTATGTTGAGTGATTAAAAATGTAAATGATTGTTTGACAGAATTGATTAGTTGTAACTGTTAAATATATCAGTTTGGCATACCACTATATTTCTTATGGAGTACAAGAGCAGAGTCTAGTCAGGCTGAGACTTTCCTTTCTTCTGGATCCCAGCATCAGTTTAGATCTGGGCTAGAATTTGAGACTTTATTGATTTCACTTCTAGTTTTGCTGGCATTCAAAGGTTGTAGAATTAGCTTATTGTTTCCCAGGTCCTTTTGATACTGTCATATCTGAAGAAGGGTCCTGATATGAAACGTAATCTGTCCATTTCCCTCCACAGATGCTGCCTGTCCTGTTGAGCTCCAGCATTTGTTGTTTAGTGTCTCATACTATTGGATTCCAGGTGGTGGACCAGCAAAATGGCCTGATTGGAGATGCCTAAATGCAGATACCATGTGGACAGTGGATGGTGGACTAGGCCAGCAAGACTTGGTCATTATTTGGTCTAGATGATGATTATAGAAAGTATATTAGTAAGCACCTAAAATTAAAAATTGTGATCAATTAAGTTGGAAAGAATTATTTGAGGAAACTTGTTTAGTTCAGGAGGGTAATATCTTGGAGCTATTCATGTCAAGTTCACATGAAGGGCAATATCAGTTAGAATCTCCTAAAATGAAAGGGTTTAGATACTCTGTTTTAATTATGTCAATCAAGTTGGATACCATTTTTTTAATTTATTTTTTTAAAAAGCCAAATTTCCCTGAATTTACTTCTCTACCAATTAAGAACAGGACAGAATCTTCTTGAGAATTCCATGATGACAGTCCCAATAAGGGGCCCCTGACCTACAAAATTAACTCTGTTTCTGTTTCATAGAAACATAGAAACATAGAAATTAGGTGCAGGAGCAGGCCATTCGGCCCTTCGAGCCTGCACCGCCATTCAATATGATCATGGCTGATCATCCAACTCGGTATCCTGTACCTGCCTTCTCTCCATACCCCCTGATCCCTTCAGCCACAAGGGCCACATTCAACTCCCTCTTAAATATGGCCAACGAACTGGCCTCAACTATCTTCTGTGGCAGAGAATTCCACAGATTCTCCACTCTGTGTGAAAAACGATTTTCTCATCTTGGTCCTAAAAAACTTCCCCCTTATCCTTAAACTGTGACCCCTTGTCCTGGACTTCCCCAACATCGGGAACAATCTTCCTGCATCTAGCCTGTCCAACCCCTTAAGAATTTTGTAAGTCTCTATGAGATCACCCCTCAATCTTCTAAATTCCGGCAATACTCCAGGTGTGGCCTCACCAAGACCCTGTACAACTGCAGTAGAACCTCCCTGCTCTTGTACTCAAATCCTTTTGCTATGAATGCCAACATACTATTCGCTCTCTTCACAGCCTGCTGCACCTGCATGCCTATTTTCAATGACTGGTGTACAATGACACCCAGGTCTCGCTGCATCTCCCCTTTTCCTAATCGGTCACCATTCAAATAATAGTCTACCTTCCTGTTTTTGCCACCAAAGTGGATAACCTCACATTTATCCACATTATACTGCATCTGCCATGCATTTGCCCACTCACCCAGTCTATCCAAGTCATCCTGCAGCCTCCTAGCATCCTCCTCACAGCTAACACTGCCCCCCAGCTTCGTGTCATCCGCAAACTTCGAGATGTTGCATTTAATTCCCTCGTCCAAATCATTAATGTATATTGTAAATAGCTGGGGTCCCAGCACTGAGCCTTGCGGCACCCCACAAGTCACTGTCTGCCATCCTGAAAAGGACCCGTTCACTCCTACTCTTTGCTTCCTGTCTGCCAGCCAGTTCTCCATCCACATCAATACTGAACCACCAATATCGTGTGCATTAAGTTTGTATACCAATCTCTTGTGTGGGACCTTGTCGAAAGCCTTCTGAAACATATACAACACATATACAACACATCCACTGCTTCTCCCTTATCCACTCTACTAGTTACATCCTCAAAAAATTCAATAAGATTCGTCAGACATGATTTACCCTTCGTAAATCCATGCTGACTTTGTCCAATAATTTCACCACTTTCCAAATGCGCTGCTATCCAATCTTTAATAATTGACTCTAGCAGTTTCCCCACTACCGATGTTAGACTAACTGGCCTGTAATTCCCCGTTTTCTCTTTCCCTCCCTTTTTAAAAAGTGGGGTTACATTAGCTACCCTCCAATCCTCAGGAACTACTCCAGAATCTAAAGAGTTTTGTAAAATTATCACTAAGGCATCTGCTATTTCTGGGGCTACTTCCTTAAGTACCCTGGGATGCAGCCTATCTGGCCCTGGGGATTTATCGGCCTTTAATCCATTCAATTTACCCAACACCACTTTCCGGCTAACCTGGATTTCACTCATTTCCTCCATCTCATTTGACCCGCGATCCCCTGCTATTTCCGGCAGATT
The DNA here is from genome assembly GCA_035221665.1 of Okamejei kenojei. Lineage (NCBI taxonomy): Eukaryota > Metazoa > Chordata > Chondrichthyes > Rajiformes > Rajidae > Okamejei > Okamejei kenojei. The sequence goes on along the minus strand of CM069158.1, from coordinate 33,354,822 downwards.
ATTTATGTCTTCCTTAGTGAAGACAGAACCAAAGTAGTTATTCAATTGGTCTGCCATGTCCTTGTTCCCCATGATCAATTCACCCGTTTCTGAATGCAAGGGACCTGCATTTGCTTTAACTAATCTTTTGCGCTTCACATATCGATAAAAACTTTTGCAGTCAGTTTTTATGTTTCCTGCCAGTTTTCCTTCATACTCCATTTTCCCTTTCCTAATTAAGCCCTTTGTCCTCCTCTGGTCTCTGAATTTCTCCCAGTCCCCTGGTAGGCTGCTTTTTCTGGCTAATTTGTACGCTTCATCTTTTTCTTTGATACTATCCCTGATTTCCCTCGTTATCCACGGATGCGCCACCTTCCCTGATTTATTCTTTTGCCATACTGGGATGAACAATTGTTGTAGTTTATCCATGCAGTCTTTAAATGCCTTCCATTGCCTATCCACCGTCAACCCTTCAAGAATCAATTTCCAGTCCATCTTGGCTAATTCACGTCTCATACCCTCAAAGTTACCTTTCTTTAAGTTCAGGACCCGTGTTTCTGAATTAACAATGTCACTCTCCATCCTAATGAAGAACTCAACCATATTACGGTCACCCTTGCCCAAGGGGCCACGTACAACAAGGCTGCTAACTAACCCTTCCTCATTACTCAATATCCAGTCTAGAATAGCCTGCTCTCTCGTTGGTTCCTCCACATGTTGGTTTAGAAAACTATCCCGCATACATTCCAAGAAATCCTCTTCCTCAGCACCCCTGCCAATTTGATTCACCCAATCTATATGTAGATTGAAGTCACCCGTGATAACGGTTTTACCTTCATTGCACGCATTTCTAATTTCCTGTTTGATGCCATCCCCAACTCCACTACTACTGTTAGGTGGCCTGTACACAAGACCCACTAGCGTTTTCTGCCCCTTAGTGTTTCGCAGCTCCACCCATATCGATTCCACATCCTCCATGCTAATGTCATTTCTTTCTATTGCGTTAATCTCCTCTCTAACCAGCAATGCTACCCCACCTCCTTTTCCTCTCTGTCTATCCTTCCTGAATATTGAATATCCCTGGATATTCAGCTCCCAGCCTTGGTCACCCTGGAGCCATGTCTCCGTGATCCCAACTATATCATAATTATTAATAGCTATCTGCACATTCAACTCATCCACCTTATTACAAATGCTCCTCGCATTGAGACACAAAGCCTTCAGGCTTGTTTTTACAACACTCTTGACCCTTTTACAATTATGTTGAAAAGTGGCCCTTTTAGATTTTTGCCATGGATTTGTTTTCCTGACACTTTTCACCTCGCTACCTATTGCTCCTATCCTCATTTTACACCCCTCTGTCTCTCTGCTCACACATTTAAGAAACCCTCCACTTCTTATTCTCCGTTTGTTTTTGTTTTTTTCTTTCCTCCCTACGTGTTGCGTCTGACTGCTTCTCTTCTCTGCCTCCTGCCTCACAAATGGACTACTTGCCTTCTCTATTTGAGTCCCTCCCCCCAACCGATCTAGTTTAAAGTCTCCCCAGTAGCCACAGATGTTGCCTGATCTACTAAGTTTGTACAGCATTTAACATTTTTATTTCATGTTTCCAACATCTGTATTTTTGAATGTTTATTTTTGAAAAGTCATTTTTTAAATACTGTGAAGTGTACTGTAAACAGTACCGTTTAAAGTACTGTAACATTTTAGACGGATAGCTAAGACAGACAGAAAATGTGAATATTTTAGTTCCTTTTTATTTAATTTTATTTGGGGGGAGGGACTCAAATAGAGAAGGCAAGTAGTCCATTTGTGAGGCAGGAGGCAGAGAAGAGAAGCAGTCAGACGCAACACGTAGGGAAGAAAGAAGAAAAAAATAACAAACGGAGAATAAGAAGTGGAGGGTTTTTGTAACATTTTCTTGTCTTGCTAACCTATAGGGTTCCATGTAACTGGGCTGGAATGTTGTTTGAGGAGAAGCATAATATTGCACAAAGGAAAATGAGGTTACGGGGTTGGGGATGGGGAAGTCGGGGGGAGAGAGAGAGTTTGTTGGAGAGGCAACAGCCCTACTAGATGCACCACAGATAAAAGAATAATAATAAATCAGGATTTTGTTGCGCCAATCCAACATTTTTATTTCACTACAGATTTTTTTCTCTCTGGAGCAAATTGAACAATATTATTATTTGGTTTTCAATGGAAACTATTTTTACTAAGCCAATTTGTTAAATTATAATTTTCAGATGTGAGTGTGAAGCTATTGTGCAGAGGTGTCTAAAATGTTTGCTTTTAAGTTAATTCATTAATAGTCGTGTTTGATCTCGCTGATTTGCAAACGTACAAAATCGTCAGAACTATTAAAGACATCTTAAAAGCTTCTTCGAGACATTGATAGGTGAAGACATTTGTCACTCATGACAAATTAAATGCAGACTAATTCTGCTGATTTTTTTTTTGATTTTTTTTATAACAGCATAGATGGTTCTCCTGTGTTTAAACATTGCAGAAGAATTTCTTGCTTCATTTTGAGTTTCTTTCTTTCCAAAGAGTTGGACAGTCATGCCCAATGAGCAGAATATATATGAACATTCTCACCAGTGCTATGCCTTAAGCAGAGCAACCAAGTGGGAATCTTCTGTTGAGTTAATTTCTGGGAGTTGCGCTGAGATCGCAGAGTTACAAATTATCTTTTGTTCACTCTAAATTCAAACGCTGATTCAAATAATGGAGACATAAGAGACTACAGGTAATGAAATGTTGAGCAAAAAGCTGACTCACTCGAGGAACAGCGAGCCAGGCAGCATCTGTGACGGAAATGGACAGATAACGTTTCAGGCCAGGACCCTTCTTCAGACTGATGAACTAAAGTGGCAAAAGCTGGTAGTTAGTGGTGAGGGGAAGGAGTGGAAATAGAGCTGGTACGTGAGAGGTGGATCTAGGTAAGGTTAATCGGCAGATGCATTGGGTGAAGAAGATCAGGGTGGAGATGATTACCAAGACTAGAGATTTGGGTAGTTGATGAGAGGATAGAGGAGGTGGTGGAGAGGATGGGGTCGGAAAAGTGAAAAGAAAGGCCCAAGTTATCTACATAGTATTGGTGTAAATTATTGGGTGTGCTGTAGAAATGCTAAAATCCAATGATCTTGCAAGCTTATCTTTTCTCTTGAGATTCTGTGTCTGCACCTTATTTGGCATACATGATAGAGTGTGGTAGGAAACATTAAACTAAATTTGAAATTGCCAGATATCAACTGTATCCTTAATAGTTAAACATTTTCATCAAGTTGATGCTTAGTAAAATATTGCTTCATTTGAATAGTTCTAAGGCCATTAATAACATGTGAGGTTGTATTTCCAATTCTTTTATTCTGTAGTAGTAGTAGTATTTTGTATTTATGAACATGTACAAAGGTTTTTTAGCTCCATGGTAAATGAGCTACCAAACAGTGGAAGGGTAAATTGTACATCGGAAAGTGGGTAACAAAGAAGGAAATACTTCAGACATGAGCAACTGCAAATGCTGGTTTATCTAAAAATACACTAGGTGATGGAGTAACTCAGCGGGTCAGGCAGCTTCTCTGGAGGACATGACTAGGTCTCCAGAGATGCTGCCTAACCCACATTCAGACTCATTGTAGTAGGGGGGAGAATGCTGGAAAAGAGATGGAGATCAGGCAAGTGATGGGGATACAGATGAGGGGAATGATTGATTGGGCAAAGACCAGAGATGAAAAGGCAAAAGGCCGTAAGTTGAGGAGAACAGAGATGTGAAATGTGAGGCTAGTGTAAGGAATATAGCAAGAAGGGGAGGGGTTTGGGTTGTGGGAGAAATGGGTTGCACATCCAAGTAGGGCACGTGTAAGGGGCAGGGAGGGGTTGTTGGTTAGTTAACTAAAATTGGAGAATTCAGTCTTCATTTGGTGGCCTCACTCTGCCAGTGGAGGATGTCCAGGGCAGAAAAGTCAGTAGGAGAATGGAAAGGGGAGGAAGCAACTGGGAGATCCATCAGGCCTTGGTGGACTGAGCGTAAGCATTCACTTAGTATATGCTTGGTCTTGCTGATATTAAGGAGGCCACGTCATGAGCACTAAACGCAGTAGATGGGGTTAGAGGAGGTGCATGTGAACCTCTGTATCACCAGATAGAGCTGTTGGGATCTCGGGATGGTTGTGTGGGAGGTGTAGGCACGTTACATCTCATGCGGTTGCCGGGAAAGGTACCAGGGAAGTGTGTGGTTGGATGGGAAGGGATGAGTGAACCAAGGAGGTTTGAAGGTAGTGGAAAGGGGTGGGGATGGGGAGATGTGACTGGTGGTGGGATTACATGGGAGACGATGGAAATGTTATAGAATGGTGACTTGGATGCAGAGGTGAGTGGGGTGAAAGGTACAGACAAGAGTCTTTGTTCCTTCAAGAGGTGGGGGAGAACAGATCTACAGGAAACAGAAGAGAGACAGGTGAAGGATCCATCTACGACAACTGAAGGGAAACCATGTTTACTAAACAGTGAGGCCAAATACTTTGTTCAGAGGTCCTTGTTGTTCTTGTTATTCAGTTTTCAATTCTCTAGTTAAAGTTAGAGAATTTACAGCAGTGACTTCTCTTTTCAACATTAGACTGTTGTCACCAGATATGTCTCTTTTTTTCTGTTCCATTTTGTATCTGTGTGCAGCTGTTTGGTTGTATTGTTCAAAATTGGCATGTATTTCCACCAAGCTACTACCACCCAACTTCCAAGGTGCATGTATCATCACAAAATTTCAGAATGCTTGACCAACCATTCAGTACTGTTCAGGCAGGAATTATCTTTAAGTAAAAAATACTAAAACGCCAATAATCTGGTGTTAGTTTGGCACCTAGCCACTCATTAGTACTACTGAATAAATTTATTCCGGTCCAATCCACAACTTGCACTGCTACAAACACAAAACAAATTACAGATTTAGTTACAAAATGCTGGAGCAACTCAGTGGCTCAAACAGCATCTCTGGGAAAAAAAAAGTGATGTCGGGACTTCTTCAGACTGAAAGTAGGGGTTGGATGTATTGTGAATAGCTGGAGGCGAGAAAAGACCAGGACCAATCAGGTCTGGCCACAAAAGACCTCGGGTAGGATGGTGCCCTGTTTGGCCCATTGTTGGTTAGAGACCATGTCATCTCAAGGGGGATACAATGTAATGAACTGTGGAATTGGTAAATTACTAGAGTGAAGGAAGGTGACTAGAGGGGAGTGTAGGTAGAAGTTACTTAAAATTAGAGAATTCAAGATTCACACTGCTGGGTTGTAAACTACCCCAGTGAAATATGCGATTCCTCCAATTTGCGTGTGGTCTCAACCTGGCAATGGTGAAGGCCCAGTACAAAAAGGTCAGGAATGGAAAGGAAGTTGAAATGGTTGGTAACTGGGAGATCCCGTAGGCCCCTGCATGTCCTGCAACAGGCAACTGAACCATCCTACCAAGAACTAGAGAGTAGTCCCGAGCTACTACCTACCTCTTTGGAGACCCTCGTACCATCTTTGAGCAGATTTTACTGTACTTTGCACGAAACATTATTCCTTTTATCATGTATTTGTACACAGTGGTTGGCTTGATTGTAATCATGTATTGTCTTTTCGCTGACGTTAGCATGCAACAAAAGCTTTTCACTATACCTCGGTAAACGTTGCAATAAACTAAACTCAAACTCCTGTGGTTGCAGGGGAAAATACCTGGGGAGGTGGTGGTTTAGGTGGGAAGGGATGAGTGAACTAAGGAATTGTGGAATGAGCATTCCCTGCAGAAGGCAGAAAGAGGCTGTGATAGGAAGATGTGATTAATGGTTGGATCATGTAGGAGGTGACGGAAATGTTTTTGGTATAAACCAGCATCTGCATTTCTTTGTTTCCACAAATTGCAGAGTGTTTATTTTGAACATTCTCTTAGTTTTCTTTTCCTAGTCAAAACCTTGCTCCATTTCCTGCTCTCTTTATAGTCACCATGCATTACTGCATGCTACTTCCCATGCATCCTTTATACTCACCAGTTCCTATTTACCATGCTCCTTTTAATTCACTGAGTTTTGTTTCTCACACTCCATTTGAAACTCGTTGAGCGCAGTTCATTATATAATTGTGAAATGAGTTTAAAAATGAAAAGTGAAATGTGTTCGTGTTTTGATAGGAATAATTTTCAATAGACTGGAAAATTTCCTAGTCTGTCAATATCAAAGTCTTGTGATTATTGCAGTGTGCATTATACTAATGCGGTGTTGTAGTGCAGTATTATTACTGTTTAAGGAAGAGTGAAATTATTTCCTGTGGTTGCTGTGCAAACTTTGTTCCATGGCTCTCAACTTCATTCCTTCCCTGGTAACTGTCTGCAAGTGGACAAGATTTTTCACAAGTTGATGTTGTATGATCTTGTGTTGAATTGTGAGCCATTGTCCATGTCGTCATCATCAATATTGGTCACTTTCATCTACAGCACCTCTGCCTTGTTCATTCTAAAGTTAAAACCTTGATCCATGTTTTTACCTTAGCTTTGCTATTCCAATGCACTTTTCATTCTAGTTTCTATAAACAAAGTTATCTAAAACTTCACTGCTGATGACCTAACATACCAATTCCTGTTAAGCATTTCTTCTGCTTGCTGATCTAATGTGATTCCTACTTAAGTAATTCTCACAGATGACGATTTGGGTTGGGATTCTTCTTTATAATGCTGTTCAGAAATGCTGCTTGATCTGCTGAGTTACTTTGGCACTTTGACATTTTTGTAAACTGCATCTCGAGTTTCTTATTTCTACTACTTGGAAGTAATTATCATCCTATTTTCAAATCCCTGTCTGACTTTGCGCCAACTACCTCTGTAATCCCTTAACACTATGACCACCTGTGCCTCCACAATCTGTAACAGTGACAAAGCATTTTGCCTATCACCTGAGTAACTGCTTGCTCACATTCCCCTACCTGCCATTTGTTGGGGCTGCTCTGAAATGGAAAGAAATATCAATACCTACCTACCACCTCATTTCCTTACTTCATATCTCAGAAGGTTATCAAGTAGATTGACAAACTAGACATGACACAAAAGTGTGAAACTTTTCATTTCATATGGGGGGGAAAAAAAGTTATTGTTGTACTTTTAGAAGAACAGCTGGAAATAAGAACTTTAGTTATGAATGAACATCCAAGAAAGGGGTATTGTTCATTCAAGTAAAATAGTTGGGAGATATTCAAAACTGTTAAGGTATTGATCAAGGCAAAGATATTATGTCTGATCAGTTGTAAGTTTGATGCAAAATTGTTTGTAAAGGATTAAGGAATAAGTTTTTAAAAGGAGTAGAAAAAAATAATTACTGGAAATTGAGGGCAGAGGCCAAGACTGAATTCATTCAGACTCTCCATAAGGTTTAGAATAGAAGCATTTGTGCTCCACATATCCTACAAGACATTCAAATAGGAGTATTATTCATAGGCTTGCATTGGCCTCTAGCTATTTTCTCTCTTCTGTCATTATCTTGTTGCTGGAGTGCAGAGATTGCAGGACTTCATGCTGGCTTCAATTGAATTTGCAAAGAATCGTGAATTTTGCTTGGGTTTTGATTTTTGTTGGTTGTTTTTGTTTAGTAAGAACCTGGAGTTAACTCTGGTTCATTATTGTGGATGATATTGTAATACCTAGGAACTGAGGTGGAAACTATGTAGACACAAAATTCTGGAGTAACTCAGCGGGACAGGCAGCATCTCTGAGAGAACATAGAAACATAGAAAATAGGTGCAGGAGTAGGCCATTCGGCCCTTCGAGCCTGCACTGCCATTCAATATGATCATGGCTGATCATCCAACTCAGTATCCTGTACCTGCCTTCTCCCCATACCCCCTGATCCCTTTAGCCACAAGGGTCACATCTAACTCCCTCTTAAATATAGCCAACAAACTGGCCTCAACTACCTTCTGTGGCAGAGAATTCCACAGATTCACCAATCTCTGTGTGAAAAATGATTTTCTCATCTCGGTCCTAAAAGACTTCCCCCTTCTCCTTAAACTGTGACCCCTTGTCCTGGACTTCCCCAACATCGGGAACAATCTTCCTGCATCTAGCCTTAAGAATTTTGTAAGTCTCTATGAGATCCCCCCCTCAATCTTCTTAATTCCTGTGAGTTCAAGCCGAGTCTATCCAGTCTTTCTTCATATAGAAGTCCTGCCATCCCAGGAATCAGTCTGGTGAACGAATGGGTGACATTTCGGGTCAAGACCCTTCTTCAGACTGATTACTGGTAACTATGTCATCCGTAATATATTAGACCCTTGTGGATGTGGAAGATAAAATGGAGGAACATGGAACTGCAAAGTGTTGGAGTGGAGAACTTGGACAGGTGATGTCTCAGGTCAGGACCCTTCTTCAAACTGAATGGGGGGTGATGAGAGAGCTAGAAGAGAAAAGGGGTAGACAAAGGGGTGAGATTAAAAAAAAGGTATGAGATAAGGATAGAGGAGTTGTAAATTCTGAACCCAAAACAAGAAATATAGGTGACTAGACAGTGTGGGGTAAGTGTGTGTGAATCCAGATGGGGCACCGAGAAGATGGCGGGTGGGTGGAGAATCTTTGGAAGGGGGGGGGGGGGGGGGGGGGGGATGAAGATGAGACAGAGGCTCACATGCACCATCTCTAACCTTGCTCACTGCATCCATTGTTATATCGTCAAAATCAAATGTAGACTCTGCAACCGTTTTGCCGAACACTTGCACTTGGTCTGTCAAGGCCTACTGGATCTCCTGGTTGCTAACCATTTTAACTCCTCTTCCCATTCCCATACTGATTTTTCTGTCCTGGACTGCCTCTACATATTGTGTGAGGCCACATGCAAACTGGAGGAACAGCAACTTGTATTCCACTTGGGTAGCTTACAGCCCAACGCTACGAACACTGAATATTCCAGTTTTATATAACTAATTCTCCCCCCCCCCCTTTACCCACCCATCCCTTGTCTGCATTTATTAATTTATTGTTCTACTGTTTTTTGAATGTCTTTTGAGAGTGCATTTTTTTTGTATTCAAACATCTATATGCCTACTGAATGCTTTTTTTGATCAACCCAATAAAGCAGAAGTTAATTTGCTTATTTTCCTTTCTCATGTACTTTATTGTGTTCTTTTTTACAGCTTTATGAACTGAACAGTGACCCAAGAAGGAAAGAATTTTTGGATGATCTTTTCAGTTTCATGCAGAAGAGAGGTAAAAGTGTCAAACCTAGTACCGTCCTCTGCCTCCATCATATCCCCCACCAATTCCCTCATTATGACTAATTTTCTCCTCTTCCGAGGACAATAATTCCATAATTTGATGGCAGCTTCCTTAAACTCCATAAGATATTTATTCATGTGTAAATCTAGCCAGTAAGAGCTGGTAGGCTGTTCAACTATATTAGGGGTTGTGTGGGGGGAGTGAATATATATTTAATTATTATCTATGGGACCTTGGAAGCTGAAACTGATTAACATGCCACCTTACCCATTGTGTTTGACATTGAATTGTACAAAACAGAGGATTGGTCTAATTTGAAGCAGTGTTTTGCAACATAATTAAGTGATATTGTGAAATTCATTTAATATCTTAAGAATTTTATAGAAAATCATACATGAACCATAAAATGTTTAAATCTGCTTCATATGCAAAATTCCCATGTAAAAATAAGAAAGTGATCCTTACAATCAATAGCCCATTCTTTAATGCAGGTAACTTATCCTCTATAAAATTATTCCATTGGATTTTTTGGCGAGGTGGGGGACAGTGGTGTGGTGAGAACTGCTAATTGATTATATTTGTTTCATTTTCAACTTGTAGACTTAATTTGTTTTCGTGATTTCAAAACAAAATCTTAGGAAAAGTTTCTATAAATTATCTTATGTAGGTTTGGGAAACCAGCATTCATGAATTGGTTCCACTCAATTTCTTGATTAAAAGTTATATTTTGTAGTAGCCTGGTACAGATTTATTTAATCCAGTTTTGCCACATTTTCCGAATATGCTGCTATTATGTGGCAGAGAGGTGGAATAGCACAAACATTAACGGAAAATTCAAGGATATTAGACGATGAATTGCAATTAAAAGAGCAATATAAAAGCAGCCAGAATTTCTTAGTGTTAAACAAATTTCCAATTCCTATCTAAATTTCTTATGGATTTGTTTGCAGTGTTTGGGTTATCAGATTGGTATTGGACTAGGATACAATGAAAAACTTTGTTTTGCATACTATCCTGGAAAATCATGCTATATATTGGTGAATCAGATAGTGCAAAAGAGAAAACAGAGTACAGAATATTGTACCACAGCTACACAGAAAGTGTAGATAGAAAAAGGTACTAGAGCTGCAACAAGGTGGATTGGAAGATGGAAAATGAATCATGCTTCCCGACCTGATTTTGCATGTCTTCTGTTTTATACTCTTGGGATTAAAAGTCTTTTTTTTTTTTTCAAAATATGTCTATTATCTATTTACGGTGCTAGAAATTTATAATCAAAATCTATTGTATATAGAGATTTGTTTAAGGGAATTTGTATTGGGGAAATTATGACACATTATAACAAGTGCTAAGTTTGTGTAGGTGGCATAAACATTGTTTCAACAGAGGTTAATGTTCTTGGATAGTGCTTGTTTTCATCTAATAATGAAATATTCAAATATTCAAATGATCTGTGGAATACATTTCAGAATTAGTGGAAATATACATAGCTGAAGCTAAGAACTTTATTCTGCTTATAAACTAATTCTGTACCCCAAACTGCAGTGGCTCATAAATGCCTGATAATTTCATTTTTTGTGGGGTTTTGATAGAAATCGTAATATAGTTATTTTGTATAATATACATCCTTTTATTCTGAGTCTTTGCCCTCTGATTGTAGACTCTCCCATTACTGGAATCATCTTCTCAAGGTCCATTCTATCTAGGCCTTTCATTATCTGGTAGGTTTCAATGAGATCCCCCTTCGTGCATCTAAACTCCAGTGAGTACAGGTCAAAAGCCTTCAAACACTCCTCATATGTAAACCCAATTATTCTCGTAAACCTCCTCTGGACCCTCTCCAAAACCAGGACATCTTTTCTTGGATATGGGTCCAAAACTGCTCACTATATTCCAACTGTAGCCCCACGAGTGCCATATAAACCCTCAGGATTACATCCTTGCAATAGCTCCAAATAGTTTTTTCTACCTGTCACATTGGGCTGCGATCCTTCCTTGGAACTTAAGATGTAAACATTTTGTGTGGTTGATTTTTTTTAATTGCAATGATTTAGCATTGTAGCTTTAACTCTTGATAGTTGACTCGTGACTGCTGCTGGTATTATCATTGGAAGTTGCTATTTAGTAAAACTGCTTAAGAAGCGCGTCAACATGGTCAGCTTATACAGGAGAATGTACACTTCGCCAAATGGCTATAGACCTGCCTTTATCCATGGGACGTGTTTCAGCAAGATTCAACTTTTTCAAATATGAGTGGGTAAATGTGCAGGGCCCATGTTCTAAACTAGTTTGTTAATATTGAATATACAAACAGACTTTTTAAAAATATGAACTAGGCTTTTGTTGATATTTGTATTGTGGCAGGCAATTGGAGAGTAATCTATAAGTGGATATAGAAAGTCAAGATTTAATGGAACTAATCTGAACAAATTGCTATTTAAACTGATATCAATAGTGATATAAGTGTAATCAGATAGAGTGCAAGAGTTAGGCACAATCTTAAATGCAACAATAGATAAACTTGATGAATTAAGAAGATGTTGTGGATCATGTGATCTTTATTCCATTGAGTTATTATTAAATATGCCTCTTGTTTTTAGGGACTCCAGTCAATCGGATTCCCATAATGGCCAAGCAGGTTCTGGATCTTTATATGCTCTACGTATTGGTCACTGAGAAAGGGGGCCTAGTGGAAGTCATTAATAAGAAGCTTTGGAGGGAAATTACCAAAGGCCTGAATTTACCCACTTCTATCACAAGTGCTGCTTTTACGCTCAGAACTCAGTGAGTTAAAAATTAAGGTTTAAAATGGTAATATTTGCAGGAGAATTGCTGGGTGCAGTTTTAAAATGTGCCAAGCAACAGGATTGTACGTTTTTGTAAATGAAAATGTCTTTGTTCTCAAATCAGTAATCTTTACTATGCCAGACAATTCTCCAATTTAACAGAGGCAACTTGAGCACAACTCTTAACTGCCTTCCTGTTATGAGGTTGAACTGAGAACACTTTGTCACTGTGGGACTTTGATGACCCCATTGATGGATAAGAAGGGGCATTCTCTCTGTGCCCAGGCCAATAACTAAATCGGATTCTTCAGATTGTTTCTCATTGTTTGTGGAACAAATTGACCAATGCATTTTTCATTATTACAATAGTAACCACACCTTTCCTAAAAATAAATGCAGTGATGTGCCTAGAGGTGCCCTCTATTTGTGAAGGAAATAACATAACACATTTTAAATTAAAAACATTTATAAAGAATTAAATCAAGAGTATTGATTTAACAAGATATGAATATTGTTTTCATTTTACGTGATGTTCTGAACATCAAGTAAAGTTTGTTTTTTGAAGAATACTATTGAAGATGAATCTGAACAAGAAAAAAAACATATCCAGTTGAGGTTAAACCTGAATGAATTTCTAAGCAGAGAAAACCTAATTTATCTTAAAAACAACATCAAAGCTGATTTGGAGCTGTTGAATACAGGGAAAGTGCATTTCATTGGCCAGTCTTTTTTTAAAAATGATTTCCAAGCTTAACAGTTGTATTCAGCGAGTTATAAAGCAAGGAAGCGGGCCACTCGGCCTACCTGAGTAAATGTCAACCAGTGGGAAGCCATCTGTATTAATCAATTCTTCCAACGCTGGGCCTTCTGTGCATTGGTGATTCAACTGTTTGTCTAGACATTTCTTAGGTGCTGTTAGCGATTCTTGTTTCCACCACTTTCTGAGGCAGTGTATTACCTGCAGCCCCACTTTAAAAGAAGGCACCACATTTACAGTCCTTTAGTCATCTGGTACCTTACTTGTGGCCAGCAAAGATTGAAAAATCTCCGTCAGAAGCCCAGCAATCTCTTCCTTTGCCTCCTTGAGCAATTTGGAATAAATCTTAGCTAGCCCTGGGGATTTATCTAACTTTAAGCCCATTAAGGCATTGAGTACCTCCACTTCATGTATGGAGACTTGCACTAGAATTTCAACTTGCACTTCACTGAATCCTTCATCCACAAAATCGGTTTTCTTTTATATTGATGAAAAGCATTCACTCAGGATCTCACTTATACCTTCTGGCTTCACGTGCAAGTAGATGCTCTTAGACTACATTTGTCAGGTTTCCCCCACCCCCCCCCCCCCCCCCCCCACCCCCGACACTCCCTTCATTTGAGTCGTTATATACCCAAAGATAAGGTCCAAAAATGTTCTTTCCCTCATCTGCAAGCTCTTCCGGACAAGTCTAAAAAATTCTACCTCTTCTGAGACTTTTACACAAAGGTAATCTCGGTTAATATTTAGGACATTGAGATCCCCTAATACTATATCCCTATTTTTATTAATTACTCTGTTATTTGCCTACATATCTATACCTCTACCTCCTTTTGATTGTTAAGAGATCTGCACTACACCCACAGCAAAATGCAGACCTTATGACCCTGCTTAATGGGCCTTCTAGGATATCCTCCCTCGGTACTGGAGTATTGCATTCCTTGCCACACATGCTTTCCATCCCTCTGTGTGCTGTCTGAAAATTCCATGCCCTGGAATACTGAGCTGCCAGTCTTGCCTGTCCTTCAGTCATGTCTCAATGATGGCAACAATATCATGGTCTCACTTGTTAATTAAAGACTTGAATTTGTCTAGTTAGATAGCTTGTGGTTTAGCTTTGTTTTCCTGTGATGTGCATTTACTCTGCTGGGCTGACCAACATTCTTTCATCTATGTGCTGTGGGTCCTTATCTGAACATCTACTCTGAGCCCATTCTCCTGCCAACTCAGTTTACATCTTCCCCAACAACACCAGGAAGCAGAAGATACACAAAATGCTGGAGTAACAGCGTGTCAGGCAGCATTTCTGGAGAAAAAGAATAGGTAATGTTTCAAGTCCTAACCCTTCTTCAGACCGAAGGATTCTGACCCGAAACGTCACTTATTCTACTCTAGCGATGTTGACCCGCTGAGTTACTCCAGCATTTGTGTCTATCTGGTAGAACCAGCATCTGGTATAAACCAGCATTTGTAGTTCCTTCCTACACGTTTTGTCAGCACCAGTCAACCTCTCCACAAGGATATTGACTGCCTTCTAGTTTAGGTGCGACCCGTTACCTTTGTGCAGGTCTCGCCTTCCCCAGAAGTAGTCCCAAGGACTCGGGAACGTAAAGCTCATCCGTCTGAAATATTCCTTTAGTCAGGCATTTATCTGACCAATTCTTCCATTCCTATAGTTGCCTTTTGAGTTCCTCCCCTTTAAGTGGCTACTACCAAGCTTTCCAGACACATGTTGTAGGTTCTCATCCCTTCTCCTACCTATGCCCCTGAGTATCAACAAGCACCACTATTACGGACATTTCCCTTGTTCTTCACAATGTCCTGCAGCTGCTGTACAATGCCTGCATTTGAGAGCATGCTATTTCTCTATTCCTTCCATCAAAATGACTTTACATGTGATATACAGGTCCTCCACATCTTACGAACACTTGACTTGTGTGAAGCCCATTTGAGAGACCGCTGGTATGAATTTGCCGGCTGTTGTGGGGCTGCAGGCATCTTCTGCCATGGTTCGTGGTCGCAATTCTGAATTGTGTTATTTTTGTCACCCTTTGATTGTTGGTTTCAAAAAAAATCTGTAAAATGGCATAAGTCAAATTAACAAACTAATTGTGAAAATTAAAATGTTCCTCTGTTGTTCCAGTGAGTATCTCAGTTTCATTTGTATGACTTAATTAATAATTACTTGTTTTAATGATCATCATTTAGAACATTAAGCACAGTTACATGCATAAATAGTTTTATATTTGTTATACCTTGTGAATATTACTCCTAGTTTGCATGGTATTGACAATTGTACCCTGAATGTTGGATTTCAATAGGTGCAGGAGTAGACCATTCGGCCCTTCGAGCCAGCGCTGCCATTTAATGTGATCATGGCTGATCATCCACAATCAGTACCCCTTTCCTGCCTTCTCCCCATATCCCCTGACTCTGCTATCTTTAAGAGGTCTATATCTAACTCTCTCTTGAAAGCATCCAGAGAATCGGCCTCCAGCGCCTTCTGAGGCAGAGAATTCCATAGACACACAACTCTGTGTGAAAAAGCTTTTCCTCATCTCCGTTCAAATTGGCTTACCCCTTATTCTTAAACTGAAGCCCCTGGTTGTGGCCTTCCTCTACATCGGGAACATGTTTTCTGCCTCTAGCGTGTCCAAACCCTTAATAATCTTATATGTTTCAATGATCCCTTCTCATCCTTCTAAATTCCAGAGTATACAAGCCCAGCCGCTCAATTCTATCAACATATGACAGTCCCGCCATTCCCAGGAATTAACCTGGTGAACCTACGCTGCACTCCCTCAATAGCAAGAATGTCCTTCCTCAAGTTTGGAGACGAAAACTGCACACAATACTCCAGGTGTGGCCTCCCTAGAGCCCTGTACAACTGCAGAAGGTCCTCTTTGCTCCTATACTCAACTCCTCTTGTTATGAAGGCCAAAATGCCATTCGCTTTCTTTACTGCCTGCTACACCTGCATGCTTGCTTTCAGTGACTGATGAATAAAGACCCCCAGATCCCGTTGTACTTCCCATTTTCCCAACTTGACACCATTTAGATAATAATCTGCCTTTCAGTTTTTGCCACCAAAGTGGATAACACATTTATCCACATTAAACTGCATTTGCCATGCATCTGCCCACTCACCCAACCTGTGCAAGTCACCATGCATCCTCATAGCATCCTCTTCACAGTTCACACTGCCACCCAGCTTTGTGTCATCTACAAATTTGCCTATTATTTTTAATCCCTTCAGCTAGATCATTAATTTATATTGTACATAGCTGTGGTCCCATAATTGTAAATGTAACCGGACATTTTCTTGTTCCAAATAACAGAATCGTCTCAATTCTCTTTTAGGTATATGAAATACCTCTATCCATATGAATGTGAGAAGCGAGGTCTGAGCTCTCCTAATGAATTGCAGATTGCTATTGATAGTAATCGGCGGGAGGGTCGAAGATATTGCTTCGGATCAAGTCTTTATAACTACTCTCCTGGTGGACCAGCTTCAGTGTTATCCTCTCCCAAAATGCAAGTGCCTATGCCAGGTTCAGCAACAACTAATGGCAGCCCCATAAGCCAGCTGGTGAAAATAAAGAAAGGTACATATTTTGATTTTGTAAATAATTTAGAAGAAATACCACTCCTCTTATTGGGCACATTGAGAATCTAATTTTTAATTAGCTTTTGAAAAGTAATTGGGTAGATTTTCCACCCCAGTGCCTGCACGAATGGTGGGAGACACTGGAGTATCCCAGCATAAGTCCCAGTAACCAGACATGGGGTCTCGGATAACAGTTGGTATGATTGTCTGGGCTGCAGCATGCCCCAAGGCTGTTAGATACATAGACAACAGGTGCAGGAGTAGGCCATTTGGCCCTTCGATGTGATCATGGCTGTTCATCCACAATCAGTACTGCCTTCTCCCCCTATCCCTTGATTCCGAAGAGCTCTGTCTAACTATCTTTTGAATGCATCCAGTGAATTTACCTCCACTGCCTTCTGAGGCAGAGAATTCCACAAATTCACAACTCTTTGGGTGAAAAGGTTTTTCCTCATCTCAGTTCTAAATGGTCTACCCCTTATTCTTAAACTGTGGCCCCTGGTTCTGGACTCCCCCAACATCGGGAACATGTTTCCTGCATCTAGCATGTCCAATCCCTTTAATAATAGTATATGTTTCTATAAGATCCCCTATCATCCTTCTAAATTCCAGTGAATACAAGCCCAGTCGCTCCATTCTTTCATCATATGACAGTCCCGCCATCTCGGGAATTAACCTCGTGAACCTACGCTGCACTCCCTCAATAGCAAGAATGTCCTTCCTCAAATTAGGAGATCAAAACTGCACACAATACTCCAGGTTTGGTCTCACCAGGGCCCTGTACAACTGCAGAAGGGCCTCTTTGCTCCTATACTCAACTCCTCTCGTTATGTAAGCAAAAATGCAATTAACTTTCTTCACTGCCTGCTGTACCTGCATGCTTATTTTCAGTAACTGAGGTGCAAGGACACCCAGGTGTTGTACTTCCCCTTATCCATTCAGATAATAATCTGCCTTTATTTTCTTGCCACCAACCTTCCTGTTCAGGTGAACCTCCATTCAGCACAAGCATGGCAGATCCCATCCAAGTGAATAGGAGACCCCAGCTTCTGGGAGCTATTTAAGTCTTTGAAATGTTATTACTTACTTAGTTCTAATATTTTTATAGGTATGGTCCATATGCTCTGTAATGACATGTTTTAACAATATTTTGTTTACATTAAGTATTACTGAATATTTGTGACTAATCATTCAAAGCCCCCCAAACACACTGATAGTTAACAGGGTGGTGGATTGTCTTCACCAGTTGTCAGTGTTTTTCTTTTTGAGTGCTGTTAAGTTGGCCGTGCTGACACAGTCTATTTGCTGTGCTGCGTTTTGGAGAAGTGCAGGGAGCCAGAAGACTCTGCTGGAGGCTATTGTGAACCAAACAGCATGATCTAGGTGGAGGTAACCAGCAATTTTAGGACAACAAAAAAATCTGCCTCAAGATTGCACTAATGTTGGTTGAGATGGTGGAAAAATTGCAAATGTTTGTAAAGAAAGGGAGAAAGTATTAGACATTGTTTTTGCAATTGTTCTTTATCTTCACTGAGGCTCATATTGTTCGAACGTAGAGTACTAATAATTTCTAAATATGTGTTTTGCATTGTTTCATACAACTTGTGTTGATGTGTATCATTGGTTTTGCAGAGGAAGATTCAGTTATTCCACTGACACTGGGGGCTAGACTTCCAATTTCACTGACTGGTCACCAGGTAGCTGCAGCTCAGGCTGCAGTTGCTGCACAAGCTGTAGCATTAGACCAGCTAAGAGAAAAGCTCGAGTCCGGAGAACCTCCAGAGAAGAAGTTGGTAGTTGGAATGGAAGAACAGCAGCGACTAATGCAGCGGGTTATTCAACAGAATCTACTTGCTATGACAGCCCAAATACCAATGAATATCAGAATCAACAGCCAAGGTATAATTATCTTTACAAGATATTTTTGTTTCTAAGACAGAAAATGTATAATGCTAAAGGGGTGAGATGTGGGCTTACTAAAATCTAGAGCACATGTATCTTTCCCTTTTATGTTTTGTGATATTTCATAAAGAGCAATTTTTAAATTGTGGTCTTCATTCATGAGCATGTAAATCTGCTTAGGTCAACTGACTTTTACCCACAGTAATAACACAGAATATTGAGATGTCTTGGGCATGAGCAGAAGCTGAAGTCCAGCTTTCTGCTTAGCCATACTAATTCCTTAATATCTGCGCAGTCTAACAGTACAACAGAGACCAACTTTCCCAACACATAGGAATGTGTCCATTGAATCTGTCATAGATTAGGTAAAGTAAAAATATCCTTTCTATTTGAATTAATTCAGTTTATTTAAATGAAACGCAACAATACAAATCTGATATGCCAATGCAAGAGATCTCTTTAAGTAGTGCCTCAGTGACCACCCTTATGCAGTGTTGGCAAATTACAAGATGTTATGATTATTTACAGTACCGGCTTGGAAGGAAAATGATAACCAAAAAACTCACAACCCGATGTCCTTGATAATTGGCAGCAAATCTGGATTTGACCTATTGTAGGTGGAAGTTCTCACTAGAACGTGTGACATATTTCAGTGGGATATCTGAAATAAAATATAAATGCATTGCATGCTATTCCATGATCATAGGAAAAGTTCTGTTGGGAATTCTGTGTCCTTCCTCCTCACTGTCACCACAACAGCATCACCCTTCCTGTTCTGCTCTGTTATGCTGTACTTGAACAATTGTGATTTATAGGGCACCAGTTACTGGTTTTTGAAGGCCAATGCAACTTTTTCAGCATCGTCATTAGAATGATAGAGAATTACTGAAATAGAGGCCAGGCAGCTCGTTGCCATTTCATTGGATTTGAGCAACATTGTAGAATGCAGCTGCCAGTAGAAATCAATCATTAATTTGCACAAAGTTGATATCTTCAAATTATGCTGATTATAGCAAAGGGGGATCCTTCCTCTAACAGCACTTACATTTAACTTGACTGTTCAGAGCACATCACCGTTATACTTGCCCCCTTTCACCTTATAGCCAAGCCCTTTAGTATTGGACATTTCTACCCTTGGGGAAAAGCTTCTGATGGTCTTTCCACCACAACCCTCTGTGTTTTATGAATAAGCCAGTTCTACATCCATATAGCCAAGTCATCGTGAATCCCAAATATCTTCTGAATCAACCTACCATGAGGGACCTAATCAAAAGCCTTACTAAAATCTATATATACAAAATACACCACCCTATCTAATCAATCTCTTTTGTCACTTCCAGTTGGACAAGAAGTTCCAGGCCTTAGATTCAGCAGTGAAGAACTGATGATATATTTCTGACTGGTTTGCAGGTGGACTTGTAGGTGGTGGAGTTTGATTTATTAGCTCAATTAATTATTTTGTTTTTGCTTTTTATTCACTCTAATCTGCAGTGCAGATTCACCATGCTTACCACTCATCATTTATGCATTTGTCTGATGCTACTTCAGGCAAGCCCTTCTGCACTCTTCATTGACCCAGAGTTGAACCCTTGGCTTCATCGTAATTGTGGACTGAGGAATATGCCAGATCATTAGATTGTAGATTGTAGCAGTGGAAGTTTTTGCAGTATCTGATTGGCCCACAGTGCTACAAGGGTAGTGTTACAGAATGTGGAATCACTGTGTCAAAAAAGGAAATGATTTTGCCGAAAGTCAATGTCGTGTAACAAGGGGCTGCTGTCGATGAATTAAAGATACATTTTGGATAACTGAGGTGGCAGAGGGAAAACCACTCCTAATTAAGTTATACCAGGTAGGAGTAGCATTAAAGACAATCAGTCACTTCATCAATGAAGGTCATGTGGAACTGAATTCCAAATTAAGACACGTGCTTTAAGTGACCTGACTGGACAACATAGAATCAGCTCTTTATAGTCATTGAAAGGATGGAAGTTACTTTAATCTTTATTGGAACTCCTTTTGAGATCTTCCAAAGTACTTTTCAAGCCAGAAATTTTACACGGCTCCACAATGACAAATGGAACAAATAATTGATTTTGGTGCTGTTGTTTGAGTGATTAATATTGGGATGGAACCTGGAATAACATCAATTAAATATTTAATGTCCACCAAAAGAGACAGAAGTAGCCTGTGTTTAATGTTCTCTTCAAAGATATCACTTTTAATAATGCAGCATTCTGTTTTTATTAAATTGAAAGCATTCAACTTGTTTTTTTTCTTCTGTGGGAGAATATTTATGATTTAGAAGTTATTTTTGACCTATTTCATTTGCTTGTATCTATTTTCCACTGTAAAATATTAACATTGCTGTTTGCTTCTTAGCAGAACGCCAAGAATCAGCATTGAACCTTGCCACTAGTGGTATGAACAGTATCAGTATGTCAGTGGAGATCAATGGAGTTGTCTACACAGGTGAATTAATATAAAGCAAATGATTATAACAGTGTCATAAAATGAACTTTTGATTACATGTTAAATGGGAAACTGAATTTTCTATTCCATATGAAATCTGATAATATAATTCAAGCACATAAAGGTGAAATCAAAGTGACCAAAGGTCCCTTAGACTTAGAGAATAAAACTATAGAAATGTGGGGAAAAGGACAGACTGTTTATATATATTTAGCATCTGCCTTTAAGGTAAATGATACCATGAACATTCAGCAATTAGTAAAATAATGAGGGAATACTTAAATACCACTACTGTCACCAGAGAATTCATATTGGGCACACTAATAAGTTATAACTGATGACTGACAAATAATCTGGATCTGATTATTTGTATCCTAAGATATTAAAATAACCGGCTACAGAGATAGTAGATGCACAGGTTGTAATCTTTCCAAAATACACAGCTTCTGTTGATTTACGAAAGGAATGGAAAAATGGCAATGAGTGACACTCTTATTCAATAAGTTTAAGATACAAAAAAATAGATAACTATAGGCCAAAATATGTAATGTCAATTATTGGAAAATCACCATTCAATCAAACAGTATCAGCATGGAGAGGCATGGAGGTAAACTAGTAAATGTAATAATGTATTTGGATTTTGAATGGATTTTGGATAAATAATGTATTTGGATTTTGATTTCAACCAGATAGAAACATAGAAAATAGGTGCAGGAGTAGGCCATTTGGCCCTTCGAGCCTGCACCGCCATTCAATATGATCATGGCTGATCATCCAACTCAGTATTCTGTACCTGCCTTCTCTCCATACCACCTGATCCCTTTATCTAACTCCCTCTTAAATATAGCCAATGAACTGGCCTCAACTACCTTCTGTGGCAGAGAATTCCACAGATTCACCACTCTCTGTGTGAAAAATGCTTTTCTCATCTTGGTCCTAAAAGACTTTCCCCCTTATCCTTAAACTGTGACCCCTTGTTCTGGAAACAATCTTCTGGGAACAATCTTCCTGCATCTAGCCTGTCCAACCCCTTAAGAATGTTGTAAGTCTCTATAAGATCCCCCCTCAATCTTCTAAATTGGATATAAAAGGTTACATTATAAAATATAAAGTAACCAGAGATAAAAGGTTACTTCACAAGATAAGACCTCATAGTGTCAGAGTAATATATTAGCACGGAGAGAGGATTGATCAACCAGTGGGAAGCAGTGTATATTTTGTATTAAGGATTATTGTTAGTTTGCCAACCTGTAACCTGTGGAGCGCTGTAGGTGTTCCACGGTAAGAGATTTGGAGCAAGGAAGTGAATGTGTTGTATTGTCAGGTTTGCTGATGACACAAAGGTCAGTGGGAAAGTGAACTGAAAAATTGCCCAGGACAGTTCACAGAGGAATATTGATTGGTTAAATGTGGATGTAAATGTTGGTTGGTGAGTACAATGTAGGAAAAATATGTAGTTCACTATGGAAGGAGAGCTGATGAGACAGATTATTATGTAAATGGCGAAAGCTGCAACTCAAACAAATGTGGGTGTCCTTGTGCCTGAAACACAGAAAATTAGCACACAAGTGATCAGTGGTTGGCGTGTACTGGGTGGTCCGTCAGGGCTATTTCCATGTTGTATCTCTGACCTAAACTAAAACTGAAGGTAGACAAAAATGCTGGAGAACTAAAACTGAGATGGATTTTAATTAAGGTTTATGATAATAGGGTGTGAAAGTGGACATGGACCATTAGATCAATCAGGATCTCATTGAATAGTGGATCGGGCTCGGGTGGCCAACTGACCTAATCCTGTTACTATTATTTTATAGTGTTAAGATCTGGTGTGTAATTTATAGCCTGGCAATTATTGGTATTGTAAACATTTACCTTGTGTTCTAATTCTGCAAATTGGTATTCTGTATTTATCACAACCTCCTTCCTATTTTGTTGTTAACCAAAAGTGTTGATATTTTCCCTCTGATTGCAGAGCTCTGATCACTTGCATTAATAATGAATAACAGGCATTTAAGTACCAGTCCCCATAGAACGCAACTTCTAACCTTCCGCCCCTAAATACATTTAAACCTTAATCTACTTCTTCCTGTGGAAAGACACCTAATATTTTACTTGGACTCCTGACTCATCATAGCTCCAAAACCATAATGCTGAATTTATATTAATTGCATCAATCTTGTCAGTAATATTTAGTTTCTAAGAATTTATTCTGTAACTGCCCACTAATTACCTATTTGCCACTATATAAATAATATTATAGTTACATTTCAGTTGCTAGGGATTGTTTTAAAGTATGTTAGCTAGTTGATATGTTTTAAAGTATGTTAGCCATTAGAGCTGTGCTTCTCAAGCTATTGGAATTAATCCCATTTCCTGAATTATATGCATTGTAACTTATAACCAGGCCAGTTACAAAGGCTGTAAGATTGTTCTGGTGATTATGTTTTTAGTGATTCGGATATTAATTTATTTGACTGAAATGTGGAAGTGAATTTTGGGTATTTCTGGTTACTCCAACATTTTCAAATGGCATGTTTAGTTATGCCTTTAACACTCTGTTTAGTTATGCAAGTGTTTTACTTTTTTTAAATAGGTGTCCTCTTTGGTCAAGGACCTGGAGTATCATCTGGTGCATCCGGCACTAAGGGAAATAGCAACAAAAGTAACAGTTCGCAAAGCATACCTGGTCTCCCTGTAACTCGTACACCTACAGCCTCGTCATCACATGCTTCAAAAAACTCTTCACCATGAGACTGCATCTATAATAATGCCAACATGAGCACAGTGCATCACCGCCAAACACTTTAATAGGATTTCTCAGGCTTTTAACTCTCAAGGAAAATTAAGTTTTATTCGTCAGAGGTTTAATTAAGAGTGGCTAAAACAGGGATCCCACAGTTGAATATATTCATCTGTGTTTAAAAACTTTCTATGGTTACCTCATGGGATCCTGGAGCAGCTATGTACTACTAATACCTCAAGCATCTACTTAATCAAGAAGGCTGATTTATTATTGGTTACATTTTTTTCTTACAGCCATGTTCAGCTTTTAAAGAATATATATGTATTTCCATATGTGCTATTTTAATTGAGATTTATGTGAATATTGATATTTTTTGAAGGAAAGGAATATTTCGGCTACATCTATGATATTGCTTATTTACTATATTCAGTTACTGCCGATCAAGAAAAGGATAAGCTATTTCAATGTTTATCCACTTATGTATATCATTCTTATACTTGTAGCAATATACAGACTTTTACAGCGGTTCAGCATATTTATTATAAACATTACTTAATATATTTTTAAGTTTCACAACAGGACCCTAATACAGTGGAGTTTCTTCAGATCATAAAGTAGCAAACCATTCTAATCAAAGTCATTTTTTAATGCATTTCGGGGGAAAGAAAATGGCAAATTTTAACCGTGGTGCTCATCATGGCTCTTTGAATTCTGATCGTATATGTGCATATAGATCTTCATTTTTTATTTAATTTGTTCATGTTTAGTACTACTGCAGCGATGTTGGGACTACAATTTGTTTCATAATTTGTTAAGAACTTGCGTGCTACCCATTAAATTTCCAAGAAATTACAATGAACAACATTCCCTTTTGACTTTATAGTTTCCTGAAATATTAGTATGCCATTTTTCTTACAATTCCATTTTTTAGGCAACCAATCTGAAATTCTGCTAACCAATTGCCCTGAGGTCTCGCTGTTACAATCACAGGGGAAACGTACTGAGCCAACTGTCCTCCCCTAAATATGTGGCTTTATTTTATAAATGCAATATAGTAAACTATCCTTAAACTGTTAACCTACAGTATGCATATCATATTATGGTGGCACACCTCGGTCAAAATATTAATGGTAATAAACATTTAGATGTGTACAAAGACTTGCAATCATAAAAAAATTATTCCTCTTATCTGTTTTTGAATTGATTTGAATTTGCTTGGCATTGGTCTTCAGCAAACTCCACTGCATTTACTGTAATATTTAATGTGGCATTTGAAGTCAAATATTTTTTTAGAATTGGCTTTGTGGTGTTCATCTTGTGAAAATATACTATTTTGGAATGTACATCTCCTTTAAAGCAGATGTGATATAGAAAAATGTTCTGCTTAATAGATAATCACAATCCAAGTATAGATATTTTTGCAGTGATTGTGAAAGCCAACCTTATGCAAGTGCTATATATTCCACGAGAAGATGCAATTAGTAAGTTGTTTTGTATTTATAAATTTTCATCTGAATACTTCCACTCTCTTAAAGTAATAGTTTGCTAAATAACAAAATGTTCTTGTTCCGTTTTACATTTACACTACTGTTATCCATATAATTTGTCAAACATGATGTTGCACTAACTGCATCATGTCTTATGTGTGTTGAAGATGACTTATCAGCATGCTGAAATTTTCCTCAATGGCACTGAGATGATTGAAAGGCAAAGATTGTTAAAGACTATATATTTACTTCTGTTACAGGTTATTTAGTTTTACTGGCTTTAAGTGATTAGGGTTGATGGTGAGATGCTTGCGATCTGGAACCTTTGGAAGTTAATATCAACTACTTAAATAGAAAATAAAGCAAATAGATGTGACGTGTTATAAAGCTGTTAAAAGCACTATCTGCAGCCTGTCCTACAAAAAATGCGCTTTATGGTCATGGTTTTTTACAGTTTACAGAGCATTGTTCTATTGCTCTGTTCTACCTCTGCCTAATAGGTTGAATATAATTGAAAATGTAATGCAGATCAAGCTTTTATTATTATTGGTAAAGGTTGTATGGCCTTCAAGTACATCAAGTTAGTTTTACTTGAACCTCACTTAGCATGCCAGAAATGGGAGTGATGATTGAATCAGTTCGAAAAGAGGGTCATTATATCTGGCACTGGCATTGGTCAAAAACCAATGATGCAATGTGCTCTCATTGACTAAGGAAACATGAACAACCTGGCTGTGTTCAGGAAGTTGTCAGGACGCATTTGATGAACTTGTACATTTTGATCTTTTTTTGGTTTCAATATTTGTAAAAGTTTTTCATGAGCCATGAGCGCTATAGTCAATCCACATTCTGCAAGGTAACGCTGAGAGGGGCACCAGTATATTGTTTTTGACTGTGTTTCCAGTAGTGAGTAAGATTTTCATGTTTTAACCCATTTACTGCCATGTACTCGCCCTATTTCAGAATTTGTGTATTCTTGCTAGGATGTGGTTTGATTGGAAATCATCATCTTGGGCAATTGTATGCAGGAAGCAGTGGTAGGCTACTGAACTGTGGGTGGCATGATTGACAAGCCGAACTTGTCCTTATGCAGTCCAGCTTGCAGACAGGGTAGCCTAAATGTTGTGGCTTGAACCCGGTTGTGGTGCCCCTTCAGTTCCAACTCTAATTGGTGAGGTTGTTCTCGTATTTCATTGGGTTTTGAGTTGTAAACAAAAGACTAATGCATAAACATTTCACAAGGCAGAGAGATTTTCCATGACAAATCGTTGCATTTGCATAGATTTTTCATATTTTTGACACAAAGCACTTCATTGTCAATGATTTATTTCTGAAAATTGTTCACTTACCTGCAGTCAAACATTAACAACTAAATTATGCATATTACATTCCCTCAAATGATAAATGAGATGAATAGTTGATGATCTCTTTGGTATTAAAGTAAGAGTTTTACCCTGTTGAATGCTATGGGAAACTTTTTACTTGACAACTGAACAGAATATCAACTTAATATATCACTGATAAACATAATCTTCATCACTTTTTCAGAACCTATGCTGATATGGTAGTTAAATTACATGCTGAAGTACCAAAATTTTAAATCTAATTTTTCAAAAGCCACTATTTGTAAGTACCAGATGTTTAGCTGGGCAATGCCAAATGTTTATTATTTTAGAGCTGAATATTGGTCATAATGATGCTTCAGATTAATGATATTCTTAAGGCTTAATCTAAATATTTTATTGTAAAATTTTCAATCATTCAGTATGAACACATTCAATGCTGATTGCGTACTGCATGTGAGTTTTGGATGGTATTACCTTTTGTGGCATTTTCTCCAGTTAATGCAATTTAATAATGTAGCTGAATTTATTTATAGTGCTGTTAATTGAGATATAGCTTCCTAAATTATCTTTTTACTCTGGCACTAAAATTAAATACAGACAACTACCTCATCTTTCTAATATTATCCGTTTTAATTTGAAAGCAGCATAATTTTGCTGAATGCTTTACGGCTTGCTAAGAAGAAAGAGCCGGAGGGCAGTTGTTTTATCACAGTGGAGCTGTTTGAGATTTTTTTTGGTGTTTGGGGAGAGAAATGGTTGGAAGGAGTAGAGGGTTGCAATGATGTTGGTGCTTTGTCTGCCCCTGGATTATTGACCTTTTATATTGTAACAAGATAACAGTAGAGAATAATCTATTAAATTTGCAATTTCCTGTTCCTCCATAATAATGCTTTGCTACTGTCTAATTGCTGTGATAAAATGGATAATTTATGTTCAGAGATAATAGCACAGGGAGGTTATATTGGCTTTAAAAAAAAGAGTCGATATGTTGTTGTAGTTGACCGAGTGACCTTATCCTTTTGGGATATGAGATGGATCCTCAGTTGTTGCTAGCAAATGTGATTCTTCAAATTTTTTTTTTATGGTGTCATGCTGTGCCAGATTTTTTTTGTTTTTTTTTGTGTGATCCAGTGCATGTACAGCACATCAGAAATAATAAATTAGTAATCTGAATTATATTTTGGTCTTTGTTTAGTTGATATATGTATTGAGTTACACTTTTGACATTTTGACATGGTTCTGCTCTGGGGTTGAAAAGGTTTATATTGCTTTACCATTCCAGGGAGTGGAAATAGTTTACCTGCATAATATACTTCCTAGTTGTCAACTTTCAGATATTTTCCTCAAATTTTATTTTGTTAATTGATTTTTTTTCTGGAGTGTGTGGGGTTCTTTCTTACTTTTAATTTAAATAATCTGCATTCAACTTCCTATCTTGGGGAAGATTTTTTGATTTTTTGATTTCCCGATAAGTTAGTGATATTGTAAATGTGATGAGGGTGGGGAGGGAACATAGCTATAGCTAATGAAGTTGCTCAGATTTCATTTCATTTTGCAATAGGGAATAGTAAATTGTTTATCATATTACTTCTTGGAAGCATTTTTCCTTGCTATCAAAAACTCTTGCTTGTTTACTAAATAACCATATCTTAGAGTGCAAGAAATAAGGGGACTCAGTGCCTTACACAAAATATACCTCCACCCTTTCTACATGAGCATTGTGATTTAAATACTGAGTTGCTGATAAAATAATTTTAGATTCTGAATTAGTCTGAATTAGAATTTAGATTCTGAAAGATTAAGAATTAGCCTGGAAAGCATAATTATGGTTAATAGTTGTCAGTCGAATTAGTCCCAAACCAATATTTGCTACCTTGATGAGCTTTAAACATCAATGTAGATCAAATTGTGAACTGTATTGTACTATAAAAAAATGTTGTTTTTCTGATAAGGAAAGAAAAGTCACAGATGTTGCAAGTTGGTAGAGCTAATAGGACTTGATGTTTCAATCCCTGTAATAAGTCCGCACTCTTGCTATTTGCAGTGGGATTGGAGTGGTGAAAGGTAGGGTAGGTATGTCATCGGGGTCATCAGGTGGGCACCCTCCTTATTTGACATTTCATTGATAAGCCCACAACATCTCCAGAGGGCACAACGGTGATACCTGGCGTCCCAGTTAGACCCCCCCCTCAATTCCATACCCTCCTGTATTCATCTTGCAGCCCAATTGTTGTCTCTCCTTTTGATCCAGATCCAATTGCTGCTTTTTTCCGCAGAATTTGATAATGATTGTAAAATGATCAACAATAAAATGGAAATGCTTAGATACCAAAAGGTCTTCATGACGAGTTTATTTCCTAAAATCCATGTTGCCAAAGTGATAAATCGATTTAAGTAAGTTAGTAAAAATATTGTAGCCATAAAAGTTTGATCATTTCAATAATCATTCAATATGAAAACATTTTTTTCTGTTTGGATATCCATAAAGCTTTATCATTTTGCTTTTGCTATATCACTTTGTTCTAACTCGCCCCGCGTTATGCAGTCCCAGCATGAAATTTATAATCCAATCCCACATTCAAGAGTGTAACTATATCACAAACTCCTGATGAGGAGATGCACTGTTGTATTAAGCCATATAGATGATAATATAAATCTTGTGACTTTAGAAAATGGAAGTGTTGCCTGCATACATATTCCTAGTTGTATCTAAAACCATTAGTATGAATGGGATAAGAAAATTTCAGCCTCCAAGGAGTTCTGGGAATTTGAATAGTTCAGACAGAAAACTTTCAGTAATTAATACTTCAGAATTTTAGAGTAATTGTTAGAAATAGCTTTGGTTTGCTCTCTGATTTCCTCTGAGGAACTAATCTGGCAATTAAGACAGCATTCAACTATTGCACTAATCCATAAAGATCAGTGTCCATACTGTGCAAAATTGACTAATCTCAGTTGGCAGAGTGGAGACGCCCTGTTTGCTGTGAGCCTTTGACCACTGAATTCTGCATATGGTGATTTGATGTGAAATTCACATATTACATGAAATATAGCTCCCCAAAGTTAAAGTAACAATATCCCCCATGAAAGAATTTGGCAGAAAAATAATGCAGAAGAAAGTCATTAACTGCTATGTTTCCTAATGACGTACATTTCTACTTGTAGTTGATCCTTTTGGTCTTTAAAAATAATTGCCCAGTTATGCAATGCTGATGTATACCCTGTGATTCAAGGGAGCTCTTTAATAATGTACTGTTTGTCGAACTATACCCAAATATATTGCTAACCCATGGATTAAATGTTTTGAAAATGATGAACTTGGAAAAGCCCATAGCAAATTTTCAAAACTAGAGTGCAAGTAAATTATACATTTTAACAAATGTTCTCAGGGTTCTGGTGTGTTTAATATGGACAAGGGCTTACTGACCATTTGTCATTGTACAATTGATGCAAGTAGCTG
This sequence comes from Okamejei kenojei, assembly GCA_035221665.1. Lineage (NCBI taxonomy): Eukaryota > Metazoa > Chordata > Chondrichthyes > Rajiformes > Rajidae > Okamejei > Okamejei kenojei. The sequence goes on along the minus strand of CM069158.1, from coordinate 33,325,055 downwards.
GATATCTCCATCTCCATGCTGTGGTAAAACAGGAATGGCAGATTTATTGATATTGTTGTATTTAAGTGACCTTAACATTTCAGTGCATTTGGGATTCTGAATTTTCAATATTATTATTAGCTCCAATGGCTGGAAATGTAATTGAAGAGTTCAAGAAGGAGAGATTAGAATATCAAAATTCGTTTTATAATTAGCAAAACATATTCCAGGAATAACTATTATTTTTAAAAAGACATAATTTGAAAAAAAGTAATAACATGACTGTTTTGGAATCCACAACTATAAACAGCATCAGCCTTGCAGATTGAAATTCCATGTTGAATTTTCTTCCATTTAACCGTTGCACTGTAATCATTAAATTAAAAGTTTTCTGAATGCAGACCACTGCAATCTTAATGGTGCTATAGAAGCTGTTCTGGATGACTATTTTGGCTTTTAATGGAACATTGGTTTTGAAAGCTTATACATAGATTTGCACTTCCAGTCTTTTGTTGGTATTCAATAGTGATTTGTGCTTTGACAGTTACATTTGTGTACTTATAATTGGTAATATCTAGTCAGGTGGTCCATCAAGAGTCAAAAGACAGATTGGAATTCAGCTTCTTAATTAGCTTAGTTTAGTAGGATGGTTTATTTTGCATAATTGTGCAGAAACCTGAACCAGGCATCAGTAAAATGAAGTGTTTGCCTTGGGGCTAATTGTGGCCTGAATCTTACAAAGAAGAATGAAAAAAATATTTTGAAAAGGGAGCAAGACCTCTTGTAGTCCAAATCTCTTGCCCAGGAATCCTAATTTGATTTGCTTCTGAAGTTTTATAAAATGTGGGTATAAATCTTCAGAATAACAGAATGGGTTTTACATAACCTCATCAGTAGCATGATCGGTATATTGAAAATGTTCTTTTCAAATGATATTTTTAATTTATCCATTAATTGAATGGGTGCATTTTTAGTAATCCTCAGATTTGCTTTTCATATTATGAATAATATGCATCCAAAGGCCTTTGAATGCTAACAAAGAATTGTGAAAATTATTAAGGTATACTACAGGAGGCAGTAAATGGACAGAAATTGAAGCATCAATTCAATTTAATTGACATAACAAATTGGTTGGAGAAGATGTAATTACAAGTACAGAATTGGTTTCAAACTATGGTAAAACAATAGTTCTTAATGTTAACTAATTTATATTGATTTATGTTCAGTCTTATTGTGGACGCATTTATTTTTGAACATAAATTATTTTTTTTAGAAATGTGTAGGAGCCATTAAGCTATAGAAATTGGATTTTGAGAACATTGTAAAAACTGCCATTATAAAATGTTTTTAGTTTTAAATCACTTAGTATCTGCATGTTAACAAGAATTAAAAAAAATACAAATGAGAGAAAGGCTTGCAAATACCATTGATCTCAAATAAAACGTGAAATACTACAAATACAAGTTAATCAAGGATTGATTAAGAGTGGTCGTTTAATTGTATATCAAAACAAAGTCTGATAAAGGATACTCTTTATTGGCAGCATTTCCTAAAACGTAAATTACTTCATTTCTGTCCATTTACATAGCATTTTCAATAAGGGCAGTACTTAATGAGTTGTCAAGTTCATATATATGACGACTTGAATCTATGTTAAAACAACTAAATTAAAGCTCACCTGGGGTAAAAATTACTTCAGGCAAATATTTCTTGCAGGTCACTGTAGAGTCATAGAGTGATACAGTGTGGAAACGGGCCTTTCGGCCCAACTTGCCCACACCAGCCAACAATGTCCCAGCTACACTTGCCTGCGTTTGGTCGATATCCCTCAAAACCTGTCCTATCCATGTACCTGTGTAACTCTTTCTTAAATGATGGGATAGTCCCAGCCTTGCCTAGCTCCTCTGGCAGCTTGTTCCATACACCCATCACCCTTTGTGTGGAAAAAGTATAATCTTTTCCCTTTCACCTTGAACCTATGTCCTCTGGTCCTCGATTCCCCTACTCTGGGCAAAATACTATGTGTATCTACCCAATCTATTCCTCTCTTGATCTTATACACCTCTATAAGATCACCCCTTATCCTCCTGCGCTCCATGGAATAAAGACCCAGCCTGCACAACCTCTCCCTATAGCTCACACCCTCTCGTCCTGGCAACATCCTCGTAAATCTTTTCTGAGCTCTTTCAAGCGTGACAATATCTTTCCTATAACATGGTGCCCAGAACTGAACACAATATTCTAAATGCGGTCTCACTAACGTCTTATACAATTGCAACATGACCTCCCAACTTCTATACTCAATACTCTGACTGATGAAGGCCAAAGTGCCAAAAGTCTTTTGACCACCTTATCTACCTGCGACTCGACCTTCAAGGAACCATGCATCTGTACTCCTAGATCCCTCTGCTCTACAACACTACCCACAGATAATGCAGAATCTTGGTACATCTTAACAGCTACTAGTAGTTATGTCTCAAACAACACGTTTACCTATACTGAAACGTTTACCTATACTGCATTAAGCCATTTTCCGTCTTGAAACTATAGTATAAGAGAATCGTGCAGATTGTTTTAATTATTGTCAAAATGTAAACCCAGTTGCTTGAATAATTTCTTGCAGTGTGTGATTAAATGTCATTCCTGCAACTTGAAGGGTTTTTTAGATGTTATTATTTTAATCATTGTGTTTAAATGTTGAAAACCTAGTATTTGCTTTTCATATTTTCTTCTTAACCTACTAGGGTGATGATTGCTGTATACCAAAGACATAAATGAACACACACTTTAAAGAAAGCAAAAGCACTATGGAACATACAGCTTTGATATTGTCCATTTGTCCTTGCTGTGTACATGCGAATAATTAATGCTATATTGATAGAAAATTGATAGAATTAGAATAAATAATGACTATTAAATATATACTTTTGTGTCAATGTGCTGTTTACAATCTAGTGCCGAATATTAGAAGCTAGATTGTGATTCTCAGGGTTTTTTGAAAACATTAACTGCTGTATATCTTTCAGTGATTGTAATAATCAAATATTATGCAGGCCTATCTTACCTCGTTTTTTCCCCTCAATTTTAATTCATGTCTTGACATATTTGTGGGAGCCTGTTTTTAATTTATGAAAATTACTAGACAAGTGCAAAATTTGATCTGAAAAAACTAGCAGCCTTAAATCTAGCATGCAAGAAAGTATAAGAATAGACAATTCCAGTTGAAAAGTCAACATAGTTGAATAGATTTCTTCTATCCTTTTAAATGAAAAGGTAAAGACACGTGGAAAAAAAATAATAAAGATGCCCTTTTTCAAATGTTTTATCCACAAGGAAAAACTAAATCTACAATAGGATTATTGGTAAAAGTAAATTAGTAGTCCGAGTAAAATAATTTGAAATGTGAATAGAACTTGAGAGAGCAGTCAAAGTAATGCAAAAAGGTATGTCCTTGCAAATGTAAATTGAAGAATTATAAAAAATGAAATATAGTAATGAGACAAATTTAAATGTTTTATTCCATCTGCAAACATGAAGACAGAAATCAAAAGTAAGCTTCCACAAATATGGCTTCAAGTTTTATTTTGTGCTATGATTGTTTCCTTAGTTTTTTTTGTTTTCAGTGTTTCTAAATACTGAATATTTTGTATTTGTTTTAAAATGTCACTTATTCGAACTGGTTAGAACAGGAAAGTAAATTTCCCAACTCAGGAAAACCACTTACACAGAGCTTCAGCTTTAAAAATGTGATTTTTATCCCTTTCCGTTGCCTTGTTTTGTGTTCATATTTCTCTATTGTACTGGTGTTATGTGACTTATCACTAGTGGTTTACATTTTATAACTGCGACAAATTGTATTTAACCCTCTGGATATTTAAAAGGATAAAAATGCTAATGTAAAATTGGCAGAATATTGATAATAAATTTAAAAGTTCTGACTTTTACTGTTTTTATCTTTTGGTGAAATTATGTCCTGTAATGGCATCATACTCTGTGCCGTCAATCATGCCTATCTATACTACACCCACATGCCGGGATTTATTCCTAATACCTCAATGTCTTGCTCATTCATGTACCTGATAAGATTTAAATTGTTACTGTTCCTGCCATCACCACCCTCTCTGGCATCTGGACACCACCACCTCCTAATGTGAAAAAATTAAGTTCAAGTTCAAGTGAGTTTATCGTCATGTGTCCCTCATAGGACAATGAAATTTCGTGCTTTGCATCAGCACAAAGAACATAGAAGGCATTTACTACAAAATAGATCAGTGTGTCCATATACCATATATAAATGTATATACACACATGAATAAATAAACTAATAAAGTGCAAATAACAGATAATGGGTTATTAGTTATCAGAGTTTTGTCCGAGCCAGGTTTAATAGCCTGAGGGGAAGTAGCTATTCCTGAACCTGGTCGTTGCAGTCTTCAGGCTCTTGTACCTTCTACCTGAAGGTAGCAGGGAGATGAGTGTGTGGCCAGGATGGTGTGGGTCTTTGATGATACTGCCAGCTTTTTTGAGGCAGCGACTGCGGTAAATCCCCTCGATGGAAGGAAGGTCAGAGCCGATGATGGACTGGGCAGTGCTTACTACTTTTTGTAGTCTTTTCCTCTCCAGGGCATTCAAGTTGCCGAACCAAGCCACGATGCAACCGGTCAGCAAGCTCTCTACTGTGCACCTGTAGAAGTTAGAGAGAGTCCTCCTTGACAAACCGACTCTCCGTAATCTTTTCAGGAAGTAGAGGCGCTGGTGAGCTTTCTTGATAATTGCATCAGTGTTCTCGGACCAGGAGAGATCTTCAGAGATGTGCGTGCCCAGGAATTTAAAGCTCTTGACCCATTCAACCATCAGTTGATATAAACGGGACTGTGGGTCCCCATCCTACTCCTTCCAAAGTCCACAATCAGTTCCTTGCTTTTGCTGGTGTTGAGGGCCAGGTTATTGTGCTGGCACCATATGGACAGTTGCTCGATCTCCTGTACTCCGACTCATCCCCATCAGTGATACGTCCCTGCGATCGTCAGCAAACTTGATGATGGAGTTCGCACTGTGACCGGCTACGCAGTCATGAGTATAGAGAGAGTACAGCAGGGGACTGAGCACGCAGCCTTGAGGTGCTCCCGTGCTGATTGTTATCGAGTCTGACACATTTCCACCAATACGAACAGACTGGTCTGTGAATGAGGAAGTCGAGGATCCAATTGCAGAGGGATGCGCAGAGACCCAGTTCTGCAAGTTTGGTAACCAGCTTGGAGGGGATGATAGTATTAAATGCCGAGCTGTAATCAATGAATAACAGCCTGACATATGAGTTGTTTTTGTCCAAGTGGTCCAGGGTGGAGTGGAGAGCCAGCGAGATCGCATCCACCGTTGATCTGTTGTGGCGGTAAGCGAACTGCAGTGGGTCCAGGTTTTTGTCGAGGTAGGAGTTGATTTGCGCCATGATTAACCTCTCGAAGCACTTCATCACCACAGGCGTTAGTGCCACTGGTCGATAGTCATTGAGGCACGTCACCTTGCTCTTCTTGGGCACTGATATAATTGATGCCTTTTTGAAGCAGGTGGGAACCTCAGACCTCAGAACTCAGAAGTGAGAGGTTGAAAATGTCCGTAAAAACTCCAGCCAGTTGGTCCGCACAGGTTTTTAGAACACGACCAGGTATACCATCAGGTCCAGGCGCTTTTCGAGGGTTCGCCCCTCTGAAGGATTTCCTGATGTCGGCCTCTGTGACAGACTGAAATACCATCACAGCGAATGAGGGCTCGGGAAGGCACATCGGTGTTCTCCCTATCAAAATGTGCGTAAAACGCATTCTCATCAGGGAGTGATGTTTCGCCAACATTCCAGCTGCCTCCTGATTTTGCCTTGTAGGAGGCTATTGCATTCAGGCCCTGCCACAGCTGCCGAGCATCTGTCTCATCCTCCAGCTTGGAGCAGAAGTCCCTTTTGGCCTTTTTGATGGCCTTACCAAGGTCGTACCTGGACTTCTTATAGACCATTGTATCATCAGACATGAATGCCCGGTGTCTGGTCTTCAGAAGAGTGCGGATCTCAAAGTTGATCCAAGGTTTCTGATTGGGAAACACTCGGAAGGTTTTTGTAGGGATGCAGTCCTCCACACATTTCTTAATGAAGTCTGTAACGACTGTGGCGTATTCGTTCAAGTCCGTTGCCGAGTCCTTGAACATTGCCCAGTCTACAGACTCCAAACAGTCCTGTAGTTGTTTCCCTTACCCCCCCCCCCCCCCCCCCCCCCCCCCCTCCCGACCAGCTCTGTACTGTCCTCACCTCTGGGGGTGCGCTCTATAATTGCTGCCTGTAGGCAGGGAGAAACAGCACTGCGGTATGGTCAGATTTACCGAAGTGAGGGCGAGGGATAGAGCGGTAGGCATTCTTGATGGTGGTGTAGCAGTGGTCGAGGGTGTATGATCCTCTGGTGCAGCAGGAGACATGTTGGTGGAATTTGGGGAGTGATTTCTTTAGGTTTGCCTAATTGAAGTCCCCAGCAACGGTGGTAAAAGCCTCGGGGTAGGAAGTCTGGTGTTTGTTGACCACGGCGTGCAGCTCCTCCAGTGCCAGATGGACGTAGACCGCGATCAAGATGATGGAGGTGAATTCCCTCGGAAGGTAGAAGGGACGGCACTTCACCGCCAGATGTTTGAGGTGTGGAGAGCAGGTGTTGGACAGGACTGCCACGTCTGAGCACCACGCAGAGTTGACCATGAGGCAGACGCCCCCTCCTCTCCCTTTCCCAGATGCCAGTGTACGGTACATGCGGTGGATGGAGAACCCTTCAGGCTGGACCGCTGAGTCTGGGGAGCTGGGGGTGAGCCGTGTCTGTGAAACACACCACACAGCATTCCCTCAGCTCCCTTTGATAAAGCAGTCTTGCCCTTAAGTCATCCACTTTATTTTCAATGGACTGTACATTTGCCAGTAGGATAGTAGGGAGAGGGGGTCGAAGTCCCCTGCGCTTCAGTCTGACCTGAAGTCCTGCCCGCCGGACACGTTTCCAGACACAATGGAGGCGTGTTCCAGGTATTGAGTTTACTGTACCTGCGGACCTGCGTTGGAACAGGGATTTCTTCACAGACAGCAGCTCCAGCTCCTTCAAAGTCGGCAGCTGCAGCTCCAGCTTAATTGTTCCTGGGAGATCCAGCCCGTTGGCTCTGGAGATCATCACGGGGTTCCGAGGTACAGTACCTGGGTTCCTCAGTCGGGTCGGGTGATTTCCAGCGACCGTGGGAAAGTTTAAAGTCCGGGGTTCCCGCGGCTGCAGGAGATAGCAAAATTGCGAGAGCCTTGAGGTGCTCAAGCAGCTTGTCTGAAACTGCACCGTTTTCTGCCGTTTTCCTGATCCAGGTGAGTTGATTGAACTTGTATTTAAGCCTTCTAGGTTCTGGAGCTCCGCAAAAGTCGCTGCAAAAATTACCCTTTGCATCTCCTTTAAGTCTTTCCCTTCTCACCGTAAGTCTGTATCCTCCAGTTTTACACACCCCTATCATGGGAAACAGACACTGGCTACTTATCTTTCTTCAAAGTGACTATGGGGATTTATTTTCCCTTAATTATGACTTCACCTCCACCATTGGCGATAAGGCTCTTAAATACGTCTATTCTAATTGCCATACTTCTGCTTACAAACATGTCCTCCCATTGGAGATAATGAAGAGTCTTGGTCTCGCCAGCCTCCTCGTTCAACGGATCATCCTCTGTAATTTTGCCACCTTTTGCAAAATGCCGCCACAAAGCAGACCTCTTCCCTTTTCAATTTCCAAAGGGACTGTTTCCTGTGTTACTCCTTAGTTCAGTCTTCGACCTTCTTAAACAATCACTCCGTTTCTCATGAGATGCAACCCTGCCTTTTACCTCTATCCATCATTCAGGCATCCAAATATTTCCTCCAGGCGAAGCAATGATTCACTTGCGTTTAATCCAATTCAGTTTTGCTACATCTAATGTGCCCAAATAGAATACCTTTTATTGTCATTCAAACAGCTTGGTTTGAACGCAATTGCATTTTCTACAGTCTTAACATTACAAAAAAGCCCAAGACCCACACTTAACACAGTTTACACAAACATCCATCACAGTGAATCTCCAACACCTCCTCACTGTGATGGAAGGCAAAAGTCTTATCTCTTCCCTTTGTTCTCCCGTGGTCCAGCAGTCAACTGCAGCGTCGAGGCGACTGGGGCTCACGATGTTAAAGCCCCCGGCGGGCGATGGTAAGTCCCGCGGCCATTAAGCCGCGCCGGGCAATGTTAGGCCCCGTTCTAAGTCATTTAACCTGGCGATTCCGGCGGGAGAAGTTGCCGTTGCCGATGCTCCAGATGTTACCGTCCACAGGGCCTGCGGCTGGAGCCTCCGAAGTTGGGTCGTAGCCGCGCGCCACCACAGCTCTTCCCGTTCTGAAGACGGCCAGCTCCATGATGGGGGAAATAGTCGGGACCCCGTACAGGGAAGAGATTAACGGTTTAACCCACCCCCCACATACACAGCTAAAAAAATATATAAAAACTAGAGTCAAAACATATTTAACGAGACAAAAATGTTTAAAAAGACAGACAGACTACAGTCGAGCCGCTGCCGTTAGGCGCCGCCAAACTGCAAAGTGGTCTCTTACATTATATAAACCAAACACCGGTTATGTGATCTTCACAAAACACCACTAAAAGCCCATAGAGGCAACTGAGCTTCTAGCTGCTTGCCCATATCGCTCCCACTATCTTTGGCCGCCTGTACCATTCCAACAAAGCCCAACATCAGAGGTAACTCATCTTCCTTCTAGGCATGGTATCCAGCATTGAACTAAACAATCTCAGATAACCAGCCATTCCTGTTTGTGTGGGAACTGGCACTTACAACTGATGCTATCTGTCCTGCTAAACATTTCCAGCATTCCCTTTTATTTTGGATATTCAGCAGCTGTTGTACTCTGTCGCAAACGTTTGGCACTGTTTTTCAACTTTCCTCAACTCAAATAACTTATTTTCTCGTTACTCCAATTCTGATGAGGCCATTAATCTGAAAGGTTAACACTATTTGCGTCTGCAAGGATGTTCCTTGCTAATTAGGGTATTCTAAAACAGAGTATATCACCTTTCTCTGTACCCATAGTGGTGAAAACATTCTGTTGTCTTATTGTCAGTGAAGGAAGCCTACAGCATCATTACCTGACCCAGAGCAGGAAATTATTTTCCAATAATTTTATTCTGTTGCAGATGGTCATTTGTCAACGTTTCATTTTGATTCTGTGCATGTGTCTCTGCAAACTTATGCTACGATGGAGAAATTTAATGCCATGTCACACTGGTAGCCCTGGCTCAACAGTTTTGTTTATACATATAGCATGGAAGCAGGCTCTTTGAGTACACACCAGTTCTATGTTATCCCACTTTCTCATCCACATCCGACACATTAGGGGCAATTTGCAGGCGCCAATGAATCTACAAACCCGCACAGCTTTCGGGTGTGGGAGGAAACCAGAGCACTCGGAGGAAACCTCGCTGTCACAAGGAGAACGTGCAGTCTCCACACAGACATCACCCAAGGTCAGGATCGAACCCAGGTCATTGACTATGAGGTGGCAGCTCTATCAACCACGCCACTTTTGCTTGTCTTGCTTATGTTATTTATAATAAAAGCCTGAAAGACACATTCATGCCAAGTCATCATCCATTTAAAAATAACACTATTTGAAGATTCATTTATTTATTTTTTTCTGAATAAATTAACAACTTCCACTTCCATCTCTTTCCCAAGGACAATAATTTGTGGTCTTAGTTTTATAGACTATCCTAATTTATTCAGATAATGTATTACTTAAAACATCAGGATAGTTGAACCCAGATATCATATGACTTTATCCTATTGTAATATACCATATTCTTGCTTAGTACAGGTGAGAGAGGTTATGGGGAGAAGGCAGGAGAATGGGGTTAGGAGGGAGAGATGAATCAGCCATCATTGAATGGTGGAGTAGACTTGATGGGCGAATGGCCTAATTCTATTCCTATTTCTTATGATCCATATGACTATTCTAGCAACCGACAGGCTGAAACCATCCTGTCAAAGATTTGGCTGTGTGCTGCTAATGTTTTGACCATTTCATTGAAACATTGTGCAGAGCATATGCCTGAATTTCTGTTATGTGTTGATGTTGTTAAAAGCTGTTGGTGGTATAAACTTGTAAAATTACACCCCTGCTCTAGACACAGCTGCTAAAATCAACTAACATGTCCAATGCAAGTGTGAAAATGAGATGCTAAAGTGGGAGTAACTTAGTATTTTGGATACACTACATTTAGAGTAGTACATTTTTTGCACTTTTATTGATGAACATATTTTAAACGTCTAGAATATTCATACTAAGTTGCAATTAAGTCTTGGGCAAGATAATGCATGATACCGTGGGGATACTTCTCGATTTTTTTATTTTATTCCATACATCAGCAGTCAGATGTACAATTTAGAAACACTTCTATATAAAATGGCAGGTGGAATTCAATAGTTATATTTTTCTTAATTATTATCTCTATCACCACCAACCCAGTCAACAAAAAATAATTCTGTCTAAATGAAAAAAAATTCAGTTATTGCAATTTCCTGCCCTTGAGAAAGTGAAGAATAGCTAGTATGAACATCATTCAGTACGGCTGAAGAGCATACAGCCTGATTCTGTCTGCATTATATAAATGGCTGCCGTTGGCTCCATGGATCATCTTTTGAATATTCTTTCAATGTCACAATATATGATGGGTTTTGCCAGTAAAAGTAATAGGAGAGGTGGGAAGAAAGATCTCATTTAGCAGGCAACATATTTATTCAATGCATTTATATGAAATAGAATCAAATAAAAATAACAAAATAGAAGCAAAGCAGAAGTTAAACTAGTGAAGATTGGGTTTTATAAAAATAATTCTGGACCTTGGAGATGCTAAGGTCATGCCTGCAACTTTCCAATCTGCTGTTGGATAAGTCGTTGTAAATGACTTCTCCGACATTTAAATGTAATTTAAATGTAAAAATTTAGCTGCTTTTTGGCTCTAGAAAAAAAAATCTGGCAATGGAGGGTCGGATTCCTCTTTTAAAAAAAACTAGTTTGTCTTCATTCCTCAGATGAACAGGATTGTGTTTATTGTATTATGATAGCAAAAGGTTAAGGGTGGAGGCTGACCCCTCATCTTAGTAATGAGAAAGGTGATGGCAGCCTGATAAATGTTCCTGACAAAGACCCATCATTTATTTATTTGCCTCTGTACTCCACAGCTTGAGATTTGTAATAGAAAAAAATTACGTGGTTAAAGTGCACATTGTCAGATTTTATTAAAGGCCATTTTTATACATATTGGTTTCACTATGTAGAAATGACAGCTGTGTTTATACATAGTCCCCCATTTCAGGGCACCATAATGTTTGGGACACATGGCTTCACAGGCGTTTGTAATTGCTCAGGTGTGTTTAATTGCCTCCTTAATGCAGGTATAAGAGAGCTCTCAGCACCTAGGCTTTCCCCTCGGCCGTCGTGTTGAAACCGTGAGCTGGATCGACCGACCGCACACACAAGCACATCACAAAGGTGGGGGCCAGGGAAAGCGGGGGAGCTCTGTCTGAAATTCATACCCGCAATGAAGAGGAAGGTAAAACGGCTGCACAGTAACGGTAAGTCCTTTAGAGAGCGCGGGGGGAGAGAGTGGAGACACTTTCAAGAGGTATAGTAAGGTTTAGCGGGCATTTTACCTGCAGGTAGGTTTTCCTTGGTCCTGAAAACTCCAATGAGCCAATCCGAATTGCCGGACAGCGAAGGATACTGCCTATGGCTGCCCTCAACTGCCTGTTACAAAATAGCGACCCCACTCCACTACGAGTTCAAAAGAACCATGCCGACCAAATTTTACTCGCGGAAAAATTTTCAACATGCTGAAAATTTTTCCCCGATCTAGCTGAGGCCACGAGTATTCGGGAACTTCCCTCAAGCATGAAGGAGATTTCCAGCGACCTCCTAGGACCAAGTGTCGACCATGCTGCGAGTTTGAAGGTCAAAGACACTCTTCTAAACTCGCAGATTAGGTCGCCCAAGTGGGACAGCCCCTTTAGGCTTACCAAAATCAACTGTTTGGAACATCATTAAGAAGAAAGAGAGCACTGGTGAGCTTACTAATCGCAAAGGGACTGGCAGGCCAAGGAAGAACTCCACAGCTGATGACAGAAGAATTCTCTCTATAATAAAGAAAAATCCCCAAACATCTGTCCGACAGATCAGAAACACGCTTCAGGAGTCCAGTGTGGATTTATCAATGACCACTGTCCGCTGAAGACTTCATGAACAGAAAGACAGAGGCTACACTGCAAGATGCAAACTACTGGTTATCCGCAAAAATAGAATGGCCAGATTGCTAAAGCAATAAAGAAATTTTTCAAAGCTAAAAAATGGTCAATTGAGTAGTTAAGTCAATCACCCGATCTGAACCCATTTGAGCATGACTTTTATATGCTGAAGAGAAAACTGAAGGGGACTAGCCCCCAAAACAAGTATAAGCTAAAGATGGCTGCAATATAGGCCTGGCATAGCATCATCAGAGAACACACCCAGCAACTGGTGATGTCCATGAATCGCAGACTTCAAGCAGGACACGCTAGAGGCAGTAAACATGTTACCAATGTTGGGGGGAGTCCAGAACTCAGTTTAAGAATAAGGAGTAAGCCATTAAGAAAGGGGACGAGGAAACACTTTTTCTCACAGAGAGTGGCGAGTCTGTAGAATTCTCTGCCTCAGAGGGCGGTGGAGGCAGGTTCTCTGGATGCTTTCAAGAGAGAACTAGATAGGGCTCTTAAAAATAGCGGAGTCAGGGGATATGGGGAGAAGGCAGGAACGGGATACAGATTGGGGATGATCAGCCATGATCACATTGAATGGCAGTGCTGGCTTGAAGGGCCGAATGGCCTACTCTTGTACCTATTGTCATTGCATGCAAAGGATATGCAACAAAATATTGAACATGACTACTTTCATTTACATAACATTGTTGTGTCCCAAACATTATGGTGCCTTGAAATTGGGGGGACTATGTATAAACACTGCTGTAATTTCTACATGGTGAAACCAAAATGTATAAAAATTGCCTTTATTAAAATCTAATAATGTGCACTTTAACCATGTGCGATTTTTTTTCTATTACAAATCTCAAATTGTGGAGTACAGAGGCAAATAAATAAATGATGGGTCTTTGACCCAAACATTATGGAGGGCACTCTAACACTAACTCCTTGAGTTCTGGAATCCAGCACAATCAACAAAAAAAGTTAAATGGAAGGCCTATCATCAAGTGTTAAATATTGAAAAGTTTCAGTTTGCAATAATCATCTGAGGTAGACAAGTAGTTTATATAATTACACCAATTGGTTAAAGTCTACTGAATCACAATCAAAATAGTACAGGATAAGAAGAAGCAATTCAATCCTTTGTCTATGCCAGTTTAAGAACGATCATATTGACCCGACTTCCAGCTCTTCCCCGTATTCTTGCAATTTTTATCTCCCTGACATTTGAGTCATTACTTTTTGAGAGCTATTATTGAATCTGTTTCTCCCACCCTATCAAAATATTCTGAATAATTACATTTAAGTCGTAGAGTTATATAGCACAGAAACAGGCCCTTTGGCCCAACTTGTACATGCCGACCAAGATGTCCCATTTATACGAGTCCCACCTGCCCATGTTTGGTCCATATCCCTCTGAACCTCTCCTATCTTATCCCTCTAAACTTTTCCTATCATGCATTAAAAATCCTTTGGACAGGCTATAATGTGGATTTTATACAATTGACAGAATTTTGTATCCAGTCAACTTTATGGAAGCTTGTGCAGAAAGCAATCTATAGAAGTATTTGAATGCTAAAATTAAAGAAATAAAGGGATGGATGTGTGTTTTAAGAGGAAATTAGTTAAGGTAGGCTGGGAACCAGCATGGTTGTGGAGATGGAATTAGTGTTCTTGATGATAGGATGCATATGTGCCTGGTTCAGCCTTGTCACTTGTTTTAGTCATTGCTGGGAGAGATAAAAGGCAGTGATTCAGGTATCCTGCATATTTAGTTGGAAGAAGTTTTTACTCATCATGCACATTATTTTGAATTTCAGGCAAAACATATGACAGACAAAGCAAAAAATTGCTGGAAGAATTCATCAAGCTAATTCATCAAGCAGCATCTGCCGAGACAAAGGACCACATCGAACACATCTCTTCAGACCTTGACTCTATTGTGTCTTCTCTTGTACAGTCCCTTTCCACTATATTAGAGCCATCTCTCACAACTATCTAGACTGCACTTCTTCCAACCCTACTTCCTGCAAAGACTATCTCCTACTCCCAATTCCTCCGTCTACGCCGCATCTGCACCCAAGATGAGGTGTTCCATACCAGGACATCCGAGGTGTCCTCATTCATTAGGGAACAGGGGTTCATCTCTTCCATCATAGATGAATCCCTCACATATGCCTCCATAGTACCCCGCAGCTCCCCTATTGCTCCCCCTCCCCTTAGTCCTTACCTTTCACCCCATCAGCCGTCGCATACAGCACATAATCCTCCGATATTTTCGCCCCTTCAACGGGATCCCACCACTAGTCACATCTCCCCATCTCCACCGCTTTCCACCTTCCGCAGAGACCGATCCCTTCACAACTCCCTGATTAACTTATCTGTTCCCACCCAAACCAACCCCTTCGCAGGTACCTTCCCTTGCAACCGCAGGAGATGCAACACCTGTCTCCATACCTCCCTCGACTCTGTCCGGAGACCCTTACGGTCCTTTCAGGTTAGGCAGAGGTTCACCTGCACCTCCTTCAACCTCATCTACTGTATCTGTTGTTCAAGGTGTGGATTCTTATACAACGGTGAGACCAAACGTAGACTGGGTGATCGTTTCGCTAAACACCTTCGCTCAGTCCGCCTGGACCTACTTGCTCTTCTGGTTGCCAAACACTTTAATTCCCATTCCCACACTGATCTTTCTGCCCGAGGCCTCCTCCATTGTCAGATTAAGGCCAAATGCAAATGGGAGGCCTCCAATATTTTGCAAACAGCATCTCATATTTTGCTTGAGCAGCTTACAACCCGGTATTAATATTGATTTCTCTAACTTTAAGTAACCCTTGAAACCCCTCTTTCTCCTTCCCTCCCCAACCAAGTCGTATCAGGTTCAACGTCATCTTTTTTTTATGGCTTTGCAAATATTTGATAAATGTATAAATGTAAATAATTTGGTGTACATATGGAAAAAGGTGTTTATAGCTGCTAAATTTGTATAAGATAATTATAAGCAGTTAAATAAGGGGTGGGAATTAATAAGCTTTGGCTTCTTCCTGCTCCTTTTCAGACACATACGATTCATTTATTTATAAATATTGTTTATGACACTTTATAAATATTGTTTTGTCTTTGTTGTTTTTAATGCTGTTTCATACTTGCTTTTTATTTTTTAGTCTGTTCGAAATAAAGGATTTATTATTATTATTATGATGTTGAATCTCATTGCCTGTATTCGTTTTTACCTAGGCCACTGTGAGCACTGGCCTTTTACCTTTAGCATTGTTACTTTTTCTATATCTTTCATTCATTTGATCTATATCTCTCTACATCACCGTCTTTATCTCTCGTTTTCCTTTCCCCTGACTCTCTGTCTGAAGAATGGTCTCTCCTTTTCTCCAGAGATGCTGCCTGTCCCGCTGAGTTACTCCAGCATTTTCTGTCTATCCACAACTTTCAATTTGGTGATATGCAGAGTACTGCCCTGCCGACTACAAATTCAGAAGATCCAATTTGACTGGAAAGTACAGAAGGCATTGGGCCGAAGAGCCTGTTTCCGAGCTTCAGTTTTAGAAATGCAACGTGGAAACAGGCCCAAGCCCTTCGGCCCGAGTCCATGCTGACCAGCGATCTCCTACACACGGGCAATTTACAGAAGCCAATTAACCTACAAACCCGCACGTCTTTGGAGCATGGGAGGAATCCGGAGAAAACCCACGCGGTAACAGGGAGAACGTCCAAACTCCGTGCAGACAGCACCCGAGGTGAGGATCGAACCCGGGACTCTGGCGCTGTGAGGCAGCGGCTGTTCGCCGCTGGGCCGTTGCCGGGGTAACGGCTGGGC
The DNA here is from genome assembly GCA_035221665.1 of Okamejei kenojei. Classification (NCBI taxonomy): domain Eukaryota; kingdom Metazoa; phylum Chordata; class Chondrichthyes; order Rajiformes; family Rajidae; genus Okamejei; species Okamejei kenojei. Next base: position 33,308,916 of record CM069158.1, on the reverse strand, counting down.
ACCGCCGCCGCTCTTGCCGCGCCGCTCCTTGGCGGCGGGGATTGTGGGAAGGCTGTAAGATGGCGGCGGCGGGGGGGACGACGGCGGCGGCGGGCGCGCTGGAGGTGGTGTTGAGCTGCGATGCCGGCGGCTCGCTCTGCAACTGCAGCGTGTGGGAGCCGCGCTCCGGCACCTCGCTCACCACTTACCGCGGCGGCAACTCCTCGGCCCGCGCCCTCTGCACTTTGGGTGGCGAGTACCTTCTGGGAGCGCAGATCGGCAAGAGCTACATCAGCGTGTGGGAACTGCAGCGGAAGGTGAGCACAGTAATTCATTGACACATGGGTTTCAGGTGAAGGGGAAATGATTTAATAGGAACCCCAGGGGCTACGTTTTCACACAGAGGATGGTGGGGGTATGGAACAAGCTACCAGGGGAGGTAGTTGAGGCGGTACTCAAGTTCAAGTGAGTTTATTGTCATGTGTCCCTGATAGGACAATGACAGTCTTGCTTTGCTTCAGCACAACAGAACATATTACACATTGACTACAAAACAGATCAATGTGTGTGTCCATATACCATTATAATATACCATATAGCTATGTTGAAGAAACAATTAAATGGGTACATGGGTACAGGTTAAACAGGTACATAGGATAAGTTTAGACAAGAGACGAGACATTTATTGTCACATGCACCAATTGGTACAGTGAAATTTGGGGTCACCATTTCGAGGGATATGTGCCAAATGCAGGCTGGTGGGACTAGTGTAGATGGGACATGTTGGCCAGTGTGGGCATGTTGGGCCGAAGGGCCTGTTTACACGCTGTATGACCCTTTGACTGTATGTGGGGTAGGAAGGGTGGGAGGAGAACATGGGGATAGGAATGTGTGGGGAAGAGAACAAAGGGACTAGAAGAAAAGGAGGTGGAAAGAACTTGGGGTGGCGACTGGATGGAATAGCAATGAAATGTGGTTCGGGGACTTGAGGGGGAAGCATGAGCAGAGCACTGGAGAGGAATGGGATGTGGGCAGGGGGCAGGAGGACAAGAGTTTAGTTTATTTATTATTGTCATTATTGTTATTATTGAGGTACAGTGAAAAGCTTTCTAAGTTGTACGCTGTCCAGTCAGCGGAAAGACTATAGATAGACATAAAAACCTGGAGTGGAATAACTCAGCGGGTTAGGCAGCATCTCTGGAGAAATGGAATAGATGACGCTTTAGGTCGAGACCCTTCTTCAGACTGTACATGGTTGTACATGGTTATGATGAATCGGCCCACAGGGCACAAGTACAGGATAATAAAGGGAATAGTGTTTAATGCAAGTACAGAAAACTCTGAATAAAGATAGTCTGAGGGTCACCAATGAGAAAGCTAGTAGGTCAGGACTGCTCTTTAGTAGGTTCAGTTGCATGATAACAATTGGGAAGGAACTCTCCCTGAGTTGTGGCTTGCATGTTGTCAAGCAGCAGAATTAAGTGAATTTCTGAGGCTAGTTGAGTTTGAGAAGTTCTCTAGATTGACCACTAAGAGCATCAGAAAGGATAACTGAGGTCATGTATTTGACTGAACTTATCTATGTATTGAGCATAGTAACAGGCCATTCAGCCCACCAAGTTGATGCTGACCTTTGATCATCAGTTCACACTAGTGTTGCGCTATCCCACATTCTCATCCATTCCCTACGCATTTGGGGCAATTTACAGAGGCCAATCAACCTACAAACCCACATGTCTTTGGGATACAAGAGCACCTGGAGAAGCCCACATGGTTACAGGGAGAATGGGTATACTTCACATGGCAGTGGTGAGGGTAGTAGTCCTATCAACATCGATACTGTATCCTGCATTTTACATGGATGTCGCATCCATTGTACTACTTGATGGGAGTGTCCACTTGCTGTTTTACGCTGTATCTGGAGGTACATGTTTTTAAGCGTATGTATCATCTGGAGAAGGGAGAAGAAGGAATGATTGGGTGTGAGAACGCATGAAGTGTAGGTAAATTTGATTTTGGGGGGATGGGGTGGGGGAGGCTGGTTTGCATAATGGGCTGGGCTACATTCAAAATGCTCTGCAATTTCTTGCAATGGGGTTGGACCAGGACAGTGTTGATGATATTGATACTTAAGAACTTGAAGCTCTAGCGTATCACCATTTTAGCACCATTGATATAGATTGGGGCATGCATTCCACTCTGATTCCTGCAGACAATGACCAGTTCCTTCATTTTGCTGACATTTGAGGGAGACGATGATGTTTTGAATCCTCAAAGGGTGGTGGAAGCAGTCTTCGGATATACTTAAGGCAAAAGTAGTTAAAATCAAGACAAATAAGGAGCTGAAAGTTATAGAGTGCATCTCCGATTAGACGAGCCAAGATGTTGGTATTGGTTTTAAGTTCTGAGTTGTAAATATCACTTTACAATTTTCACTGTTCCAAAAATAAATATTCTTATAAAAAATATTTGTACATGGTAGTGCAAATCTCCAATGAGTGGATACTTGAACAGTGGGTGGAGTGATATTAGTTCAGTGTGTGCTTGTAGATTTTTATTAAATAAATACTATCATCTTTTTGCTTTAGGATCAATTGCAGCAGAAGATAATCTGTCCTGGGATTGTTACCTGTCTTGCCGTGTCACCCAATGGACTTTACATTACTGCCGGCATTGAAGAGAGCATTTATTTGTGGGAGGTAAACATTAAAGTTGCTGTTTATCTTTATGTGCTATAAACTTTTAATTTTCAATTTAATATTTACTGACTGCACAGTGTTTATATAAAATTGGGATTTGGGAATATAAGGCAAACAAACTTTCTGGTGTGTGTTTCTTGTGTAGGAAGGCACTGCAGATGCTGGTTTACACCGAATTAGACACAAAATGCTGGAGTAACTCAGTGGGACAGGCAGCATCTCTGGATAGAAGGAATGGGTGACATTTTGGGACGAGGCCCTTCAGACTGAAAGTTAGGGGAGACCGAGATACAGAGATAAGAAATTGTAAGGTGTGAGAACGAGAAGAGATATGGGGAGAAGGCAGAACCAGGGGTCACGGTCTATGAATCAAGGGGAGGCCATTTAAAACTGAGATGAGAACAAACTTTTTCACCCAGAGAGTTGTGAATTTGTGGAATTCTCTGCCACAGAAGGCAAGAAAGTCCAATTCACTGGATGAATTTAAAAGAGAGTTAGGGGGCTAGTGAATCAAGGGATATGGGGAGAAGGCAGGCACAGGCTACTGATTGTGGATGATCAGCCGTGATCACAATGAATGGTAGTACTAGCTCGAAGGGCCAAATGACCACCTCTTGCACCTATTTTCTATGTTTCTATGAGACAACTGAGGCGAAGAATTTCAAGGAAAATGTAGAATAGATTATTGTTAGCTAGGAGAAGGTGACAGCAAAGTAAACAGAGATAAAATGTAACCGGGGACAGACTGGTTGGAGAAGGGGGAGAGATGGGAGAGGGAAAGCAAGGGTTACTTGAAGTTAGAGAAGTCAGCTTGCACCCTTCATAATTGATTCTCCACGGAAAATTAATAGGTCAAATCTACATAATTCATCGAACATTGAAATAGAAATGTTTAATTTAATACTTCTGATTAAATGTAACCTTTCTGTTTAAAAAAAAAACTGTATTAATGGTTTTGCTTATTAGAATTAAATTGAATGTATTTAACAACTTGAATTAAATATCAGGCTCTGTAACTTGAAGTTCTTTAAAGCAACCACAATGTGGCAGTCTTTACACATTTAAAGCCAGAATAGGCATTGTTGCAATGTCAAATCTCCTTTGGGATTTAATATTGGCTTGTGCTATTTTATAATTATGAAATGCAAAGTGGAATGGCTGAACATTAAAAACAAGGGAGTAACCAGGGAGAGGTAAGACCACCTGAGAATAAAGGAGGGAATTTGCATTTCAAGTCTGGGGATGTAGGTGAGGTACTAAACAAGTATTTTTCATTTGTTTTCAGCAAATGAATGAAAACAACTTTGCTCAATACAACACACAATGCCACATTTATTTCAAGTCTCCCCTTCTCTGGAATTCCCCAACTCTTCCCATCTTTGGAATTCAGCGATTTTGATCCAAAGCTGTAATGAATCAGAACAGAATGGTATAGGCGGAGACGAAAATGCGCATCAGTTAGAAGTTTGTTTTTGAATAATTGCCATTTGTTAGCATTGTCATTTACCCTCTCCACTGCCTTGCCATGGAGTTAGGCATGTGAGTTAGTAATTAGCTGGATTGGATTGGTCATTTTTATGGGCAGGACATAGCTGGACAGTATTCCACTTTGGCAGGTGTATGACCGTGTAGGGACAGTACCGGAACAGGAGAAATCACATTTGCCCTGGATTTTGAGCTATATCACCAGAAGACTTTGCAAACATGCACATCTTTTTACAATAGTATTTTTTCCAAGAGTTCCTGAGCTTTCCCAGCACCTCCCCTGAGGAGACAGGAGTGGAATCGGGTGTTGGAGGCCGGAGTTTGGTTCTAGAGGCGATGGAGGGAATCTGGCAGGTCTACTGACAATAACATTGGAGATAGTGAAGGGAAACAATAGTTAGTTCAATATAAAATGTTGGGTGAGTGATGGAGAGTGGGTTGAGATTGGAACTGCTGCATGGTGTGATTCCAGAAATGTATTTAATGGTATGCTCTTTTGATGGAAATCTTAATGAACAGAGAGTGTTGAAAGAATTTGAGCTCCACCCATAATGGTGGAGCTTAATACTGGTAAGGATATTTTGAATAAAAATATAATGACGACATCGTGACATTGCAGCAGGGTGTGGATCGAAGGAATCTGAACTTTAATGATTGTAGAAAAATGAAATTGATCATTGCTGAATCACTGGGAATAGGTAAAAATCACAAATGAAGCAATAATCAGAGTATTGCATGTATTTTAATCCATAGAATGTGTAAAGGTGTATAATGTCACCCAGATTGCAGATTTAGTTTAGAGATATTAAAGTTGTGCTATGAACCCTACACCCGCAATAAGTTCAGAATTATTATCAGGACAACTTGAAACTAATGTGAAAGTCTGGGAAACTGACATTTTGCTGTTTTTCTTCTAGGTGTCTACTGGAAATCTTCTGCTCACGCTGTCTAGGCATTTTCAGGAGTTGACGTGCATTCGCTTCACTGATGACAGCAGTCACTTCATCTCAGGAGGGAAGGATAATCTTGTGCTGGTGTGGAATTTGTGCAGGTATTGAATTAAACAGAAGAAAGTTTGAAGGGCACTTCATCAATAAAATGAACCATCCAGTTGGGAAATTTTTTTTAAAACGATAATTTATGTAGCAGTTGCAGTGTTGACTCGAACGGCCGAATGGCCTACTCCTGCATCTATTGTCTATAAGTAGCACAACCCTTCTCGCCTTTCATTTTGTTGCACATCGGTAATTAATGCATAATTTATTGTAATAGAATGTAACCTGCTTATTTAGATAATTTAACAATAGCCACTTGGGTGGCATAGATGAGACGGGTAATTACAGGTAAATAAATGTAATGAATAAGCTATGGCAATTAATAGGAAAGATTTATGAGAGACAGGGTGGGCCTGTACCTGGATAGATGGGGATGAATCAAGGAATGGATTTCTCAACGGGATCTCTAGTTCACAGTGTGTAACTGGGGGCAATTGATGTACTGTACAGGCGCTTTGGTCAGACCTGTGATAGGGTCCCACATAGGACACTGGTCCAATGGGTAAAATCCTTTAACATCAGAGGCAACTTGGCTCTTTGATCGGTAATAAAGGTTGACTTGTTTTTGTGATTAGACACCTGTAATTGGTGGTGTACCATAGGGATTGGTGTTGGGATACTTGCTGTTAGTTATATATTTAACTTTTACAGATGTAAATGTAGGAGCAATGATCAGCAAATTCATATAAGGCATAAAAGTTGGTAGTGTTTGTTGGGTTGTATTTGGCTAAAGAACAATATTGATGTGTTGGGCAGGACAAGGGCGGACTGTATTAATTCTGAAAAAAATGTGCGTTGATGCATTTGGCGAGAACTATTGCGGATTGATAGATGTAATGAATAGCAGGACTTTAATAACAATGAGGAAAAAGAGAACATGTACACGGATGTAGATGTTTGGTGTCCCTGAAGATAGTAACACAGGTTAAGTGATTTAAAAGGTATTTGAGGCATTTCCCTTCATTAGCTGGTGCTAGAATATAAGTGCAGGAAGGTTAAGGTACAATGATATAAAACGCAAATTGGGCCACAGCTGGTGTTCTGTTTGTGATGGTGACTGATCACTAAAGTGGAAGGCCATCTGCTGACACAGGCTGGAAGCATTGAGTTCTCAGCTATGCAGTATGATGAGGTGCCCAATTGCCAGTTGGAAAATACACGGTTTAGCAATTTACAAGTGGTTTCTGCTTAGCTGGCTCCATATCTGTTGAAGTTAATGATCGGGGATTTCTCACAAACGCAAATCCTACTTTCATTATAGTGAATGAATGAAGTGCGATGTCTTTCTGAAATTTTTTGGAATGCTTAGTTCTTGCGGCCATAAATGTCACTGGTAACAATTGCTGAGCCCATGTCAAAAGCAAATTACACTTGCCCCACCCTATAGACATGCTGACATTGCACAGTGCAGCTGCAGTGGAGACTCACTAGGATACTGCCTGGCATGGAGTGTTTGTACCCGGAGAAGATGCTGGGTTTATTTTCCATAGATTGAGGGGTGACCCAACTGGGGGTTCAAAACTATGAGGGGCATAGAATACGGTAGACAATTAAATATTTTCTGCTTGCAGAAAATAAGGTAAGAGGCTGGATAGTTTTCATTCAGCGGGTAATTGAAACCTAAGTAGTTGGTGAAGTTAAATGCTCTCTTTTTTAGTTTAGTTTAGAGATACAGCGCGGACGCAGGCCCTTCGGCCCACCGAATCCGCACAACCAGCAATCCCCGCTCATTAACATTACCGTACGCACGCTCATTTCACTGCACCTTATGGTGCATGTGACAAATAAATTTGAACCTTTGATTTTACATTTATAGCAAGCCAGTTAACCTACAAACATTTTGTCTTTGGAGTACGGGAGGAATCCGAAGATCTCGGAGAAAACCCAGGCAAGTCACGGGGAGAAAGTACAAACTCAGTACAGACAACACTTGTAGTTAGGAACGAACTCTGGTCTCTGGTTCTGTAAGGCAGTAGGTCTACTGCTATGCCACCGTGCTGCCCTCTCACAACATTTAAGAACTGTTTAGACAAGTTCGTGGTGCACCATGGTATCGAAAGTAATGGGTTGCATGTTGGAACGTAAGGTTAGTTTAGGTAGATAAACAATGGTCAACACTGATGCGGTTGGCTCAAGGCCCTGTTTTAGTGTTTTATAACTATGACTAGACTAAGTGGGACTTGTTGGGTCCCAGTCACACGGGAGGACTGCCCCCCCCCCCCCCCCCTCCCCCAAAGCAACCCATTCCGCCACACAATATTCCACCACTCGCCTGTGAGGGAGGGGTGTGTGTGTGTGTGTGTGGGGGGGGGGGGGGGGGGGGGGTGGAGTGGAGGGGTGTGTGTGGGGGAGGGGGGGTGTGTGTTTGGGCGAGTGGGGTGTGGGGGAAAAGGAGGGCGTGGGAAGGAGGGGCGTGGGAAGGGGGGGTGGTCACAGCAGACGCAGCTCGCTCTGTGCTCACCCCGCACCTTCAGCTTTCGGCATCATGCAGCAGGTCCCGGTCTCACTCCGACTTCCCTCAGAGGCTATCTGTTCAACTTAACATACTGCTCATGGACTCAGCCCCATCCCCGGGACTTTATTCTCTGTGGGGGCCGGAAGGGGCATTACCTTCATGGTGACTGACAGGCTAGAAGACCAATCTGCTGATCTCACGATTTTTTAAACCTTCATAACTTTTCTAATCTTTCACCAATCAGAACAAAACTTGGTGCGCTTGAAGCAGAGGAGAACGGTGAGTAAGGTGGCAAAAACATCCTAGCGATATAGGTTATAGTTTTTGCGCAAATTAAATGGTCAGCATGAGAGCTTTAGATTATAGATTATTGGGTAAGGAGTTGGACCACATAGACGGTTCCAGGCATGCAAATACTGTGTTATGCTTAATCTTGTAATGTGCCTGGAAAAGGAATTCCTTGGATATGTTGCTCACTGTTCTCTGTTTATTATTGTGAATGACCCCGCACACATGATCATTACTGGTCAGGCCACAAACTAAGAAGTGTAACACCAACGTTTTCCATGTCATTCATCTGAGAGGAAGGTTATATATTTTTTAATAATCCTGGGTCCTGCTTTACTCACTTTTAATGGCTCAATAACCCCCACCAACTATGACCAAAGTTCAGAACCGTGTTCCATTCCTGACCCAGAGATTATCCTACCCAGGCCATCCTTCAATTCTTCACCAAACCCACTCCCCAAGTCTTTTATTTTCTTCTCCTTGTTAAGTCCCAGACTGAGACAGAGGCCCAGTTCTTTCCTGGATCGATTGCCACCAGGGACCAGTTATTTAGGGGAAGCCATCTGCTAAGTTCCCAGCTGTTCCATATGCTGAGGAACCTGAATGGGTTGTTGGTGAAAAGTGGTTCTCCTGAACCGGCTCCATTGTCAAGGTTAATTGTCTTAAAAGGATCTCTCAAACAAAACTAGATTCTACTCTCATTATCATGGTAAATGAATCACACTAGGTGACTCAGGATATTTTTATGAATTGTATTTTCATGGCATGCTGAGTCCTTGTGCAAAACATTTCCCTGGTAACTTGCTGAGCATGTGGCAAAAGATGATGAGTGTTACTCTACTCGGTCATCTACTAATTTTAGTGGAGGCACCCTGCCATGCTGCAGGGTTTCATCCAGAAACGCCAACCATTCCTTTCTCCCCATGTATGCTGCTTCACCCGAGTTTCTCCAGCAGATCGTTGTTTCTGATTTGAATGTTTTAGTTATAAATTTGCTCTGAATGCAATAATTAGACTTAATTTAAAGTGTGTTGCTTGGGAATACCTTTTACATGAATGTAGAATTTGTTAAATAAAGGATCGAAAGATAAACTTATTTGCAGGAGGTCTGGTAGCTCACCGGATTGGATCTTTTCAGAATATCAGCCTGAATACTTGAATGAATGAATAAGTTTATTGGCCAGGTTTATACACATACAAGGAATTTGCCTTGGTGCTCTGCTCACAAGTAACAACACGACATGCAGTAACAATTAAGAATGACACATAAAACATTAAAACATTAATAATAAAACATTATTGTTTAAACATGTGAATGAAATAAAATACCAGAGCAAAAAGAGGCTACAGACTTTTGGTTATTGAGTAGAGCTACTGCTCGTGGGGAAAAAGCTGTTTTTAAGTATTGCTGTGGCGGCTTTGACAGTCCGGAGTTGCCTTCCAGAGGGAAGTGCTTCAAAGAGTTTGTGGCCAGGGTGAGAGGGGTCAGAGACTTACAGATGATCTTACCCACTCGCTTCCTGGCCCTCGCAGTATACAGTTAGTCAATGGGGAGGGGCAACAACCTTCTCAGCTGATTGGACGATTCGCTGCAGCCTCCGGATGTAGTGCTTGGTGGCTGAGCGAACCAGACCGTGATGGAGAAGGTGAGGACAGACTTTGTTACAGAAGTTAATTGTTGAGGGATTTCATCGCTCTGATCTTGATTATCTTGTCTTGTAAGTCCAATATTACTCTCATTTCCCTGGCATTCTCTTCATCAAGTGCTTTATCAATCAGAGATCTCCTCCTTTCTGTCTTGGTCCTGTGCCATTTTGCGCTGCTGCCTTAGTGCATTCAAGTGCAGTTGTTCCAGTATTACATTGTGCTTACTGCTGTCATATAGGTCAGGATAAGTTGGTGAAGTATTGATTTTATTTTCTAATTAGTCTTTTGCAGATCGGTTACGCCCGTGTGCCTGAACCCCAGCATGTTTGGTCTCGTCATACCTTGCCAGTAACAGACATACATTGTGGAGTTGGAGGTCCCCTATCTCGTATTGCGACAGCATCCTTGGATCAAACTGTTAAAGTGAGTTTGTTCTTTTTAACTCTTAGTTGGTATTATATTGCTTTAAAATAGATTCAATTAAATGTTTAGCTTAACAGGTTAAGGCAACGATTATGAATTACCCTCCGAGTGTTTGAAACGCAGATTATTATTGAACTAAAAATGGTTGAAGGCACGATTTTTTTTTTTCCTTTATTCAAATTCAGGGAAATATACCAAGTACTCCTTGCATGGCAGGATGCTCTTTCATTTTGAGAGAAGAATCTTGATCAGCACTGGTTGTAGCCTGTTTTTATACTTAAAATTGGGAATTTGGGAATAGTTAAACGTGACAGACCCTGAATGTTTCATTCAAAACTCAACAGTTTTTTTAGACATTTACTTAACATTAAAGATACCTTAGTTTGTGCCTTAATCTATGGGGTGTCTGGTAAAATGAAGCTTGGGATTGAATAGTAAGTTTTAGATGACAAGATATATTAGTTCTGCGATCTTTTAAAGTAAGTACAATAAATATACTCATCAGGCTATAGTTTGGGCTTTAAAGAACATTGGGTTTTATTAATAAAAGCTCTGTGTGAATGACAATAAAATGTGTTGGTAAAAATACAAAACATTTGTTTTTCCTGAGTATAATAGCTGCACAGCACAACAGGCTCTTTGGTCAACCATGTCCCAGCTGACCAAGTTGGCATGTCGGACTATTCAATTTTTCCTTCATTTGGCCCATATCCATATATCCATCCATATCTACATATCTATCCATATCCATATATCTGTCCAAATGTCTTTTAAAAGTCATAATTGTATGTGCTTCTATAGGTTCTTCTGGCAGCTCTTTCCAGGTATGAACTACCCTCTGAGTGAAAAGGATGCCCCTGGTTCCTCTTAAGCCTGTGCTCTCTAGTTTTAGAATCCTCTACCCTGGAAAAAAGACTGAGCGTTTCCATGATCCATGGCCTCAATATCCTGCACATCTCAATAAGGTCGCCCTTCAGCCTCTTCTGCTCCAAAGAAAACAAATTCCCAGCCGATCCAATCTCTCCCTATAACTCATGCCTACAAGCCCATAAAACATCCTGGTGAATCACTTTTACACCCTTTCCAGCTGATGACATCCTTGTCGAAGCCACAAATAAAATGAGTGTTCAGCATGGGTTTCAAAATGAAATGTCTTGCTTGGCCGGTTCGTTATATTCTGGAGGGAAGAATGTGGTATACAAAGATAAAGTATACAGCAGTTGTAATATAGTAGATTTATAAAAGACTTGTGATAAGGTGCCATATAATAGACGAGTGAATAAGGTTGGAACTTGCAGAGTCATGTGGTGTTGCAAAATGGATAAGTACAGTGCCCTCCATATCTCCACCCAGTGGCGCCGCGATGGCAGCCTCACCAACAGTCTGTCCTTTTGTCTTTTTTTAAATTTTTAGTGTGTTTTAAAAGTTTGTGCTAATGTTCTCTGGTTTGTTATATGTGGGGGGTGGAGGAGGGGGTCCGGGGAAACTTTTTTTTTAAAACTCTTGCCTTGCCGGAGTCTTCTGGGTCGTATCCGGTCGCTCTGCGGCCTAACATTGTGGAGCTGGAGGCCTTGCTCGGGACTGACTTTGAGCCCCACTGCGGGGCGTGGACTTGGCATTGGAGCAGATCCCTTGCGTGGGATAGACGCTCCAACTGCGGCCTGCGGATATCAAAATCTCAGAGCTCGCAATCTCGGGTAGAGACCAAGTCGGGAGCTCAAGTTGCAGAAGGTTTCAACTAGCCTCGACCCGGGGTCCGATCGCCCGGCACGAGGAGCTGACATCCCCTGATGCAGGAGTTTGATCGCCCCGACGCGGAGGGCCCGCTTCCTGCAACGGGAGTCAAGATCGTCTCATCAACGGAAGGCTCGAGGCCCCCAACCATAGGAGTCTTCTGCAGACAGTGATCATTGGCAAATTCTTCTGTCATCAGCTGCGGAGGTCTTCCTTGGCTTGCCAGTCCCTTTTTGATTAGTAAGTTCACCATTGCTCTCTTTTTAATGTTCTAAACGGTTGATTTTGGTAAGCCTAAGGTTTGGCTGATGTCTCTAACAGTTTTATTCTTGTTTCTCAGTCTCATAATGGCTTCTGATTTTCATTTGCACAATTTTGGTCCTCATGTTGATATACAGCAAAAAAAAGTTTCCAAAGGTGATGGAAAGACTGGAGGAAAGACTAGGTGCTGAGAGCTCTCTTATACCTGCATTAAGGAGGCAATTAAACACACCTGAGCAATTACAAATGCCTGTGAAGCCATGTGTCTCAAACATTATGGCGCCCTGAAATGGGGGGATGGGGGGGTGGGGGGGGGGGCTATGTATAAACACAGCTGTAATTTCTACATGGTAAAACCAAAATGTATAAAAATGGCCTTTAATAAAATGTGACAATGTGCACTTTAACCACATGTGATTTTTTTTCTATTACAAATCTTAAATTGTGGAGCACAGAGGCAAATAAATAGATGATGGGTCTTTGTCCCAAACATTATGGAGGGCACTGTAGCTGTTTAAAAGTTAAAGTTAAACTCAAAGTGAATAAGTAGCTATTTGGAATATGTTTTCTCCACACGGAGCATTGTTGGACTATATTAATTTGTAATTTGTATTAAAAACTCAAGTTCTGATGTCAAAATGGCAATTTGTAAACAATACCAAATTGCAAAGAATAGTCAACACTTTAGGTAATAGTACAAAAATGCTGCAAGACTTTGACCTAGATGTTAGTCAATCATTAAATATTGAAGGAATCAATTATTACTTTTAAACATTAAAAAGCACTTGAAAATATCCCACATTTGAACAATTTTAAAAGGTAGTTTTGTAATTCTAATACTTAGTCCTTTACAAAAATTAACCATTAGGGGGCGTGGGGACAGTTTCTAGAAATTTCTCCCTCTTTGCCAGACTTTGAAAAATTCCTGATTGAATTAATTCTTTAAAACCAAGCTTTTACCCTGAAATTGCATTAATGAAGAAGATGCCTTGAAAATATTTAATGCACAGTATTTTATGTGTTAATTAGTTTTTGTTTTAGGAACTGAATTATGAATCTCTATATTCTGTACTCATTTTGGAATTGAGTTTGAAATTACTTCAATTCTTCTCCCTTTTATTTTTCTCATTCTCCTCACTTTCCATTGATAGTCGTAACTAACAGGGCACTTGTGAAATGCGTGGCTTTAAATCATGGTTCATGGTTTGTACTTGAAGTGTCAGTAGAAAAATAATGATTATGTCTGTCTTTCTATTGTGTAATCTGCTTGTCTGATAGTCCTTATTCATCATCTCAGAAGCTCCCATTGCTTCTACCATCTCTGATGGATCTGTATCTACCAGTGCTTAACTCAATATTAATTTTCTAAACATTTGGAAGAGCATGTGTATCATTTGTCTTTGTTATGTACTATAAATGTTAATGGAATGAATATTTGAAATGTTGAATTACCAATTACTAAATCCAACTTCTACCCAGTGGAAAGAACTATGCATCAAACAAAAACATTTATATCCTGAACCACTCTGGCGCTTATTAATTATTAATTAATTTTGTAATATATGTGGGCCGTATTGTTTAATGCTTTTTTGGTACCAAATATTAGGTTAAGAAACGTGTAAAATAATACCATTCCATGGGATCTTTCATCAAATTCTCAATATAAATTTTTATGGTGGTATGAGGCAAGATTTTCTCACAGTACATCAGGTTGTGACTAACCTTAAAGACTGATGCAATACATTAACATTTTATATTTAAGATACGCTGAAGATAGACACAAAATGCTGGAGAAACTCAGAGGGGCAAGCAGCAACTCTGCATGGAAGGAACGGTGACATTTCAGGTCGAGACCCTTCTTCAGACAGAGTCAGAGGAGAGTGAAACGAGAGACATGGAAGGGTTAGATGTGAAAACGAGAGATCAATGGGGATGAAGATCAAGGAAAAAATAGATCATTGTTAGCTAAGGGAAGGTGACAACGAGGCAAGCAATGTAAAATTTAATCATGCGACAGACAGGTCGGAGAATTAGAATGGAGAGAGGGGGAAAGCAAGGGTTACTTGAAGTTAGAGAAGTCAAACCGCTGGGTTGTCAACTGCCCAAGTGAAATATGAGATACTTTGTATTGGGCTTCACTCTGACAGTGGAGGAGGCCCAGGACAGAAAGGTCAGTATGGGAAGGGGAGGTGATGTGTTTAGCAACCAGGAGATCATGTAGGTCTAGGTGGACTGACCTCTGCTCAATGTGAGAATCTGTGACTATGTTTATTAAATTGATTTATGGTAATTTCGAAAAATGGTTTGAATTCATGCAGAAATTCTTGCAACCTTAGGATTTCCTAATGTATGTTATAGCAAATTAAGTATATTTACAAATAATATAGTTGTCAATAGACGCAAAAAGCTGGAGTACCTCAGCGGGGCAGGCAGCACCTCTGAAGAGAAGGAATGGGTGATGTTTCGGTTCGAGACCCATCTTCAGACTGAAGGAACTCGACCCATGTCACCCATTCCTTCTCTTCGGAGATGCTGCCTGTGTCCATCTTCAGTTTAAACCAGCATCAGCAGTTCCTTCTTACACAGAATATAGTTGTCAGTTTGTGCGCAGTACAGCAAACAGCCATGTGATTGTGTTTCAGCTTGTGTTGCCTTGGGGAGAACTACCGACCAAGACAGATTGACCAAGAAAGATTAGAAATTTGTTCATATGGTATTTTCCTCACTCTTGAAAAATATTATAGAAGTTCATATGGCAATGATTGCTTTTGAACTGTGGAGATGACTGTAGAAAATCATTTGACCACTGAAGTAAAGTCAGTTAATTGCTTTTCTATCATTCAAGGAAGGGAAGTGGACCAGAACACGTACCTTTCAGATATTCCTTCATCTGTTAATGTCACCCTCAAATCATCTTATGAAAGCTTGTTCTTTTGACTCCTTGTGCTTTTTCTAATAGTTAAACTGGGTTATATGATGGGTTCTGATAGATCACGGTTTCTTGTGTTTTCCAATCTCTGCTGGCTTTGCTGTCGTTCAGTTAACTATCACTGCCCTCTACTGGACTCTTTCCTACCCATCCAGTCATAGGCAGAGTATTTCCTGCAAATGATTCTCTCCCCACCGTGACTCCTAAAGAGTACTGCTGGGATCTCTCCTTTGTCTCATTGAAGTGCTCCAATTCATGAAGGAATGATTTGTCATTTGTATGCTGGTGATACCTCACATCACCTTTGAAATCCTATAATGCCGTGCTCGCAGTGTGCTTAAAATCCAGATGTGCATGAATTTCTCCTAGTTGAACATAAGAAAAATAAATAATGTTACCTGTATTCCATATGCCAAACACCGTTTCCTCACCATTACAGTACTTGCCCATTTTAACCTCTGCCTCTGGCTGAACCAGACACTTCACAACATAGGAGAAACAATAATCTGTAGATGCTAGTTTACAAAAAAAGTGACAGTGCTGGAGTAACTCAACAGGTTAGGAAGCATCTCTTGAGAACATAGAGTTCCTCACCATTACAGTACTTGCCCATTTCAGGTAAGGATCCTTCTTCAGACTGGTCCAAAGAAGGGCTCAGACCCGATAAACCATCTATCCATGTTCTCCAGAGATGCTGCTAGGCCCGCTGAGTTACTTGGACTCTTTGTTCTTTTCTTCGCAATATTGCTGGTCTCCCTGATCGTGAGTTAAATTTTTGCCTGCATACTGCTTTCCAGTGGAAAAGTTGGGTATATTCTTCGAGAAAAGGGTGTAGAGAGGAGATTTGAAACCATTGTGGAAAAATGTATGCCTAGTTTATGTTGAAACAAAGAACTACTGATGCTGAAGAAGGGACTCGGCCGTCATGCCACCTATCCATGTTCTCCTGCGATCCTGCCTGACCTGCTGAGTTATTCCAGCACCGTCTCCGTTTATGTTTAGTTTATATCAGGTAACTAGAAAGAAGCTGTCCTCGTTAGCAGGTTTTGGAGAATTGGGGCACAGATGTTGTATTTTGGGCAATGGATGCAGTAAGAATTTGAGAAAAATGTTTTTATGCAAAGTGAACATCTAGGGCTTGCTGCCTGTTAGGGTAGCAGAAACAGAATCAATTACACTTTCAAGGAGTAATTGATGGAAAATAATTTTCAGGGACATCGGATAAGAGCAGGGAATCTTGTTGCTTGATTGCTTTAGAAGTGGACCGCATCATTTCAATGGGCTGAAAGGCATCCAACGTCCGTGTATCTATATAACTAAAAGTCTCATCTTGACCACTTCCTGTCTGCGTTGTATATTGATTTTAGATAAAACGCTACCTCATATTGCTAGGATCTTTGGCCATCCGCTGAGGCAGCCCTGAGGATTTTTCCAATCGATGAAAAATATAAACGTTATGAGTGTTTAAAAAATCTTGAGATCAGCTGATTGGTCCTCTCGCCTGTCAATCACCACAATGAAGGCAACGCTCCTTCCGGGGAGGGCAGGACTATAAAACCCCAGATGCCTGGACGTGAGTTAGTCACGCTGGAAGATCGCGAGCGACAGGCCACGACTGTCATTTTAAGCGGTGAATCAACTGAACTGTGAGTCTGCAATGTACTTGCAACAAATGATTTGTGAAATTGTATGTGGTGGCCTGCACTCTACCTGAAATGCTGTGAAATTGAATGTGGTGGCCTGCACTCTGCCTGAAATGCTGTGAAATTGAATGTGGTGGCCTACACTCTGCTGGAAATGGAATTTCAAGGAATAGCCGTGAAAGGACTGAGTTGCCAGCCCACCAGCCCTGAGTGACTGAGCTGTCAGCCCACGAGCCCTGAGTGACTGAGCTGCCAGCCCACCAGGCCTGAGTGACTGCCAGCCCAAGAATCCATTCGGCCCACAAAGTCCATACTAGCCCACTGCTTTGGGGGACCAGCCCTCCCGTGCGAACATGGCACCCAACGGGTCCCACTTAATCTAGTAATTATTTATTTTTGATGTTGCCTTTGCTGGGAAGGCTACTGTTTATTGCCATTACTTGAGAAGGTAGTGAGCCCCTGAAGTCAAACATATGAAATAGGAAAGAGAGCAAGTCCCTTGCAGTTGCTTCGACACAAAATAACAACATGACTGACCAAATTGTAATTGTTGTACAAGAAGATGGAAAACATGGAGGTTAGAGGTGATGTAGATCATGTTGCTGAGGAGGAAGGGCGAACTATTCCAATACAAAAGCAGAGAGAGAATACTAAGGGGTTTGGCACTCTAAAAATATAATAACTGATTAGGCTCAGGTAAAGTATATCCTGGGCTGTTCTGAGAACTAAGGCAGGAATTAACACCAGCTGCTGTATTGTTATTTACAAAGGATGAAAGCACCAGACTGAATAATTATGGTCCAGACAACCTAATGTAGGTAGTGTACAAATTGGGCACAGTTTAAATAATCACTTGGAAAGGCATGGATTATTCTAACACAGTCACCCTATGTTTGTTGTGGGATGAACATGTCTAGCTAATTTCATGGAATTTTTTGAGTGGTGAATTGGAAATCAGAGGGGAATGGTGCAATCTGCATGGATTTTAACAATTAAAGTTCTGCATGAAAGATTGGTTAGGAAGGTGAAAGCCCACAAGATGCACGAGGGAAAGAGGTAGGTTGGACACACAATTGCGTTAATTGCAGAAAGCAGCAGTATACAGTGCTAGACTGCTTCTCCTTTTGTGGTATATAACAGGAATTTACAATAAATGCCGGAGGCCTGATTTGGATGTTGGAATATTCATAAGGTTGGTATTGAGAAAGAAATCTGCATGCTGATGAATGATATAACTTGATAGGTGAGGTTGGTAAATAAATGACAAATGAAATTCACTGTGTAGGAAAGTGAAGAATGCATTTGAGATCAGCAAATAAGACTGGTAATATGGAATGACTAGTAGGCTACTGAGAAGCACAGAGCAATAAAAGGCCCTAGGTATGAGTATACATTCCTATAGTCTGGTTCTGCAACACTCCACTTAAAAGCACTGTATAAAGGTTCCAGGAGGTGAATTAGGCCACTCAGCACATCGTCTACTCTGCCATTCAATCATGACTCATCTATCTTTCCCTCTCCTGCCTTCTCCCCATAACCCTGATCAAGAATGTGTCCATCTCTGTCTTACAAAATATCCATTGACTTGTCCTCCCCAGCCATCTGTGGCAATGAATTCCACGCAATGAATTCCACAGATTTGCCACCCTCTGACTAAAGAAATTCCTCTTCATCTTTCTAAAGGTATGCCTGTTTATTCTGAGGCTTTTCCCTCTGGTCCTAGACACTCGCACTGGTCTACCTCCACTCTATCTAGGCCTATGTGCATTGTGGGAATGTCAGACTGAAGAAGGTTCTCGACCTGAAATGTCACCTATTTATTTTCTCAATGGATGTTGCCTGACCCGCTGAGGTACTCCAGCATTTTGTGCCTATCTTAATAGATGCTGGCCTTGCCATCAACGTTCATGTAAACTAACCACATCAAAGTGTAAAATTGAATTCTGCCTTTTCAATAACTACTTGCATTTAAAACTTTTGTGTCCCAATCAACGTCTGGTGGTAATGGTAAAAAAATATTGCTTTATCTCTGAGAGAAAAGCCAGAGTAGGTCAGCATCAAGAAAGGATACAGACATTGGCCAAAACCTAGAGTAATATTCAGTAAATTAAATTAAAGCTCTTTTTCTGTCGGTCTCATAACATAATGGAGGTTGAATTTTGGGCATTTGAAGATTATAGGATAATTGAATAAATGCTTTCATTAAGATTAGTGTAATCCTCTTATATAATGTTATCCATAGTGTCGTTCAACTGATCCACTCAGTTCTGAGAAGCAGGGAAATAATAGCCTAAAATAATACTGGGCCACCCAGTCTACTGGAAGAATTATTTTTTTCTTTCAATAATGCTGAATTATAATGTCAAATATGTTGTAGTGTAAATTATTTACCATCTATCATGTGTATAAAATAAATCCAGTAGAAGCTTCTGCTAGGTAAAGCATTCATAAAATCCAGTGTGATGCTGAGATGAGGACAGTGAGGTATCGCGATTGCTGGTTAATATTTTCAAAAGAGGTCAATTTACCTCTGAGTCTTCGAAGCAATGGCCCTTTATTACAAGGGTTCCCAACCTGGGGTAAATTTACCCCCAGGGGGTAAATTTGTTGATTCTGGATTTGTACATATGTTTTCTGACAGTGTTTGGTTTGGATATACCGGCATCATTAGTTGTTCATAAATAAGTGAAATTACATTTATGTCCTATTAAAATTGTCGGGGGTAAACGGGATGAAAAAGGTTGGGAACCCCTGCTTTATCAGATTAGATACGGGTGGTAAAGTTGTTGCAATGGGATTGGTAGTATTATGTTTAAAGAAATTTTAAAGACACAGGAGAAGGCGATATACAGGATAGCAAAATGGAAATCTTAACCAGAGTATGTGAACACTTCCTGTTGGAATCGGAGCTAGATCGAGTGGGAAAAGGACAAAATTGAAGGCATTTTGTTTGAATGTATGTAGTGTCCTTTGTAGAATGATGGCACAAATAGAAATAGATGGATACGATCTACTAATGATTGCAGAGAAGTGACCAGGATTGAAAATTAAATATTCTACAATTTCATATAAAGATTGAAAATGGTTATAATTCAGAAAAAAAAGTCAAATATCTAACAATTACAAAAGGCTGAGCCATGAGGTAACAGTGGGTTGGGAAAATACAACAAAAGGTAAAGTGATAAACGGGCTATAATTAAGGGTCTAGACACGAAACGCCACCTATTCCTGTTATCCAGATATGCTGCCTGACCCGCTGAGTTACTCCAGCATTTTATATCTTTGGTGTAAACCAGCATCTGCAGTTTCTTCCTGCACAAAACACTTCTTACACAAGCTATAGTTAACATTTAAAGGTTTACTATGTAGTTTGCAACAAATATAGACCCACAAAAATACAACACCCTTACGAGTAAATTGAGCTAATATGGTTAACGAGAAGTGAAAGATGCTGTTAGATCAAAGGATTTTATAACTTTCCCAAAATAAAATAACAATGAACCCAAGATTCAGGGGCATTTTAGAATTCAGTAACAATAGACCAATTATAAAGAAAGCAAAATATGAGAGTTAACTAGAAAGATAAGTTCAAACGGGCTGTAAAAACTTCTGTAGACATGTACAAATGAGCAACTAAAGTGGAACCCTTCAAGTCGAGAGAGGCAAAGTTATGTTGGTTGTAACGTGTCAAGAGAATTTAAATGTTTTGTGTCCGCTCATTCATTTTAGACTCAATCACCACGATTTACAGGAGACTTTATACGCAGCCTTTTGTGAACAGGGAGTTCAAAGAAATTTGTGATAAAAGTAATAGGATGGGACAAATAGTAATTACTTGCTGCAACTGGAGACAAATTTTATATGATTTTTTTTGTGGGGACATCTAGCACGTAAAAAAAACTTTTCACTGTATCTCGGTACACGTGACAATACATTAAACGGAACTCTCTGAAAATCAACATCGCTCAATCTTTATAAAACAAAATGCTTTTTTGCCCACCGAAGTGGATGGTCTAATTTCCTTTCACATTGCATTCTGTCTGCCATGTCCTCAGCACGGCACTTAATCAGTAATTATCTCCCCCAAACCCCGCTGCATACAGCTCAGGGCCACACATTGCAAGCCAGCTTAGTATTTTCAGTAAACCTGATGCACTCCTGCACATTAATGATTTAGATTGGGAACAGCTAGGGGCCCCACCACCAATACATTTTCCCTAAAGTGATCACCACATCCCAACCTTAAATTAACCTGCTTATTTCTCCTTTCTGTTTTCTAGCTGTTAAATTATCCTCATACCTCTACGTTTGTATTGGGATGAACCACACTGTCAATAATCATTATAAGGTACTTGTTCTTTAAAAATGTGAAAATCATTTTATCATAGCTTCAGGTCTGAGTCATTTAAGATTCCCAGCACATTTGCTGTGGGTTTAACTTGGGCCATGTTGATTAGAGTCTGTGTGATCGCCTCTGGTACCAGGCTTCAGATTCAGCTTTTGCTATGAAAGTCATATTTCCTCTAGTTTAATATTTCTGTGAATAGCGAGCATGTGATATATAAACTATATTGTTGAATTACTGAATTTTACACACAGTTGGAAGCCATCTGGCCTATCATCTCATTTCCATTTTTAATTAGCTTAATAAGACTTCATTTCATCCTGCACTACGCATTCCTTATAAATCATATTGCTTCATTGACTTAAAGTAGATTTTTCCTGATAATATGTGCTAATTTTGAACAATGGCAATTACAGGAAGGTTTTTCTGCTAATCCAGTATGTCAGTTTTGCTGATTTCTTTCTAATTAAAGTCTTTCATTTTTGCAAACTTCCTGTCCAACTTTTACACTGAACAAGGCTCTCGCACATCCTGAGTATTAGTTTGGCTTTGACTTAATATGATGTCAAAGGTTTTTGGATAAAAACTCCAAAGACGTGGGGATAAACTCAGCTGACACTTGCACTGTGCTGAAGGAAAGCAGTGCTATTGGAGATCAGCTGTCAAACTGTGAGGTCTCTTCTGTTTCAGATAGTAATAGAGATGTCATTCAACGCCAATGAAAGAAATGTGTAGTTTGTCAGTTGTTTCCTCCCAGTTACAATTGTGCTTGCTTTAAACTGGGGTGGGGGGGGGGGGGGCTGGAGAGGAGAAATCATCTCATCCATCTCATTTCAACCATGACCTAAAATGTAAGTCAATAATTTAAAAGATTTGGAAAAAAAGAATGCCAATGCTGGAAATCTGCCATTTTGGGCAGCTGTGGAGGAAGAAACAGTAATGTTTCAGGTTGAAGACCTTTCATCATGCTGTCCAGTTCTGATGCAAGCTGAAATAATATCTCCATCCCATGCCAGCACTGATCTCTTTATCATTAGCATCTTACACTTTTGAATTAAATCCAATTTAAGTGACACATGACACATTAGAGCTCTTGGAACTTAACCTGACACATTAGAGCTCTTGGAACTTAACATTGAATTCAACAACTTCAGGTAATCAGCCTTTCCTGAAATGTTAACTTTTGTTTTTCCTCATTCTACAGATGCTCCTTGACATGCTGAATCTACATTCTCTGTCTTTATTTTAGATTTCCAGTATCTGCAATGTTCATCTTCAACAGTGACGTACATGTATCTCACCGTTCAATTTTTTTTTTTTTTTCCGATTGATCTTCTATTTACATTTCCTTCTTCCAAAGCATCTACATTTAACAAGCCCTCACCACCCTCCCTTGCCTCACACTGTCATCATCATATTGTGTTATTTTGGCCACTCGCAGATGCTTCCTTTATTTTCTCCACCTTCTCTCCGTTCCCTCCAACTTAAAACGCGGTTGGTTTCTATCTCTTCTGGCTTTTTGATGGTCATAAATCTGAAATATCGACTCTATTTCACTACACGATTAATTGCCTGACCTGGTGAGTATTTCCAGCATTTTCTAGTTTCATTGAAGTTAAAGTTGCTAATTTATCTGTTCAAAAAGAACAAGAAAACAAGTGGTTTAAATGTACAATTATTGCTGTTTCCAAAATATAAAAAGAAACACTTGTTGACGGTCAATAATTTCAGCCCTGGGAGTTCCTCAGGGGTGTTTGCTCGGCTATCCTGCCCTTAGTTGCCTTTCAATGACCTTGAAGAGTCGGTCTACAAGCATGGAAGATACCCAGTTGATGCTTGGAGCGTTCAGTTCCACTTAAAACTTCTCAGATAATTAAGCATTCTGTTTAATTCACATCAAGACCTTGACAATGTTCCGACTTGGACTGACAAGTGACAAATAATATTTACAATGCTTACAAGCAAGGAAATTAACAATTTTCATTTTCATTCATCACCCCATGAATATCACAGAGTTGTTCAGCTGCAGCAAAGTCATCAATTTAATGTCGGGGAGGATGGATGGTGTTGGGTGGACCAACTATTAATATTGTTTAGTTTATTAATGTCACATGTACCGAGGTACAGTCAATACCTTTTCTTGTGTGCCACCCAGTCAAAGAAGAGACTATTCATGATTAGAATCAAGCCATCCACAGTGTACAGACAAAGCATAAAGTGTGCTCCATCTTGTCATTATTTGATATCTGGCCCACTATGGTGGTGTCGTCTGCGAACTTGTAATTTGAGTTGGATTGGTATTTGGCTGCACAATCATGAGTGTATGAGAAGCATAACAGGGGCAGGGAAAGCCTTGCGGAGCATCAGTGTTGAGGATTATTGTAAAGAATCAGACTAATCAACGCAACTTCAAACAAACAAACGAACTATAACAGCCTATTGCACTTTATCTATTTATTTATGTGTGTATATGTATTTTCTATAGTATATGGACACACTGAACTGATCTGTATTTATGCCTTCAATATTCTGTTGTGCTGCAGCAAGCAATAATTTCATTGTCCTATCTGGGACACAGGACAATAAACTCTCTTGACTTGACTTGAATAATTTGTTGCTGTAGCCTATGAATTAGGAGTCTGACATAGGTGTCTCTGATTCAGGTGTTCCAGGGATGAGTGTGAGGCCAGGGAGATGGCATCAGCTGTGGACCTGTTGTGGTATTAGGTGAATTGTAGTGGATCAAGGATGAGTTGGCTGGATTTAATGTTTGGCGTAACCAGCCTTTCTACGCACTTTGTGTTGGTGGATGTCAAGGCCACCGGACGGTAGTCATTTAGGCATGACATCTTGTTTTTCTTTGGCACCGGGGTGACAATGGTCTTGAAGCAGCTGGGTACCCCAGAACGGAGTAGGGAGCAATCAAAGATGCCCGTGAACACTCCCGCTAGTTGGTCCGCACAGTTCCTAAGGACATGACCATGGACTCCAGCTCATTTCTGTGCGCTCACCCTCAGGAAGGCCGATCTAACTTCTGCAACAGTGACCCAGGGAAAAGGCACACTCAAGTCTGATGGGACAGATGTCATCGTCCTATTGGCATTCTGCTCAAAGCGAGCATAAAATGTATGAAGTTTATCAGGGAAGGCCGCACAATGCTGGCTGACCGCTTTGCAGCCAGTTGTAGTATTCAGGCCTCGCCATAGTTAATGGGTGTCCGAATGATTATACTGGGAATCAAATTTGTCCTGATATTGTCTCTTGGCATTCAGAATCAGAATCAGATTTTATTCGCCAAGTATGTTTTGCAACATATGAGGAATTTCACTGGCCAGGTCAGTCATACAATTAAAAGCAACAGACTCAAAAACACATTTTAACATGGACATCTACAGTGACTCCTACACATTCCTCACTGTGATGGAAGGCGAAATAAAGTTCAAGGCCTTCCTTTTGTTCTTCCTCGGTCGGGGGCCTCGAGCCCTCCGTTGACAGGACAGTCTTGACTCCCGTATTTGGAGGAGTTCGGGCCCTCCGCGTCGAGGCGTTCAGCTCCTGCATCGAGAGGGGGGGGGGGGGTTTATCAGCACCCCCGCGCAAAGGTCAGGAAGATGTTGAAATAATTTCCATTTGCTTGGATACTAATAGCTCCAACTACACCGAAGCAGCTTAAAACCAAGGAGAAAGAGATTGGCATCCCATCCACTGCATTAAAATATTTCCCTCTCCCTCTACTGTTGCATTGTGATAAAGAGACATTGCAACAACTTGTCAAAGTTTGTTCAGTAACTCTTCCAAAACTGCTGACCTCCACTGTTTGGAAGGACATGGGAGGCAGGCAAATGGGAACAATATATTTAGCAACTAAATGACCAAACCGCAAACCATATGGACTTGAACATATGGCAGCAGTATTTCATTGCTGGGCTAAAAATTTACCTTCCGCCATAAGAGGACCATAACAATAAAGACTATAGTGAATCAAGATGACACCTATCACCTGCTTTTCAAGGGACATTGGAGATGAGGATTAAACACTGATCCTCCCAGTGACATCCAGATTGCATACTTTAAAATTAAGCATTGAATGAAAATAATATGCTAATTTTCTTTTGTTATAGTTAGGAAAGAACTACATATGCTGGTTTATTCTGAATATAGACACAAAGTGCTGGCGTAACTCAGCATCTTTAGAATGGGGAAGGGTCCCGACTCGAAACATCACCCACCCTTTTTCCCCCCAAGATGCTGCCTGTCCCGCTGAGTTACTCCAGCACTTTGTGTCTATCCTTTTGTTCTAGGTTTATGTTAAGTGACGTGATTGTTTGGAGCCTGATATTCACTCAAACATTTGACACAAATGAGACCATTAAATTTGATTTCCCCCTCGATCCAAGATGATTGTCTTGCTAAATGCTTAATTGGTTGAAATATGGAATCTAAGTGAGCAGAACATTCTCTTTTCAAATCTTCCTGATTAGGCGAATAAACAATCACTGAATTTAGCAAGAAGTGCTCATTATTAAGTACACAATATAGTAAGCTAAACATGTCAGTCATTCACAGAATAACAAATTATTGTGAAAGATTGCAATTCATTGTAATGAAAAGTTGGATTTAGTTCAGAGAATGAGTGATTCTGGAAATAGTCCAAGTTACAAATATTACAAATTGGCTATTTCTTTATCATAAGCAATTTAGAAAAATGCTGATCCAGGAACAACATCACTTGCCAAGTCTGTTTTACATTTACTAATGCTTCCAGTGTTCTGAACGATCTTATCTAATTCAAAATAGGTTTATATTTTCCCCTTTGCCTTCATTAGCATTGTTTAATAACAGAGATATACAGTAGCAATCAACGGTTGAAACATTTAGTGAATAAAATGAATTCATATTTTGTAAAGGTCTTGTATAATTCTGTTTCTGTGGATGTTTTTTCAGATGACTTTAGTGGATTTGATGTTCATTGAGGTAAGGCTCTTGCAAAGATAACAAAATCTGGGCAAAATCTGGCCTTTCTGGGCATTTAGCATGAAGCTCTCGCTTATCAGATGTAGAATGGTTAGGTGCAGAGTATGGACCCACTATATTT
The DNA here is from genome assembly GCA_035221665.1 of Okamejei kenojei. Lineage (NCBI taxonomy): Eukaryota > Metazoa > Chordata > Chondrichthyes > Rajiformes > Rajidae > Okamejei > Okamejei kenojei. Next base: position 33,282,878 of record CM069158.1, on the reverse strand, counting down.
TTACAACTACGTGATTTAGCCATATAAATATGACAAATGTCCATTTCCAATACTAAATGGTGCTCCATATTTTTCTGTAGGTATGAATCTAATACAGTCTCTTATTATCTGCGATACATCGCTTTATTTTATTTGGATTGATGATCTGGAATGAGGGTCATTCGTGTGAAAGTGGAAGCCTAGAGTGCCTGATAGCTCCATGTTGCTTTCATTTCAACAAAACTCTGACATCTAATCCTCAAGAAGTCAAGCAACAGAGCACTGAAATGCTATGCTTTCACAGTAATTATGTTGAGAAATCTGGCTACTGAACCTATGTTTATAGTATTTTAATTTATAACTTTAAATAGTTTGGGAATGCCAGAGCGATTCATGGACATTCAAAGAACTGTGACAATAGTCTTGTGGACATGACCATCAAAGCACCTTGGTGGGCCGGTGCTTGAAATAAACTAAGTTGCTTTAGCAGATCAATCAATCAATCAATCAATCAAATAGTTTATTGTCATTCAAAAATACACCAACAAATGCAAATCTGAACGAAATTTTGTTGCATCTGGCACATCGTGCATAATAAAATAACAAAAGGATTAAATAGATAAAAAGATAAAATAGATAATAGTGGCGGCACATTATATGGAATTCAAGAGTCCGATGGCTCGGGGGAAGAAGCTGTTGCAGTACCTGGCCGTTCTGCTCCTTAGACTGCCATACCTTTTGCCCGAGGGCAACAGAGTGAACAGTCCATGATGGAAATGTGTGGGGTCTTTTATAATGCTGTTGGCCTTGGACAAGCAATTTTTGCACGCAATGTCCCGGATTGAAGGAAGAGAAGTCCCGATGAATGTACGCAGGGAAGGGGTGGACCCAGACTGCTTGTGGGTACAGCTCATCAAAATGGGCCACCAAGTGAGTTGCACCTGATTTGTAAATTCAGACTGTTTGGTATGTTACTGCGAGTGCGAGGACTAGGGGGTGGCACTAAGCTGCCATTTACCTTATTGGAGACCCTCGGACTATCTTTAATCGGACTTTACTAAACCTTATCTTGTACTAAACGTTATTCCCTTTACCCTGCACCTGTATGCTGTGGACAGCTTAATTGTAATCATGTATAGTCTTTCCGCTGACTGGATAACAAGTAACAAAAGGGTTTTTCACTGCACCTCGGCACACGTAACAATAATAATCTAAACTAATACTAAAGATGAATTTGTGAAGCGAGGGAAACAATGTCCTAGAACTTGAGCAAACAATTGTGTTTCTGTACATATCCAATGAAGTTGAAGGTTTGTGAAATTATTGAATACAGATTGAGAAGAAGCATGAATCAATGTGTTTCCATTCTATATCAAACCAGAGCAGGAAATATTGTGAGAGAAAGAAGCTTTGGTTGAGGTTAAACTAGAATTAGAAAACATTAAAAAAAAAATTGTATTTAAAATTTCCAATAGCCATATACACCTGAAGGAATGAGACTTCACACTGGTAATAGTTCACTTTTAGTCCCAGTTTGATTGGCAGAAATTAACACCTGTTGTTAAGTGTACTTAAAATTCAGCTCTTGAAGTTAATAACTTTGTGCCTACTGTGTAAGTATAGCAGTCTCATGCAGCTCAGTGCATTTCATACATAAACCAGCGTCATGGTAGCACATTTTTGGATGCAACTTTTTGATGGGACTTTTGACCTTGCCAGAAATTGCTGTACCATTTGAACCTAATCACAATGAGACCATTGGCATGTTATTATAGTAAATAAATGTCAAATGCTTAAATGTATACAACCTACCTCAACTACTCCCATATCTATCTTGACTACACTTCTTCCCACCCAGCTTTATGTAAAAACTTTATCCCCTGCTCCCAATTCCACCGTTTGCACTGCATCTCCGTTGCCCAGGATGAAGTGTTCCATACCAGGGAAACGGAGATGTCCTCATTCTTTAGGAAACGGGGGATCCCCTCTTCCATTATAGATGAGGCTCTCACTAGGGTCTCCTCCATATCCCGCAGCTCTGCTCTTACTCCCCCTCCCCCCATTCGTAACAAGGACAGAGTCCCCCTTGTCCTCGCCTTCCACCCCATCAGCCGTCGCATACAACATATAATCCTCCAACATTTTCGCCACCTCCAACGGGATCCCACTACTGGCCACATCTTCCCATTTCCACCCTTTTCTGTTTTCCGCAGAGATCGTTCCCTCTGAAACTCCCTGGTTAACTCGTTCCTTCCCACCCAGACCACCCCCTCCCCAGGTACTTTCCCCTGCAACCGCAGGAGATGCAACACCTGTCCCTTTACCTCCCCCCTTGACTCCATCCAAGGACCCAAACAGTCTTTCCAGGTGAGGCAGAGGTTCATTTGCACCTCCTCCAACCTCATCTACTGTATCCGCTGTTCCAGGTATCAACTTCTCTCCATCAGCGAGACCAAGCGCAGGCTCGGCAATTGTTTCACTTAACACCTCCGCTCAGTCTGTCTTAACCTACCTGATCTCACGGTGGCTCAGCACTTCAACTCCCTCTCCAATTCCCAATCTGATCTTTCTGTCCTGGGCCTCCTCCATTGTTAGAGTGAGGCCCAGTGCAAATTGGAGGAACAGCACCTCATATTTCGCTTGGATAGTTTACACCCCAGCGGTATGAACATTGACTTCTCTAACTTCAAATAGCCCTTGCTTTCCCTCGCTCTCCATCCTCTCCCCCTTCCCAGTTTTCCAACTGGTCTTACTGTCTCCGCCTACATTCTATATTTGTCCCGCCCTCTCCCCTGACATCAGTCTGAAGAAGGGTCTCGACCCGAAACGTCACCCATTCCTTCTCTCCACAGATGCTGCCTCACCCGCTGAGTTACTCCAGCATTTTAGTGTCTACCGACCTCAACTATCTCCTCTGGCAGCTTGTTCCATATACCCACCACCCGCTGTGTGGAAAAAGTTGCCTATTAAATCGTTCCCGTGTCATCTTAAGCCAGTGTCCTCTGGTTCTTGATTCCTCTGCTCTGGGTAAAAGGTTCTGTGCGTTTTTATTCCCCTCACGATTTTATACTCCTCTATAAGATCACCCCTCATCATCATGTTGTGCTGCTGCAAGTAAGAATTTAATTGTTCCATTTCAGAACGTATGACAAAACGCTCTTGACCCTTGCTCTCCAAGGAATAAAGCCTGCCCAACCTTTCTCTATATCTCAGGCTCTCATGCCCTGGCAACATCCTCGTCAATCTTTGCACGCTTTCCAGTCCAGCAACATTTTGTACCGTAGAGAGTGACCAAAACTGAACACAATACTCGAATTGTGGCCCCACCAACGTCTTATGCTACTGTAACATGACATCCCAACTTCTCTACTCAATACGCTGATTGATAGCCTTCTTGACCACCCTATCCACCTGTGATGCCACTCTCAAGGAATTATGTACATGTAATATGTATTCCTAGATCCTTGTGCTCTACAACACTCCCCAGAACCCTGTCATTCACCGTGGATGTCCAACCCTGGTTTGACTTCTCAAAATGCTACACCTTTCACTTATGCATTGAACTCCAATAGCCATTCCTTAGCCCATTTGCCCAACCGATCGGGATCCTGCTGTAAGCTTTGATAGTAATCTTTGCTATCTATAATGCCGCCCATTTTAATGTTAATTTGCAAATTTACTAAACATGTCTTGCATATTTTCATCTTTATCGTTGACATTAACTACCGACAGCCATAGGCCCAGCACCAATCCCTGAGTCACAGCATTAGTCAGGCCTCCATCTGAAGCACAACCTTCCACCATCACCTCTCCTTCCGTACATGATACCCATTGCCTATCCAGTCCGCTAACACTCCCTGGATCACATGTGAACTAACCTTCCATAATAACCTACCATGCCAAACCTTATAAAATGCCTTGCTGAAACCCACATAGATAAAGTCTACGGCTTTGCCCTGTCAACCTTTTTTGTTACATGTTCTAAAACTCTATCAGATTTGTGAGGCACAATCTTCCACGTACAAATCCATGTTGAATATCCCTAATCAGCCACTGTAAATATAAATGCATTCATATCTCATCCCTCAGAATACTTTCACAATTCGTATCTCTTCTCTTCTTATTCCACCTTTCTAACCCCACCCCCCTCACCTGTATCCACCTATAACTCACCAGGTTTTGTCCAGCCTCTTCTCCTTTCCAACTTGCTCCCCTCCCCCCCCAACCTCCCAATTACAATCAGTGTGAAGAAGGGTCCTGAATCAAAACGTCATGCTATCCATGTACTCCAGAGATGTTGCCTGACCCACTGAGTTACTCCAGCACTCTGTATTTATTTATTTTTTGTAATCCAACATTATGTGTATAAAATCATGAGAAGAATAGATCGGGTGGATGCACAGAGTCTCTTGCCCAGAGTAGGTAAATCAAGGACCAGAGGGCATAGGTTTAAGGTGAAGGGGAAAAGATTTAATAGGAAAATGAGGGGTAACCTTTTCACTGCATTTTCTATATACTGTAGGATCAGAGTTTTGAGTCATCTTAAGATCCATCAGTGAACCATGGTAAAGATCATGCTTGAATAGTGTGACTAGTGAAAACAATGATCAGACCAGAGCCACGGGTGATGTAATTAATGCTACAATATATATAGATTTCAAAATATTGGCATATTCACAAAGACTATTAATCCTTTACAAATTGAAGCTGAAAGCTTGCCACTGTGCAGTAGACTAATTAATAAGCTTCCGTTGTCTTTGTTCCTCAATCCCCATAATTGCAATGCAACAATAACATTTAGAAGAAGAAAATTAATAGTCTGACACTGCGGTGCTATCGTCGCAATTTTACCTTTCTTTATATTGTGAATTCTTCATCCAATTAGGACAAACTTAAAGAATCAATTCCAATGATTTTTGCATAAAATTACCGAGCGCCTAAGGAATTTACTTATTATTTTGCCAATTTTTAAATTGAATGAACCATAAAAGGAGTTGTAAATTAAGGAAATAATGTAGAATTTGCATCATGAAGAGTTAACTTTACAGTAGGCTCATTGGCTTTGCTTACAAAGTTGGTGAGTTGTTTAGCAGGGTCAAGTGTTTAGTTGGCCAACTATTGCTTCTGTAAGCAGTAAGTAAAGGGCACTGAATACTCACGACCAAACAGGCGACGCCCTGGCGACCATGTGGCGACAGCCTTGTCGCCTGTAGTCACCTAAAAAATGCCCCGAATCCCAAAGGAATAGATCAGGTAGATGCACAGAGTCTCTTACCCAGAGTAGGCCAATCAAGGACCAGAGGGCATAGGTTTAAGGTGAAGGGGAAAAGATTTAATAGGAAAAAAAGGGGTAACCTTTTCACACAAAGGGTGGTGGGTTTATGGATCGAGCAGCCGGAGGAGGTAGTTGAGGCAGGTACTATTGCAATGTTTAAGAAACATTTAGACAGATGGATAGGACAGGTTTGGATGGATTTATGTCAAATACAGACAGGTGGGATGTGTTGGTCAGTGTGGGCAATTTGAGCCTGTTTCCACCCTGCATGACTCTATGACTATGATATAGGGTAAGAGGGAAGAGATTTAGAACAGATATGAGAGAATTATTTTCAGCTCATTGGCATTCATCAATTAGGGTATTGAGTAAAGATATTGGGATGTTACAGTTGTGTAAAATGTTGGTAAGGCCACACGTGGAGTATTGTGTTCAATTTTGGGCACCTTGCTATAGGAAAGATGTTGTAAAGCCAGAAGAGTGCAGAGAAGTTTTACGAGGAAGTTCCCAGAACTTGAGAGCCTGAGCTACAGGTCGAGGTTGGGCAGATTAGGGCTTTATTCCTTGGAGCACAGGTGGATGAGATGTGATCTTATAGAGAAGTATAAGAACATGAGGGAAATAGATAGAGTTGGATAAATGCACAGAGCATTTTACCACTAGTACGGGAATCAAGAAGCAGCGAACATAGGTTTAAGGTGAGTGGGGAAATATTTAATAGGAATCGGAAGGACAATTTTTTCATACAGAGGTTGGTGGGTAAATGGACTGAGCTGCCAGAGGAGGTAGTTGAGGCAGATGTAATATCTATGGAATGAGCTGACAGAGGGTGTAGTTGAGGCAGATACTACAATAACATTTAAAACACATTTGGACAGGTACAAGTGAGGGAAAGATTTAGAGAGATATATGGGCTAAACACAGGCAGGTGAGACTACTGTCGGTGGGGCATCTTGGTCGGCCTGGGCAAGTTGAGCTCAAGGGTCTGTTTCTGTGCAATATAACATTATGCAGTAAATCAAAAAGTGGCATGAGATAAAGGGATTAATATTGGCAATGATAAGCTGACTGTGGCAGGAAAGGATAGTGAGCGTTAACCTAAATAAATGAACAGAAACAATAGAAGTTATAAAAATAAACAAAACTAAAGACACTTTTTCTGAAATTAAGTAGCGTTTGAAATATGACAACTGAACAAAATTAATAGGTAGGATCAGATGACCAATTGAGAGCTAGGGCTACAAGTTAAAATAGATTGGGAAATGAACATTGAGGGTACATGACAATTGGGAAGAACAGGAAGTTAGGTAAAGGTAGAGGAATGGCTGTGTGGATGATGGATGGTCTTGATGTGATAATGAGGGATGGATGACCTTAGTTCAGGATGTAGGACTGGTTTGGGTGAAGTTCAAAACAGGTAATAACTAATGGGTGTGGTGCACAGGTCCCTTGACAGTAAGAAGAGGTAGGATTGAGTACCAGAAAGGTGCAGTTATAATCATGGTGAGTTTGTTTTTCATATAGACTGAAGCAAATCAGGTGGAGGAAGCAAGCATAAATCAAGTGTTAAATTGTCACACTCTCAGGAGCAGATCAATAAAATTCTTGCTTGCTTCAGCTTTACAGGCACATTAACGCAGCAACACAACTAAATATGCAATAATCAATAAAGAAATAAATTATCAACAATACTAGGTAATCACACCGTAATAGTGCAAAGCAAAGTATGTGGTGCAACTTGGATGGTGCTGTCTGGTTCAAAATTCTGATGGATGATGGGGAAAGTACTATTTTTGAACCTGGAGGTTCTAAGGATCCTGTACCACCTTCCTCCTTGCAGCAGTCTGATAAGAGCACGGCCAGGATGGCGTGTCTTTGATATCAGCTGCCTTTTTGGGGTAGTGTTTGCTGTAGATCCCTTCGATGGTGGGAAGGTCAATACCCATGATGGACCAGGCAATGTCCTCCAATTTCTGCAGCCTGCTTTGTTCCTGGGATTCGAGTTATCGAAGCAGGCCGTGATGCAACCAGTCAGAATGCGCTCTGCTGTACACCTGTAGAGTATTTAGCGACATCCCGAATCACCTCAAACTTCTGAGGAAGTAAAAGTGTTGATGAACTTTCTTTGTGATTGCATCCACGTGCGCTCAGAAATCAGTGAGGAATTGATCAGTGAGGAGAACATCGCATTCTGGAAATAACCAGAAAGAGTAGGCTGTACCATAACTGAGCAAAACACAAAGTGCTGGAGTAACTGCACATCAGGCAGCATCTGTGGAGGGAATGGATAGATGACGTTTCTAGTCCAGATGCTTCAGCCAGTTCTCCTCATACCTATCTCTTGACCACGGCGGCATGGATACCACTCAAAACTACTATAACTATCCTCGTGCAATGTTAGGATTAATTAATAACTTTGAAGTGAAAATACAGTGATCATGAAGCTTAAAAAAGAACAGTGACAATGGCATAAAAAACATACCTAGATAGAGTGAACAGGCAAGTTAGATTGTGTAGAAAGGAATTGCAGATGATGGTTTATACTGAAGATAGACACAAAGTGCTGGTGTAACTGTGCAGGTCAGGTAGCATCTCTGGAGATGCTTTTACACCAGGCAGGTTAGATTGAGAGCTATGTGCAGGGCAAATATTTAAGGGGATCTTCTGGAATGTGCAGTATATGCACTTCAACAGTAAAGAAAAAAAATCAAAGGGAGGATCCACCATCCTTGCTTAATTAAATTTGTTGAAGATTATAACAAGCTTAAACCTTCCTTAGTTAACTAAAACAGTTAAATATGGTAGCAAACTTTAAAATTGGAGAAGCAGAACATGCAGGAAACACCCAGCAGACTAAACACCATCTATGGAAAGAGAAGCAGATGAAAAAGTTTTAAGACTGAGAAACTTTCTTAAGAACCCTGTAAAGATAGCTAACTGGTTAGAAGATTGGACATAAACATACAATAAAAGCAATGAATGATTAATTGATTAAAAGGGAAAAAAAGACCATGTGATAATACTAACAGATCCTTCAAAAGTTCACAAAGTGATCATAAATCATGTTGGAAAATAAACAAACAGCAGATGTATTAAATGGGTATTTTGCATCAGGGTTTACTAAAGAAGAAAGTAACATCTTAGAAATAGCTACGTTCAGAAATGGAAGGATGCAAGAAGATTAAAGAATGTTTACAAGTTAGCAATGCATGTTCATGGGTTGATCATCAAACATTGTTTTCATATGAAGGTGATGCTGAATTTCATCAGTATTGACTGCAGGTCGGGGAATCTAAAATATGGGAAGTGGTCCTAATTTTCTAGGATTATCATGACATTTATTCTTGGAAGGCTGTGTGTCTTTTGGAACATGCTAGGAGATCTTCGCTTTGTAGATATTAAGGTTATATTCATTCAGGGATATAAATCACTGAATGTCGTGGACTTGGAATTTGTCCTCCAAATATGTGTACGTGCAGGTGTCATTTGCGTGCCATAGTGTGATGACAGAAATTGAAATAACCTTCGTCCCTGAACTGTGCTGTTTGAATGGTTTCCCATTAGTCCAGAGGATTAGCTCTACTCCAGTGCACAGCTTGTTTGGAAGCAAGTAAGATTGCGAAATGTACTTGGTGCTGGGGAAGGGGAAGGCTTGCTCGGGTTTGCTTGACCTGACTTTGCAGAAAATTTGATCTGTTGTGAACTTTTTAATTAAAGTCACCGCTTGTATGGTATAAAAATCCAGCTTAAATATGTCTGTACATAAGTGGACATAGAAACATAGAAATTAGGTGCAGGAGTAGGCCATTCAGCCCTTCGAGCCTGCACCACCATTCAATATGATCATGGCTGATCATCCAACTCAGTATCCCGTACCTGCCTTCTCTCCATACCCTCTGATCCCCTTAGCCACAAGGGCCACATCCAACTCACTCTTAAATATAGCCAATGAACTGGCCTCAACTACCCTCTGTGGCAGAGAGTTCCAGAGACTCACCACTCTCTGTGTGAAGAAAGTCTTTCTCATCTCGGTCTTAAAGGATTTCCCCCTTATCCTTAAGCTGTGACCCCTTGTCCTGGACTTCCCCAACATCGGGAACAATCTTCCTGCATCTAGCCTGTCCAACCCCTTAAGAATTTTGTAAGTTTCTATAAGATCCCCTCTTAATCTCCTAAATTCCAGAGAGTATAAACCGAGTCTATCCAGTCTTTCTTCATAAGACAGTCCTGACATCCCAGGAATCAGTCTGGTGAACCTTCTCTGCACTCCCTCTATGGCAATAATGTCCTTCCTCAGATTTGGAGACCAAAACTGCACGCAATACTCCAGGTGTGGTCTCACCAAGACCCTGTACAACTGAAGTAGAACCTCCCTGCTCCTGTACTCAAATCCTTTTGCTATGAAAGCTAACATACCATTCGCTTTTTTCACTGCCTGCTGCACCTGCATGCCTACTTTCAATGACTGGTGTACCATGACACCCAGGTCTCGCTGCATCTCCCCTTTTCCTAATCGGCCACCATTTAAATAATAGTCTGCTTTCCTGTTTTTGCCACCAAAGTGGATAACCTCACATTTATCCACATTATACTGCATCTGCCAAACATTTGCCCACTCACCCAGCCTATCCAAGTCACCTTGCAGTCTCCTAGCATCCTCCTCACAGCGAACACTGCCCCCCAGCTTAGTGTCATCCGCAAACTTGGAGATATTGCCTTCAATTCCCTCATCCAGATCATTAATATATATTGTAAATAGCTGGGGTCCCAGCACTGAGCCCTGCGGTACCCCACTAGTTACTGCCTGCCATTGTGAAAAGGACCCGTTTACTCCTACTCTTTGCTTCCTGTTTGCCAGCCAGTTCTCTATCCACATCAATACTGAACCCCTAATACCGTATGCTTTAAGTTTGTATACTAATCTCTTATGTGGGACCTTGTCGAAAGCCTTCTGGAAGTCCAGATATACCACATCCACTGGTTCTCCCTTATCCACGCTACTAGTTACATCCTCGAAAAATTCCACAAGATTCGTCAGACATGATTTACCTTTTGTAAATCCATGCTGACTTTGTCCAATGATTTCACCACTTTCCAAATGTGCTGCTATCCCATCTTTAATAACTGACTCTAGCAGTTTCCCCACTACCGATGTTAGACTAACTGGTCTGTAATTCCCCGTTTTCTCTCTCCCTCCCTTCTTAAAAAGAGGGGTTACATTTGCTACCCGCCAATCCTCAGGAACTACTCCAGAATCTAAAGAGTTTTGAAAGATTATCACTAATGCATCCACTATTTCCTGAGCTACTTCCTTAAGTACTCTGGGATGCAGCCTATCTGGCCCTGGGATTTATCGGCCTTTAATCTATTCAATTTACCCAACACCACTTCCCGACTGACCTGGATTTCACTCAATTCCTCCTTTGACCCACAGTCCCCTGCTATTTCAGGCAGATTATTTTATGTCTTCCTTAGTGAAGACGGAACCAAAGTAGTTATTCAATTGGTCCGCCATATCCTTGTTCCCCATGATCAACTCACCTGTTTCTGACTGCAAGGGACCTACATTTGTTTTAACTAACCTCTTTCTCTTCACATATCTATAAAAAACTTTTGCAGTCAGTTTTTATGTTCCCTGCCAGTTTTCTTTCATAATCTATTTTTCCTTTCCTAATTAAGCCCTTTGTCCTCCTCTGCTGGTCTCTGAATTTCTCCCAGTCCTCTGGTATGCTGCTTTTTCTGGCTACTTTGTACGCATCATCCTTTGCTTTGATACTATCCCTGATTTCCCTTGTTATCCACGGATGCACTACCTTCCCCGATTTATTCTTTTGCCAAACTGGGATGAACAATTTTTGTAGTTCATCCATGCAGTCTTTAAATGTCTTCCATTGTATATCCACCGTCAACCCTTTTAGAATTAATTGCCAGTCAATCTTGGCCAATTCACGTCTCATACCCTCAAAGTTACCTTTCTTTAAGTTCAGAACCATTGTTTCTGAATTAACAATGTCACTCTCCATCCTAATGAAGAACTCAACCATATTATGGTCACTCTTGCCCAAGGGGGCACGTACAACAAGACGGCTAATTACCCCTTCCTCATTACTCAAAACCCAGTCTAAAATAGCCTGCTCTCTCGTTGGTTCCTGTACATGTTGATTTAGATAACTATCCCGCATACATTCCAAAAAATCCTCTTCCTCAGCACCCCTGCCAATTTGATTAACCCAATCTATATGTAGATTGAAGTCACCCATTATAACTGTTTTGCCTTTGTCGCACGCATTTCTAATTTCCTGTTTGATACCATCCCCAACTTCTCTGCTACTGTTAGGTGGCCTGTACACAACACCCACCAGCGTTTTCTGCCCCTTAGTGTTTTGTAGCTCTACCCATACCGATTCCACATCCTCCAAGCTAATGTCCTTCCTTTCCATTGCTTTAATCTCCTCTCTAACCAGCAACGCTACCCCACCTCCTTTTCCTTTCTCTCTATCCCTTCTGAATATTGAATATCCCTGGATGTTCAGCTCCCAGCCTACGTCACCCTGGAGCCATGTCTCCGTGATCCCAACTATATCATAATCATTAATATCTATCTGCACGTTCAACTCGTCCACCTTATTACGAATACTCCTTGCATTGAGACACAAAGCCTTCAGGCTTGTCTTTACAACGCATTTACCCCTTATACAATTTTGCTGAAAAGTGGCCCTTTTTGATTTTTGCCCTGGTTTTGTCTGCCTGCCACTTTTACCTTTCACCTTGCTACCTAATGCTTCTACCCTCATTTTACACCCTCCTGCCTCTCTGCTCTTGTACCCATCCCCCTGCCACATTAGTTTAAATCCTCCCCGACAGCACTAGCAAACACTCCCCCAAGAACATTGGTTCCATTCCATTCCAAGTGCAAACCGTCCTGTTTGTACCGGTCCCACCTCCCCCAGAACTGGTCCCAGTGCCCTAAAAATTTGAATCCCTCCCCCTTGCACCACTTTTCAAGCCACGTATTCATTTGCATTATCCTCCTATTTCTACTCTGACTGGCCCGTGGTACTGGTAGTAATCCGGAGATTACTACCTTTGAGGTCCTACTTTTAAGTTTATCTCCTAGCTCCCTAAATTCACCTTGTAGGACCTCATCCCTTTTTTTACCTATATCGTTGGTGCCAACATGCACCACGACAACTGGCTGTTCACCCTCCCCCTCCAGAATGTTCTGCAGCCGTTCAGTGACATCCCTGACCTTTGCACCAGGGAGGCAACATACCATCCTGGAGTCTCGTTTGCGGCCGCAGAAACGCCTATCTATTCCCCTGACAATTGAATCCCCTATTACTATTGCCCTTCCCCTCTTTTTTCCCCCCTCATGTGCTGCAGAGCCACCCATGGTGCCATGAACTTGGCTGCTGCTGCATTCCCCTGATGAGCCATCTCCCTCAACAGTATCCAAAATGGTATACCTGTTTAGGAGGGAGATGACCGCAGGGGACTCCTGCACTACCTGCCTACTGCTTTGCTGGCTATTGGCCACCCGTTCCCTTCTTGTCCTCCTACCTTTTGCCTGCGGTGTGACCAACTCACTGTACGTGCTATCCACGACTTTCTCCGCATCGTGGATGCTCCAGTATGAATCCAGCCGCAGTTCCAATCGTTCAATGCGATCTGCCAGGAGCTGCAGCTGGACACACTTCCTGCAACTGTAGTCACCAGGGACACCGACCATCTCCCTGATCTCCCACATGTTGCAGGCTGAACAAACCATGGGGCCAATCTCTACTGCCATACCTTACTCCCAAATTACTAAAAAAAACACAAAAACTTATCCTTTAAACTTTACTACTAAATACTAAATCCCTCACTCCCAGAATCCCTCACTCCCAGAAGGCAGAAATGTAAAATAGTAAACCCGGGGTTGCACCCAATCAGCTGCTTCCTCGGGTCCTCTTCCACCAATCAGCGGCTTCCTCAAAAAAACCCCCAAAAAAACCCACCTCCAAATGAACGTTATGGATTTGGGTAAGCCTCTGGAAAAGCAAGCCCCGCGCTAGATTTTAAACCTACCGGTCGGGTGTCGCTCCTCCCCCTCCTTCACTTCCACCAACGGCTCCTGTGGGCCCCTCCATAAGTGGAAACAGAATCACTTTGTGATGGAAGAAGGAAACTTGTGCAGATATTTTTATTGGAGAATTTATAGTGGACCTTTTTCCCAGGGTGGAAATGTCTAATACTAAATGCATAGCCATAAGATGAGAGGGGGAAAGTTTAATGGAATGTGCAGGACAAGTTTTTTTTTTTTTTTTTTTTACACAAATAGTGGTGGGGACCTGGAACGCATTGCCAGGGGTGGTGGTGGATGCAGATATGATAGTGGCATTTAGGAGGCTTTTAGATAGGCACATGGAAGTGTGGGGAAGAGAGTGATATAGATCCTGTTCAGGCAGATGAGATCAATTTATCTTGGCCTCTTATTTGGCACAAACATTGTGGGCTGAAGTGCCTATCCCTGTGCTGTAATGTTCTCAGTTAAATACTGTTATTAAAGTCAATCACTTTGGATTTTAGAACAAAGTTCCAAATTTGCAATTTGGAAATAATTTGAGGAATAACTGATCTGACAAGCAACTGATCTTAAGATAAGATCCTTTTACGAGGATGTTACCAGGACTAGAGGGCCTGACCTATAGGGAGAGGCTGAGTAGTTTGGGACTTTATTCCTTGGAGCGGAGGAGGATGATGGGTGATATTGCAGAGGTGTATAAAATCATGAGGGGGATAGATCATATAGATGCACTGAGTCTCTTGCCCAGAATAGGACAGGACATGGGTTTAAGGTGAAGGGGAAAAGATTTAAAAGGAATCTGAGGGGTAACTTTTTCACACAAAAAGTATGGAACAAGCTACCAGGGGAGGTAGATGAGACAAGGACTATCCCAACATTTAAGAAAAAGTTAAATGTTGGGATACAGGTACATGGATAGGACTGGTTTGAAGGGATACAGGTGGGGCTAGTGTAGCTGGGACATATTGGCTGGTTTGGGCAAGTTAGCTCAAAGGGTCTGTTTCCACGATGTATCACTCTATGACTATCAATGAAAATAGGTAAAAATGAAGGTTGAAAATGAGAAATAAAAGAAAATGCTGGAAAGAAACAGATTTATGGGGATCAGTAAAGTGACAATTGAATATAGATTTTCACGCAGTCTTGATCCTGGTGCCCCAGATAAGTGTAAACACGTCAGTTCTTTTGCTGTCATTTGATGAGTTTATTGAATTTCAGATGTGGGCATGTATAACCCATATTTAACCTTTAATTTAGCAAAGTAGATGCAAGGTAAGTAGGATAAACAGATGGAACACAGTATGAAAGTACTGGGGATCAAAACACACAGAGCACGAAGATACCTCTTGGGTGCATTAATTTAGAATTATACCTGCATAGAAGGAGACTATTTGGCCCATCAAGCATATCCCATCTCTTTATAGAGTACAGTAATCCACTCAGTCCCTTCATCATTCCATGTAACCCAGGCAAGTTTGCCAATTTTCATTTGGAATCTTTATTCATCTCTAATTCAACCATCCTCATGGACAATAAGTCCAAAGCCATTATTTGCCACTGTATAAGAAATAAATGTTCATGTTTCCACTGTATTTCTTGCTTAAAACTGTCTGTTTTCCTCGGCCCTTGTAACACGAGCTAATCCAAACAGTTTTTCTTTGTCTACCTTAAATAAATCAATCATGAGGTTACACATCTCTATTAAGTTTTCCCTTATTTTCCTCTGCTCCAAGCTGAATTACCTCAGCTTTTCCAACTTAACCTTGTAGATAAAATCCCTCATTCTGGGAACCATACAGACAACACTCCTTTCCATCCCTCAAGAACTTTAATATTGTTCATTAAGAGTATGTTCGGAGCTTGTTGCAAAGCTCCAGTTGTAGCCTGACCAGATCTTTATTAAGATTTAGTATAACCATTTGTACTCTGTAACTCTATTTATTAAATCTAAGATCTGAACTGCTCGTATATCCTCCAACAGCCTCCTCCCCCCACCCCGCACTGCACTGCAAAACCCAGGATGCTGTATTCCCGCATGCACTTTGGCATTGTGCCTCGTCCCATCTCTTCTGTCATAGTGGATCGCTTCATACTATGTATGTATTAATTCCTTCCTTCCATCTATCCGCTCACCACACTAACTTACTTCCGTTGCGGTTGACTGGCATCATCCACGCTATTTGCCATATCACTAAATTTTACTTACAGATCAACTATTATAATTTAAGTGAAATTGAATAAATGTGTTTCGTCTGAGTTCTACAATTTTATTTGTGTGTGTGTGAGAGAATTTAAAATAAACATGAATTGTGACTATCGAACTGCAAAATACTCACTGCTCGTTTTCATACAGCTGTTGCCAGCTTGAATATTGTTCACTTCCGATATAATGTTTACTGAAGTTGTTTGCTGCTATTTTAAAATCATATCTTCCCTCTGCCGCCTGCATTCCCAGAAAGTGACATTTTGGTTGTATGCCAAGACATTGTCTAATATTGATATTTAACTGATGTTAATGAGGATGTAATTCAAAAGTTATTCAGCATCAAATATTTTTATTATACTGGTCATGATAACATTTCAGCAATGATTCTTCTAGTTTACTCCGTAACCACCCAGACTGGGTTATCAAACCCGCCGACAAGGGAGTGCCGTGGTAGTCTGGCGCGTCGATCTCTACAAAGCGGAGGCCGCGCGCCAACTCTCGGACACCTCCTCCTACTTACCCCTGGACCATGACCCCACTGAGGAACACCAGGCCACCATCTCGAGCACCATAACCGACTTCATCAGCTCTGGCTCCCTACCCTCCCGAGCCTCCAACCTCATCGTTTCCCAGCCCCGCACAGCCCGATTTTACCTTCTCCCCAAAATCCACAAACCCGACTGCCCTGGCAGACCCATTGTCTCTGCCTGTTCGTGCCCCACCGAACACATTTCCACATACCTTGACTCCATCCTATCCCCCTTTGTTAAATCCCTCCCCACCTATGTTCAAGACACCTCAGACACTCTCCGTCGGCTCCGCGCATTCCATTCTCCAGGCCCCCATACTCTCATCTTTACCATGGACGTCCAGTCACTCTACACCTCCATCCCCCACCAGGACGGTCTCAAAGCCCTCCGGTTCTTCCTCGACCAGAGGAGCAACCCATACCCGTCCACTGACACCCTCCTCCGCCTAGCGGAGTTGGTCCTTACCCTCAATAACATCTCTTTTGACTCCTCCCATTTCCTCCAAACACAAGGCGTAGCTATGGGCACACGCATGGGCCCCAGCTACACTTGCCTCTTTGTCGGGTACGTCGAACAATCCTTGTTCTCGGCGTACCAGGGCCCCATCGACAACTGCTTTGGTGTCACCTCCTGCACCCACACACAACTGACTGACTTCATCCATTTCACCACCAACTTAAATCCGGCACTCAAATACACTTGGACCATTTCCGACATTTCCCTACCATTCCTTGACCTCACCATCTCTATTGCAGGTGATACACTCCTGACCGACATCCACTACAAACCAACTAACTCCCACAGCTACCTGGACTACTCTTCCTTCCACCCTGCTTCCTGTAAGGACTCCATCTCCTATTCCCAATTCCTCCGTCTACGCCGCATCTGCTCCCAGGATGAGGTGTTCCACACCAGGTCATCACAAATGTCCTCATTCTTCAGAGAACGGGGATTCCCATCCGCCACTATAGATGAGGCTCGCACCAGGGTCTCCTCCATACCCCTCAACACTGCCCTCTCTCCCCATTCCCCCACTCGCAACAAGGGCAGAATGCGCCTGGTCCTCACTTATCACCCCACCTGCCGGCAAATACAACACATAGTGCTCCGCCAGTTTTGCCACCTCCAATGTGACCCCTCCACTTGCCACATCTTCCCATCTCCCCCCGTCTGCCTTCCGCAAAGACCGCTCCCTCCGCAACTTCCTTGTCAATTCTTCCCTTCCCTCCCGCTCTACCCCTTCCCCGGGCACTTTCCCTTGCAACCGCAAGAGATGCTACACTTGTCCCTTCACCTCCCCCCCCCTCCACTCCTTTCAGGGACCCAAGCAGTCTTTCCATGTCCGACAGAGGTTCACCTGCACCTCCTCCAACCTCAACTACTGCATCCGCTGCTCCAGATGCCAGATGATCTATATCGGTGAGACCAAGCGGAGGCTTGGCGGTCGTTTTGCCGAACACCTCTGCTCGGTCCGCATTAACCAACCTGACCTCCTGGTGGCTCAGCACTTCAACTCCCCCTCCCATTCCGTATCCGACCTCTCTGTCCTGGGCCTCCTCCACGGCCAGAGTGAGCAACACCGCAAGTTGGAGGAACAGCACCTCATATTCCGCTTGGGGAGTCTGCATCCTCTGAGCTTGAACATTGAATTTTCTCAATACTGTTAACCCTTGCTGTCTCCTCCCCTTTCCACCTCTCCCTCAGCCCTCGGGCCCTGGCATTCCCTCTCTCTCTATCTCTCCCCCACCCTAGTCGCACTAGCTTCTCATTTTCACACTACAAACAGCTTACAATGGCTTGTTCTCTTTATCATCGATACTTTTTTGCATATCTTTCATTCATTGTTCTTTATCTCTCCACATCACCGTCTATATCTCTCATTTCCCTGGTCCCTGACCAGTCTGAAGAAGGGTCTCGACCCGAAACGTCGCCTATCTCCTTCGCTCCTTAGATGCTGCTGCACCCGCTGAGTTTCTCCAGCCTTTTGTGTATCCTCGATTCTCCAGCATCTGCAGTTCCTTCTTTAAAACTTCTAGTTCACTAATTGTCTAGGCATGCAAACTGCTGCTGAAGAACATACAGGAAAGTGGGGAAAGGGAAGAGGAGAATTCAATCATGGAGAAATTGATCTTCCTGTGCTACCTGTTTACGATGGTTACAACAGAGGCCATTGGATACACTATGACTTGTGTGTCAGTGATACTGACGATGAACCATTATGTTATATGATGACGTGACAAATGAAAGTGTTTTCTTTCCTCCAACACTGTGTGGCTCTCTACCATGCTGGGAAATATATGTACTATATATCAGAATGCTAGGACCCCAATAAGATATACCGTGAATGAGCACCAAGACTGATATGATTTATGGTTGATCATAAAATACTGCAGTGCATGTCAGTGCTTTGGTAGAATTAATCAGCTACTGTAATCCCTCTCCCATCTTCTTTTACCATTACCTTGGCTTTCATCTAATTATCTTTTGAAGTATACTTTTGAATCTTTCCAAGAGAATCAGACGCTGAATTTTGCAATACATCCCCATGTATAAAGAATGATCATAAATTACTTTATACTGTGGTTTGTGATAAACCCTCTTGAGAGCTCTCTGACTTGGTACACTCTTTATTAACATACAAAGCCATTGTTCCTGTGTGTGTTCATCTTATTTTACAACGATCTGTAATGGATCTGCAAAAAGCTTTTTGGTTGATGAGTTTTTTGAAAGTATTGTGCAATTTAAAAAAAAAGTGTTTTTAACATATGCTTTTAATTAAATTGAATAACTTACTTAATTGTTGCCTTGAAATGACTGATTAATTTAAGAATGCTTATATCTGGCTTCCAGTTGAAGTGAATCTGTTATTTTATCAAATGTTGCAGATTTGATTAAATTAAAATTTGATAAATTTTAAGTAAATACGTTTTGGTATTTTACAAATAATGCATTTACTGTATTCTTTCCCACTAACAATTATTCAGTGGTGTTAAATTGCAGATAGCACTTTTTAATAAAACTTTTAAGGTTTTAATTAGTTTTTAGTTCTAGTTTTAGAGATACAGCGTGGAAACAGGCCTTTGGTTGTCCTACAACTTTAGGCTGTGCGCGCCATATGCAAGAAGAAGAAGAAACAGACCTTTCTGCCCACTGAGTCCGTGTTGATCTACAATCACCCATACGATAGTTCTATCCTACGCTTGAGGGACAATTTGCATAAACCAATTAACTTACAAACCTCCACATCTTTGGAATGTGGAAGGAAACTGGAGCACCCGGAGCAAACCCAGTTGGTCTCAGGGAGAATGTACATACAGACAGCACCCATAGTCAGGATTGAACATGGATCTCTGGTGCTGTAAGGCATTAACTCTAGTGCTGTGCCACTTATAGTATACTGTGCCACCTGGTTATAAGCATTAAGTAACCATAATCTTGTCAGTACCTCATGACAAATAATGTATAAAAGGAACTGGTAATTCGGTAGAACAGCGTCATTTTTCGAAAGCCCTGACCACTTGTCAACTTCAATATCATAACTCCTGTGTTCATTGCGGGATATTCGCAAATATTGGAAAATGGAAATTAAAACAAAAAATAT
This sequence comes from Okamejei kenojei, assembly GCA_035221665.1. Taxonomy (NCBI): domain Eukaryota; kingdom Metazoa; phylum Chordata; class Chondrichthyes; order Rajiformes; family Rajidae; genus Okamejei; species Okamejei kenojei. The sequence goes on along the minus strand of CM069158.1, from coordinate 33,263,222 downwards.
TGGAAACATTTGGTAGTATGTGCTGACAGAGGAGCACAAGATTAATGTTTCTGCTCCATGACCTTTTGTCAGCATTGGAAAATGTTAGAGAGCATTTCAAAAGTGAGGAAAAAGAGGTGACAGGATAGAGGGCAAAAGAAATATTAAATAACAGAAGTGATGCTTCAAGATACCAGTGCGTGTTTGTAAGTGAAATTGAAGAAAAAATAAATTTATGTGAGGCCTACGTGAATGATTTCAGCAGATGTAGAAGGGCGACATGCTGGCACAGCGGTAGAGTTGCTGCCTTACAGCACCAGGGACCCAGGTTCGGTCCTGACTGCATGTGCAGCCTGTACGGAGTTTGTACATTCTTCCTGTGACCGCATGGATTATCTCCGGCTAATCTGGTTTTCTCCCACACTGTATGCTGTATTTCTAAAGTTTAAACTAGAGGATGCAAGGCTCACTCAGTTATATGGGAACCCCCTCTCCATTCCCAGCAGTTGTGATTCATCTGTTCTGGATGCCTATTCTCTGAGAGCCAATGGATGATGCTTAGGTTCTGTATCTATTAAATCAATGTTAAGGCCAGAAGCCAGGAAAGCACCTTATAGAAAATGTAGGTGTACTTGCTCTGGTTGATGTAGAAATTTATCAGAACATTATGGGAAGCTGAGAATGAAAATATCAGAGTGGGATTGAAAGGAAGAGGCAAGTGAGTGATTTGTGGAAGCAATGTTAGCGGAGTTATTGTATCTGACGTATGTTGTAGCTTTACTAGAAGCTATTTAAATATGTGACATTCTGTCAGTTTTGCTGAAAGATCATCAATTTAAGAATTTGACTTCCTCTTTGTACAGTTGTTGCCTGACCTGCTGAGTATTTCTAGTATATACTGTTTCTATCTCTCGTGCCTGTCCATCTTTCACCTTCACTAATACCAAATGATGAGTATTTCCAGTGTTCCCTGTTTTTATTTCAGAATTTACAGCATCTGCAGTATGTTATTAATGTGCTCAATCTCAGGACCATGTTGTGATGAAAGTCTGTCTGGACTTGCATATTCAAGTCCTGCACTGTGTTTGATTTTCCTTTGTCTTCTGACTTGGAGGTGAACTCTAGTAGCCAGCCATAGGTTAATTAACACCATTGATTCTAAACACTTTTAAATCATGTTCATAAGTCATAGGAGCAGAATTAGGTCATTTGGCCCATCGAGTCTACTCCACCCATCAATCATGGCCGATCTATCTTTCCTTCTCAACCCCATTCTCCTGCCTTCTCCCCATAACCATTGACGTCCTTGCTAATCAGGAATCTGTTAAACTCTGGTTTAAAATGACCCAATGACTTGGTCTCCACAACCGTCTGTGGCAGTGAATTCACACACATTCGCCGCCCTCTGATTAAAGAAATTCCTCCTTATTTCCATTCTAACGCAATGCACCCAATATTAAATATAGAATTGCTTAGCTTTGAAATTTTAGGAAGGTTTGTTTGTATTTGTTTACCGAGTGAACAAGTTTTTTAAATTGATTTGTTCGTGCCCCATTAATATTTCCTGCTTTTATTATGAAATGATATCTTGCCACGTCTAAGGGAAGGAAAACATTACAAATGCATGCCACACATAGCTGTGTGATTGATAGATTAATAGAAGAAGAAAAATCTGTCATTCTGTCTGTACCTGTTTGTAAAGTGCCTGCTCTGCAGATTTTTGATTTTATTTTTGGGAACGTGTGTCAAAAAATGACATGCACCGTGACCTTGTTGCCTGAATGATGCTGAAGTTCTGAGCAGAAGGCTGTTTCCAGTAACGCTGAAGGGATTTCTGAGGACTGACTAAAAACAACACTCTTCTTTGGTTTGACCCCAAATTACTTTTGAACACCTGTTCCTAAAGCGCGTAATAGAACTAGTAATTTGTTTGTTGGTTATATCGTGCATCTTTAATAGATGCCCCTCAATATTCCCCTCAAAGATGCCCCTCAATCCTTCATTTTTTAACAAGCCAAAGTGAAAAGCTGAATCTTTAAAAAAAATAATTCATCTTTTCAAATATAAATTATTTTGGATATAATATGGGTTGAAACGGATAATATTTAATTTTCAAGAAATCTCATCAACCTCAGATTTAAAAAACCCGAAGAAGCAAGAAAAATATAGCAATGCTAATGTCTGTTCAGTATCTACTTGGCACAGATTATACTTCAGTAAACACAGTACAAACTTGCTGTGCTGCAGTTTCCTATTCCTGGTGCAGTCTGGCACTAAATCAGTATTTAAAATTGACCATTAATTTATCCAATAAATTGTGAATTTAAGGACTAAGAAAGGGTTTGAAATATTTACATTTATTCTGGTGGCAAGAAACGAGTAAGCGATGTTTAATTAAATTGTCAGCAGACAGAATTCCCTTTAAATTTAAGGGCTTTCTTGTTCAAGACCATGTAAATAATATTTCTATTGTGATATGAGGTCTGATATTTCAATAATACATGGAAGGATTATGTTAGATTATATTTTTCAACATTGATCATGTTCTGATGTCTTGGCACGTGCTCTTTTATAGCTTTCAGTAACCCGATTGAAAGCCCACTGTCAAAGTTTCATATTTGCTCAATTCTCGATATATGTTGCATGTTAAATTAATTCCAGAAATGATCTTCAGTTTAGTTTAGAAATAAGGTGCGGTAATAGGCCCTTCGGCCCACCCAGTCACCAGTGTCCAGCGATCACCGCACACTAACATTATCCTGGGGACAATTTACTATTATACCATGCCAATTAACCTACAAATCAGTATGTCTTTGGAGTGTGGGAGGAAAACTGAGTTTCCAGAGAAAACCCACGGAGGTTACGGGGAGAATGTACAAACTCCGTACAGACAAGCTCCCGTAGTCATAATCTCTCCCCCCCTCTTCAACTATCCATGATGACATGATAATTCATAAGTGATCAGAGCAGAATTAGGCCATTCGGCCCATCAAGTCTACTCTGCCATTCAATCAAGGCTGATCTATCTTTCCCTCCTAATCCCATTCTCCTGCCTTCTCCCCATAGGTAAGATAGGTAAGTTGGCTTTGCGAACATGCTATGCAGTGGAACCATGCTGCTGCTTTCTCAATGCGATGATGTTTAAGGACTCTGCATTCCCTGCTGATAAGTAATTTATGCTACCATGCACCTGAGTGCAATGGTTAATCCCCTACAGTGTCAATAGGTGAGGTCAAGACCAAGTGTTGGCTTCACTAGGCGTAAGGATGGAGGACAAGTTTTGATGATACTTCAATGATACTTTATTGTCACATGTACATAGATACAGTGAAATGCTTTGTTTTGCATGTAATCTAACTACAACAATAAAGTTTAGCCCCAATTTAAATTAGATTAATTTATTTTTATGTATAAAATACATTCTGCAATAAATGACTGTATCCACATTTATAATGGAAACTACTTCAGTAAACTTTCACAAAATCCAGCCAGAAACATACAACTATAAAAGCACAACATACTTTGACTGGAATACAGTTTTTAATTGATATTGGCGTTAATATCTGTAAATTACACAGGGGGTTAGATATTATCTTTGAAAATAAATTCTCTCGCACGCTTTGGTTTCTACTTGGTGTGCCCTCATCACAAAGTGCAGCTGTATTTAAATATGAAAAACATGACAGAAACTTTGTTTGACATTTGAAAGGATGAAAGGTCAGTGGGTAGCATGCGAGCACTTGTGGCATTTTGGTTCTGACATCCTGGATATAATTTGATTGTGAGAAAACCAATACTCCTCAGGGAGGAACTGGAGCATGTAGTCGAATCTGGTACTCCAGGGCTCTACCGTATGTGTGCCACATTGCCGGAGTTTCATCTGTCAGCCATTATTGACCAATTTCCCTTCTGGGATAAATAAAGTTCTATCGTATTACACCTGACCTTCATTTGGATCCTCAGGTGGTGCTGTATTGAAGATAAAGTGAGTCATCCCTCATGATGACATGAGAATTAAGGGACAGAAGTTTCGGGGTAACGTGAGGGGGAACTTCTTTACTCAGAGGGTGGTGGCTGTGTGGAACGAGCTTCCAGCAGAAGTGGTGGAGGCAGGATCGATTTTAACATTTAAGACTAAAGTGGATAGGTATATGGATGTGAAAGGAATGGAGGGGTATGGTCTGAGTGCAGGTAAATGGGACTAGGGGAAAACAAATGGTCGGCACGGACTGGAAGGGCCGAGAGGGCCTGTTTCCGTGCTGTAATTGTTATATGGTTATGATCAGCACAAAAAATACTGATTATCTGGTAATTATCTTATTGTTCTTTGTAAGAGCATGCTGTGTCTAAATTGACCATTGCATTTACCCACATTACAATAGCTACATTTTGGCTGTAAAGTAAGGATGTCTTGCGATCATAAAGTGCATAAATCCATACCTCCCGAATTACAACAGCATTAATACTTGAGATTCGTAGTGAAGCATTTTGACCTGAGGACATTAAATTTTATGAATTAATATGTAGCTTATTTCTATTACTTCACGCTTTCTCACAATTATCTTTATTTTTATTTTCACTCATTAGGAGGGCAAAGGGTATGTTGTCTTTTATTGTAAGTTGATTCAAGTTCAAGTAGTAGACGTCTTATTGAAATTAATTATAACCCTGATGAGGTCGCATCTGTAATATTGTGCAGTGGTCTTATACGCCTCAAGCCTCTATTGAACTCTTCCAATAGAGCAGCACAGTGGTGCAGCAGGTAGAGCTGCTGGCTTGTGGTTTAATGACCCAACCTCAATCCTGCTTCTAGGATGGTTTGTGTAGAGTTTGCACGTCTGTCTTTGACTGCCTAGGTTTTCCTTGGGTTCTCCAGTTTCCTCTCATGCTCAAGTCATGCTGGTTGCCAGGTTACTTGGCTATTTTAAATGACTCCCAGTGGAGGCAGGTGGTGATAGAACCAGTGAGTTAATGGGTTTGTGAGAGAGAACAGGTTACCAGGAAATAATTGATGAATGGAATTGATGAAATAGCTCTGAGAGCCTGATTAACATTTCATTCTTCCTCTCTGCCTCATCCTTTCATTCTTCCTCTCGGACATCCTAGAAACCAACTCACTGAACCTTTGTTGCACACCTTTTGTATGAAACAGGAGTGCAACAGGGATTCACCAGATTCTCAACCGCAACAAGGCTAAGCAGACTGGTCCTATACCCATAAGAATTTAGAAGAACGAACAAATGGAGGGTCATTCAAGAGGGTGAACGATAGGTATTTGAACAATGGGAATATGAGGATTGTGCAGATAAGTAGCACTGCAGGATAAGATAAGCTATCATTGTATTGAGTGGCTGAGCAGGCATATGAATGGCCAACTCGTACAGCACAGAAACAGGCCCCTCGGCCCATTTTGTGCAAGCTGACTAAGATGCTCCAACTAGGCTAAACCTACCTATCTGCATTTAGCCCACATTCCTGATAACCTTTCCAATCCCTGTACCTGTCCAAATGTCTTGTGGATGTTGTGAAAGTACCTGTGTCAACTACCTCCTCTAGTAGTTCATTCCATATGCCCTGTTTCTAATTCTTAGTCTTGTATTCTTTTCTTTCCTCGATAAAGCTGATTTGCCCCTCCTTATATTGTTATGGAACATCCAGTTCCAACAGCTTCCATTTAAAAAAAATGAAACAAAAACATTTAAACCGTTTTAAATATGGGAAAATTGCGACACAAAAATACTTAGGTTTGTGTCTATTGGCCCTTCTTATTTCCAGTAGGAGGAATGAGCTGAGCATAGACTGGAGTAAACCAGATATGGGTATCTAACACTGCTGAGAGGTACTGTGTAGACCAAAGGGGCTAAGAGAAAAGTAATCTTTTAAAAAAAAAATCTGATTTTTTTGTGATCTTGAGATTAGAATTAATATCTTGTTTTCCCCTTCAATGGATAGTGGCGTTCTGCAGACTTTCATGTAAATGTGATTTCCTACATTGGATTAGTGCTTGATTAATACTATTTCAAATTCAGGAACTCGCTTGTAGATCTTAAGTTTTTCTTCAAGTAGGAACTGCAGATGCTGTTTATAACGAAGATAGACACAAAATGTTGGAGTCAAGCAGCATCTCTGGATAGAAGGAATGGGTGATGTTTCGGGTCGAGACCTTTCTTCAGAGTGAGAGTCAGGAGAGGGGAACGGAGATGTGGAGGTGTACAATGAGAATGTACGGTTCGGTGGGTCAGTCAAGAGGAGAAACGAAAGGCGTTTGGATATCGATGAATATGAGGATGAAGAAATAAAAGCAGTGTTTCATTTAGAAGTGAAGTTGACGTAATCTTTGTTGTTGAAAGTAAAAACAAAAGCTGTGGATATTGGAAATGTGAAATGAATACAAGATGCTGGAGATAGTCAGGGAACATTTCACGTCAGTGACTTTCATCAGCCTTTTGTTACATTTGTCATTTCGCAACTGTGATGGATGGACCATTATTGTATTATTGACAATACGGGCAGCTTTACAGGAAGCTCCCTTCAAAAATATATTTATGTAGCTCTGGTGTATAAGTAGTCCATGTGTAGCTACATTTACCTGCTGTATTGTGATGTTTGAGGAGGAAGAACATTTTATCTTCAGACATATAATGCAAAAAGCAAGTTTTGATCAATATTCACAGAACAATTTGGATTTTGATTAGTGTATTTTAGAATTGACATTTAATCCAGAGACTGGCTGAGACGGAAGAGGTTCTTCTTTTCTAACTACAAATTGCTATGTTTAATTTTGTGGATCATGGCTCTGCACGGGGCCGTGGGTTTGTCAGAAAGCTCCATGACGTATTCTGAATTTAGAAGCTCCTATTCTCTTTGTGGTTTTAATCCCATGGTACTGAATTGCTCAGTTCTACTTGCATTGGATCAAGTAATCAAGAGGATTTCATAAGATGTAAATAAATATGAGTTATGACATTAATTTAGTATCAAAGTGTTCAATCATAGCATTTCACCTGTACAGAGATGCTGCAAGGTCACTATTTTAACTTTGATATCTATATTACTTTACAGGGGAAGAAGGAAATTTAAAAAAAAAATCACCATTACTGTCTACCAGAACCTATACGTGTAATAATAGGAGGCCATTTGGTCCTTTGGGTCCATGCTGGATCCCATGGGAGAAATCTGATCAGTTTCATTCTCCTTATTATTGTGTACCCTGTGTCCTTCAACTTCCTTTTTTTTTTTTTTGCCATTAATGTATAGTAGTGAATAACATAGTAGGCAATCAATCTACCAGCACACTCTTTAGCAGTGAATCAGCTAAATAATTCCATGCAGTTGCAGAGAAAATGTGCAAAATCAACCTCGACAGCACCGAAGATCAGGATTCAACTTGCGTATTAGTGTGCAACTGTTTTGCCCATCATTTTTTGTGTTCTTTCCAGCAGTGATAAAATCTCTGATTGAAACCTACAGGGCAGCACAGTGGCACAGCTGGTAGAGCTACTGCCTCACAGCTGCAGAGACCCAGGTTCAATCCTGACCTTGGGTACTGTCTGTGTGGACCTTGTACATTCTCACTGTACTGACATTGGGTGTTTCCTCCGGGTGCTCAGCTTTCCTCCCGCATCCCAAAGATGTGCAGGTTAATTATGAAAGTGAGGTAACGGAACTGGTGTGAATGGGTGATCAATGGTTAGCATGGACGCAGCGGACCGAAAGGCCTGTTTCCATTCTGTATCTCTAAACTAAACTAAAGGAGATTCAAGGTATTAGACTATGCCTTGTGGCTTTCTAGGAGAAGGTGCAAATTCAAATTGGGCTGCTCATCTTTGGGAAATGATCATGAGGCAGTTCTGGCCAAACTTTAATGTTGCAACTATGGCCCTTTAACCGCTAGAAATGTTTTGCAAAGGATTTTATTTTACTGGTGAAACGTGTGTGGTCTATGCATTTTGTCAAAAATGTCATGGAAATTGTCATTTGTAATGAAAGCCAATTACAGCAAATAATTGTTTTTTATTGTAACCCATTATAAAATACCAGGATTGAAAGGATTACACTATTATTAAGGCATGTCTTGGACTTCCTGAAGAAGGAATCACAATGTAATGCTGGGCTAATGTACAACAAAGGGACCATTTTGATCATCACACTAAAATAACTATTCATTTAATCCAATTCCCCATCCTTTGGTATGCACAGAAAAAGCCACCATTTCTTTCTCACGACATAACAGAAGTAAGATGAGATGGATGTTGGATATAATGCTTTGGGATCGGGAGAAAAAGGCTGGTGAATCAGAAATGGGGGGAGATGGGAAATGAGAATGAAGGTGTACAGGGAAAGAGTGGATATAGTAGTACAAGAGGAAGAGTTTGGAGAAGAAAAGAACGAACAAAGACAACTGTTGATTTAATATCAGTTAATCTACCTTGAAAAGCTGAGCATGTGGACAAGTATGAGCGGATCAAAGAGAATTGAATATGAAGATAGACATAAAAAGCTGGAGTAATTCAGCGGGTCAGACAGCATCTCTGCAGAAAATGTGACTTTTCGGGTCGAGACCCTTCTTCAGACCTGACCCGAACGGTCACCTATTCCTTTTCTCCAGAGATGCTGTCTGGCCCGCTGAGTTACTCCAGCTTTTTGTGTATCTTCGGTTTAAACCAGCATCTTCAGTTCCTTCCGAAACAGAATTGAATATGGTTGGAAATGAGAAGCAGAGTAGAGAGGGAGGAAATAAAGTCTGAGAATCACTGAATCACAGTGCTGTCCGTTGAGCTATACTTGGTCGCAGCTTCTCATTACATATTTGAAAGAATGAAGGGTTTGTGGATAGGAGACACCAGGTTTATGTAGGAAGTTGCAAAGCAACATAAACTGTGCTAGTTCTTTGCTGGCATTTTCATGCAAGGGCAAGTAAGTTTGGATTTCCATGTATCCGCGCACAAAAGTGGAATTTCTGAGTTTGCTGCAAGCTATTCATTGGTGATTTCTAGACCTGGAATAACATTTATGGGGAAAAAAGTTTAGTTTATTGTCAAGTCATCACATTTATTTATATAGCACATTTAAAAAACAACTCTCGTTGGCCAAAGTGCTTTACATTTGTATAAGAATAGTATAAAAAACAAACTACATACATATAGCCCTCGCTCAGAGGATGTCAAGAATGGCTTGGGAGTAGAGATGGGTTTTTAGTCTCGACTTAAAGGAATCGAGGGAGTGGGCAGTTCTGATGGGAAGAGGGATGCTGTTCCACAGTCTAGGAGCTGTCACCGATTTACAGAGAACAAGCTTTTTGTTGTATGCTATCCAGTCAGTGGAAAGACTATACATGATTACAATCAAACAGTCCATAGTGTACAGATACAGCATAAAAGGAATAGAAGAGGTTTAAAAGTGTTTAAGAAGGAACTGCAGATGCTGGAAAAACGAAGGTAGACGAAAATGCTGGAGAAACTCAGCGGGTGGGGCAGCATCCATGGAGCGAAGGAAATAGGCAACGTTTCGTGTCTGAAGAAGGGTTTTGACTCAAAACGTTGCCTATTTCCTTCGCTCCATAGGTTTAAAAGAGCAGTGGTTGTAATGAATGATTGCAGGTCCGCTTCTGTGACCACTACGCAGAGAGTTTAGCTAATAATAGCTTATTATTTCATAAAACTGCCTAAAATATCAGCAGAGAGTACTTCAGGGTTTGGTACAGTTGCTTCCAAATACTCAATTATTCAGAATATGGAGCTTAATGTTTCTGCTCATGTGTTGTAATAAATTGTTTTATTTTCAATTATTTATTATAATAATCTAGCCCTTTGAATGAGGATCAAATCCTTACTTTCTCCATACTTTTCTCCCCAACCTTCCTGGTCAATACTTTCTCTCATCTCCCCTTATCTCGAGAACATGAAGCTTTCTTACAGAAAGGATAGTCCATTGTTAATGCTTTCTTTTAAATTGTCCTTTTGCTCTCTCTCCAGCTGTGGGAACTATCCTGTGGGGAACTCCTAATGTCTGTACTATTTGACATTGGAATCATGTCTGTTGCCCTCGATCCTTGTGAATACAACCTATTCTGTGGAGGACACGATGGATCCATATTTCAGGTCAACTTGTTCACTGGGGTGAGTGGGGATATACATTTATAGATGATTTGTTGGCAGTGTTAAGTCTTTAAATATGCATCAGATATATCAAGTAACCATGTTAAATGTTCCTGCAAAGGAACCACTTAAAATTGCAAATGAATCCAGATGTCTAAGGTCACCATTAGAGACTTGAGACATTTTATGTCATATTTTCGTTTCTGTACAAGACATGGAAGGTTTTTGGTTGATTATTCGCTGAAGTATAATGATTGTTTTAATCATAGAATAATGGGGGTACTTTTCCCCTCACACTTACTCTTACTAAGGTTCAGTATCATAGGATTGGCAACCAATATCTCAGCCAAGTGATCATTTTTTGAGAACCATTATAGTGTATATTTCCAGGACATTTATTTGTAGCGATGGGGGTAGATGATGTGATAATCCAATGGAAGGAATGGTAAGAAAAAATGTGTGCAGGCAGGGGGGGGGAGAAGGGAACCTGAAATTGGGGAAATCAATGTTTATGCTGTTGGTTTTCCGGCTACCCAAGCGCCATATGAAAAAGTAAAGTGCAAATAAGTAACGATGATAAATGAAACAGGCCATTGTTAGCTGTTTGTGGGGTGAAAATGAGAAACTAATGCGACTTGGGTGGGGGAGGGATAGATAGAGAGGGAATGCTGGGACTACCTGACATGAGAGAAATCAAAATTCATACCACTGGGCTGTAAGCTGCCCAAGCGAAATATGAGATGCTGTTTCTCTAATTTGCGCTTAGCCTCACTCTGACAATGGAGGAGACCGAGGACAGAAAGGTCTGTGTAGGAATGGAAAGGAGAATGAAAGTGTCCAGCAACCGGGAGATCAGGTAGGTTCAGGCAGGCTGAGCGAAGGTGTTCCCTGATACGATCGCCCAGTCTGCGTTTGGTCTCGCCGATGTATAAGTCCACATCTTCAACAAGAGATACAGTGGATGATGTTGGAGGAGGTGCACGTGAACCTCTGCTGAATCTGAAAGGACTGTCGGCGTCCCGAGACTGAGTCGAGAGTGGATCTATAGCGACAGATGTTGCATCTTCTGTGGTCGCAGGGGAAGGTACCTGGGGAGGGAGTGGTTTGGGTGGCAAGGGATGAGTTAACCAGGGGCTTCATCTGTCATTCATTGTTCTTCATCTCTCCACATCACCATCTATATCTCTCGTTTTCCTTATCCCTAACCAGTTTGAAGAAGGGTCTTGACCCGAAACATCACCCATTCCTTCTCTCCAGAGATGCTGCCTGTCCCACTGAGTTACTCCAGCTGTTTGTGTCTACCTTCAGTTTAAACCAGCATCTGCAGTTCCTTCTTACGCAGAAGAATTGAGATTTGTTCATTCACTCAGAGTTGTTGAGGTGTGCAAGCCACAACCTTTATGAGTTGGTACCACATTTGAAAAATATTTAGATGAACACTTGAAGACCCATAATCTTCAAATTGTTAATGAACATGACAAACAGGGAGGTATCCAGCACAGATCTATCTGGTTCACCACTGGTCATAGGCTTCTAAACTCTCAAACCTCTAGCATAAACCTCAGTCGCCTAATAGCAAGCCAACTTTTGATCTAATTTGGCAACGTATCTTGGAGCTCATGGCCTCTAGCTTTCCAAATGTGACCTTGTGGAAGACCTTACTGCCATCCATATTAACATTAATCGCCCTCTGTAACTAAATTCAGAGTATTTGGATTTCCAAAAAGCAATCAATAAAATGATGCAGAAAAGAACTCTTCAAGTGAAGAGTTCATGATGTTTTGATATAAAAGAACATGAGAATTGGCTAATCAATAGAAAACTGTCAGGAAAAGCAGGTTGATTTTCAAGTTGGTGAGCTGTAATTACTACAGTGCCACAGGGATCAATGCGAAGGTGGCCAGTATTTATGATCTCTATATTAATGGCTTGGACAATGTGAAGACATTCATTGTGGCCAATGTTGTTGAAAGTACAAAGATAGGTGTGAATCCAATTTGTGACTGGAACACAGGGCATCTGCAAAAGGGGGACATATACTGTAGTTACTGGAATCTGGAGCAACAATCTGCGGGAGGAACTTAGTGGGAGATAGAAGAAAGTGTTTCCTCTAGAGACCATACATCAGGACTTTAGAAAGGAGAGGGCATGCGAAGTGTCCAGGATGTAGATGGAAAGGTCCTGAAACATCGACAGTTCCCCCCTCCTCCCCCCCCCCCCTCCCCCACAGAAGCTGCTCCTCCCGCAGATTGTTTATGGATCTGCAAAAGAGTGATACTGATTGAGTAGCACCGATCTGGCAGATGGAGTATATTGTGAGCAAGGATGATGTTATTCCCACTTCAGTGGGAAGAAAAGAATATCTTTGAAATGATTGAAATGATAGATTGCTGCCGTACAGAAATATGAGTGTCCTTGTTCATAAAACACAAAGTTGGCATGAGATATAGCAGGTAATTCAGGAGTGCTAAAGAGTGTTATGCTTTATTGGCAGATGAATGAAGAATAAAAATAAAGAAAGCTTTTAAGTAGGAGTGCTGTGCCGTTTTGGTGTCATTCTCGAAGGAGAAATGTCCATGCACTGGAGATATTTCAGATGGCATTCACTCGATTCAGGGCAGCTGTCTTATGAAGAAAGATTAGGCAGATTGGGACAAAACTCAGAAGAATGGGAAGAATTTTGAAATATCAAAGATTTTAATGGCATGTCAAGGTAGCTGCTTAAATGTTGATTCCTCTCGTGAGAACTAGGGACCACGGTTACTGAATAAGGTTTCACCCATTTAAGACACAAACATGGTACAATTTCTTCTGAGATTCGTAAATCCCCGGAGAGCTGTGGAGGATGAGGCATGAACAGATTTAGTGCCCAGATAGATAGACGTTTACAAGAGAATCAAGGATTGTGAGAAACGGACAGGTCCCGAGTTTTCCAGCCCATGATTTTGATGGATCAGACGCGTCTGAGTAATTTTCCACGTTGTCAGACAGGATCAGATGTTGCTCATGTACATAGTCTGCATCATATGTGAAAGGAACAGAATTAGGTTTACTCGATCAGCTGTTCAATTATGGCTGGTCTATCTCTCCCTCCCTTCAATTATGGCTGGTCTATCTATCCCTCCTAACCCTATTCTCCCCTTCTCCCCATATCTCTGACACCTGTACTAATCAAGAATCTCTGCCTTAAATATATCCACTGGCTGCCTCCACAGCTTTCTGTGGCAAAGAATTCCACAGATTCACCACCCTCTGACTATATAAACTCTTTCTCATCTCCTTCCTAAAAGAACGTCCTAAAATAACGTAGTGTGTGCACACTAGTTTGGGAGTATATCTTTGGCACCACACCTGGAATGCTCTCCAGTGATGTGATATTTTGCTTTATTGCTGCTCTATCTTTTACACTTGAATGTTTCTTGATAATACATAGAAGGAATCTGATGTTTAAATGTGCTGAAAACTGACTCTGATGATTCATTCATTCTGCACATCCAGCTGGAGGTGGCTTCAAGTATTCCAGCCTTGTCTTTTACATACCATATGGAATGAAATATCAAAAGAACAATGCATGTAAATATTCTGGGACAAATGGTGACTAATGGAGGGGCACTAGTGTCTTTCTGAATGGACCAGATATGTTATTAAATAACCCTTTTCTGCTTGTCATTTTAAATGTATGAAATAAGAATCTTGTATTACTCCAGAAAACCTGCTGGCCGGCTGTTGTCACAACAAATTTGAAAAGAAGTCGATAATCAAATTTTTTTATATTGGAATAAAATGTAATAAAAAGGAACTGCAGATGCTCATTTATATCAAAGACAGACACAAATGCTGGAGTAACTCGGCGAGTCAGGCTATATCAAAGGAGAAAATGGATGGGTGATGTTTTGGGTCAGGACACTTCTATCTTTTATATTATTGGGCTGGTTTAATCAGGGTACTGACAGCTTATGGATAAATGCAGTGTTTGGTGTGTGTCTTCTGCACTGTTGTCTGATCTGGTGTGTTCGGTATCGGTGCAATTTGTCAGTATTCTTACGCTTGTCAAATAATAATTGAATACTGCCCAATTACCTTACTGGAAGGAAGGAAAGAGGCAGACATCAAATATATGTTGATATACCATTTGACATGCCTCAATAAAATTAGTCTGTCGTCGTGGCTATCTCTCGATGCGAGGATGATGGTCTGCGTTATTTTATGTTCTGTTATTTTTATGGACTTTCAGGTGGCTTACGCGTCCAATCCTGGCTTTGAAAGTTCTTCGACATTCAGGACCGGTAATTCCAGATGGCAGATCGGGCTTTGGTTGTTGCTGCCTCTCTTTACGTTTTCTTCTCTTTTCTTCTAATTCTGCGCATCTCTTGGCTTGGAAGGTCGCTGTTCCTTCTTGGATGATGGTTCGCCAGAGTTTCCTGTCCCTGGCATTTGTTTCCCAATTGTCGGTGTCCATTGCACATTTCTTCATGCTGGCTTTTAAGGGGTCTTTGAATCTCTTATTTTGTCCGCCTCCTTTCCTTATGCCTTCTTTAAGCTGGGAGTAGAAGGTTTGCTTTTGTAGACGCTCGTCTTCCATCCGAACAACATGACCGACCCATCTTAGTTGGTTCTTGATGATGAAGGCTTTGATGCTAGATGTTTTCGCTTCATTCAGCTCGCTGACGTTGGTTCTTCTGTCTTCCCAACTGATATTTAAGCTGCTTCGAAGACATCGTTGATGGAACTTTTCAGATGGCGTCGGTATGTTGTCCAGGTTCCTGATGCATACAGGAGCGTTGGAATTACCATTGCCTTGCACACTAACATTTTGGTGTCTGTTCGGGTGTCACGATTTTGAAAGACTCTCGTTTGAAGACGTCCAAAAGCTGTTCCAGCACACTTAAGACGATGTTGGATCTCGTCATCAAGGTCGACATTGAAGGAGAGGTGACTTCCAAGGTACGGAAAGTGATCCACGTTTTCCAGGGTTGTTTCACAAAGTTGAATTGATGGTTCTTTCCGATTTGTCTCAGTTGGTGACGATTGGTAGATAACCTGAGTCTTCTTGGAGTTGATGTTAAGTCCAAGTTTCGTGTTTGCACTGTTGAAGGCAGTCAAGATCTGTTGCAGATGATTTTCTGAGAGAGCTGCAACACAGCTGTCATCTGTGTATTGAAACTTGATGAGGGAGCCCATAGTGTCTTAGTTTTGGACTTGAGATGGACAAGATTGAAAAGTCTACCATCTGTTTTGTAGAGAAATTTGATTCCTGGAGGTAGATCGTCCTAGGTGATGTGGATGGTTGTTGCAATGACAATGGTGAACAGTGTTGGGGCAATCACGCATCCCTGTTTCACTACTGACCTGACTTGAAACGGCTCACAGTTGCTGTTGCTGGCCATGACTGTGGCAAGCATGTCATCGTGGTGGAGTCTCGGGATTTGAATGTACTTTTCAGGGCATCCAAAGGTGGATAGGACGTCCCATAAGAGTTCCCTTGATATCGAGTCGAAGGCCTTAGTGAGGTCGATGAATGCCATGTACAAAGGTTGAAGTTGTTCACAACATTTTTCTTGTAAGCGCATTGTGAAGATCATGTCGGCTGATGCACGTAATGGTCTAAAACCGGCTTGTGTCTCTGGAAGGATCTTCTCGGCTAAAGGCTTAAGTCGGCTGTTCATGATGCAGGCGAGGACTATGCCTGCTGTTGCTAATAGGGAAATTCCACGATAGTTTCCGCAGTCAGATCGATCGCGTTTCCTTTTGTAGATGGTAACGATTGCTGAGTCTCTAAAGTCTCTTGGTACGTCTTCATTTATCCAGATCTTGATGAGATATTGATGCAGATGGTAATGGAGCAGGTTACCTCCAATTTTGTAGACCTTGGTTGGTATTCCATCGAGTCCAGCTGCCTTGTTGTTTTTCAAGGTTTTGATGGCTTCCTTGACTTCTTCAAGTGATGATAATCTGCTTCGGGAGTCGTCAACGACACTGCCCAATTACCTTACTGGAAGGAAGGAAAGAGGCAGGCATCAAATATATGTTGATATTACCATTTGGCATACCTCAATAAGATCAGTCTGTAGTCCCCTATTGTTACATAGTGTGCCAACATAATCAACATTCACACGAGAAGAATAGGCACTTTGTTAAAATCTAAAGGATTGTTTTTGCCCAAGGGCATCAGATTGATGCCATGCAGAGCAAAGGTGCTTGCATGATTAATATCCCATATATAAAATATATAGGGAAGTACTGATACTTTGAATAACATCAGTTGTATTTTGATCAAGAGGATACAGCAAGGAGATAGATCAATAGAATGATCAATAATAGCAAATAGCTTGAACAACCAAAAATTTATTTTTCAAGCATGTTGCTTTGATCAGAATTTGTTCCAAATGCTTTTAATTTTAATGAGTGTTGCTGGCTAGTGTCAGCTCCAGAACTGTTTGAATATTTTCATCTTTCTTTTATTTCTTCTCGTGATCAATCTGAAACCTGTTTTATTCCATCTGTATGAATTGTGATACCTTTCCAATGTCATAAGTTTATTCATGCTTTCCACTTATTAATGATAAAATATTCTTAATCTGTGTGATAATGCAAACTGATTTTCAAAAAAAAATAGCATCATTCCAAATCTACTTGGAACTCATTCCTTACAAAGCTTTACATAAGATGAGTACAGCACTACTGGCACACGCCTCAACTCCAGGTCACCATCGTAGACGTGAGATTGGCCTTCCTGAAAGAGTGAACCACAGAAGGAGTACTGTGTTGTTAAAACCTGTGCAGACCTGCTGGCAAGAATATTTGCAAGCATTATTTATACCCTCTCTTTACTCTAATATGGGATTCCGGCCTACTTTAGGAAGATTAGTATCATCCTAGTGTCGAAGGAAAACGTAGCCAGCATGCCTAATGACTACCATCCAGTGGCTCTGATATCCATCATCATGAAGTGCTTCGAGAGGCTGGTCATGGTATTCATGGACTCCAGCCTCCCAGACAGCCTTGATCTGCAATGTACCTCCTGCTGGCCCATGGCAGTCGCTCTCCCTGGCACTACAATCACCCCTGGAAATTCTGTATAACAGAGACAGGTATGTCAGACTCCTATTTATCGACTATGGCTTTGCTTTCAACAGCGGAGAAGGGTTCCGATCCGAAATGTCACCTATCAATTTTCTCTAGACATGCTGCCTGACCTGACCTTGTGTCTAACCAACATCCTGTTCATTGATTCTCCAAACTCCTGGACATGGGTCACAGCAACCCCTTCTGCAACTAGATGATTTATTTCCTGATTCATAAGTTGCAGTCAGTAAGGATAAGTGACAAAACATACTCCACGATCATTTTCAACACGGGTCTGCTGCACAGTTGTGTTCTCAGCTCCTATACACATAGAAACATAGAAAATAGGTGCAGGAGTAGGCCATTTGGCCCTTCGAGCTTGCACCGCCATTCAATATGATCATGGCTGATCATCCAACTCAGTATCCTGTACCTCTCTATACCCCCGTGATCCCTTTAGCCACAAGGGCTACATCTAACTCCCTCTTAAATATAGCCAATGAAGTGGCCTCAACTACCTTCTGTGGCAGAGAATTCCACAGATTCACCACTCTGTGTGAAAAATGTTTTTCTCATCTCATAGAAACATAGAAACAAAAATTAGGTGCAGGAGTAGGCCATTCGGCCCTTCGAGCCTGCACCGCCATTCAATATGATCATGGCTGATCTTCCAACTCAGTATCCCATACCTGCCTTCTCTTCATACCCTCTGATCCCCTTAGCCACAAGGGCCACATCTAACTCCCTCTTAAATATAGCCAATGAACTGGCCTCAACTACCCTCTGTGGCAGGGAGTTCCAGAGACTCACCACTCTCTGTGTGAAAAAAGTCTTTCTCATCTCGGTCTTAAAGGATTTCCCCCTTATCCTTAAGCTGTGACCCCTTGTCCTGGACTTTCCCAACATCGGGAACAATCTTCCTGTATCTAGCCTGTCCAACCCCTTAAGAATTTTGTAAGTTTCTATAAGATCCCCTCTCAA
Organism: Okamejei kenojei; assembly: GCA_035221665.1. Lineage (NCBI taxonomy): Eukaryota > Metazoa > Chordata > Chondrichthyes > Rajiformes > Rajidae > Okamejei > Okamejei kenojei. The sequence continues at coordinate 33,245,100 of CM069158.1, read as the reverse complement.
TCTCCTAAATTCTAGAGAGTATAAACCGAGTCTATCCAGTCTTTCTTCATAAGACAGTCCTGACATCCCAGGAATCAGTCTGGTGAACCTTCTCTGCACTCCCTCTATGGCAATAATGTCCTTCCCCAGATTTGGAGACCAAAACTGTACGCAATCTCCAGGTGTGGTCTCACCAAGACCCTGTACAACTGAAGTAGAACCTCCCTGCTCCTATACTCAAATCCTTTTGCTATGAATGCTAACATACCACACTGCTTGCTGCACCTGCATGCTTACTTTCAATGACTGGTGTACCATGACACCCAGGTCTCGCTGCATCTCCCCTTTTCCTAATCGGCCACCATTTAAATAATAGTCTGCTTTCCTGTTTTTGCCACCAAAGTGGATAACCTCACATTTATCCACATTATACTGCATCTGCCAAACATTTGCCCACTCACCCAGCCTATCCAAGTCACATTGCAGTCTCCTAGCATCCTCCTCACAGCTAACACTGCCCCCCAGCTTAGTGTCATCCGCAAACTTGGAGATATTGCCTTCAATTCCCTCATTCAGATCATTAATATATATTGAAAAGAGCTGGGGTCCCAGCACTGAGCCCTGCGGTACCCCACTAGTCACTGCCTGCCATTGTGAAAAGGACCCATTTACTCCTACTCTTTGCTTCCTGTTTGCCAGCCAGTTCTCTAGCCACATCAATACTGAACCCCTAATGCCGTATGCTTTAAGTTTGTATACTAATCTCTTATCTCGGTCCTAAAAGATTTCCCCCTTATCCTTAAACTGTGACCCCTTGTTCTGGACCTCCCCAACATTGGGAACAATCTTCCTGCATCTAGCCTGTCCAACCCCTTAAGAAATTTGTAAGTTTCTATAAGATCCCCCCTCAATCTTCTAAATTCTAGCGAGTACAAGCCAAGTCTATCCAGTCTTTCTTCATATGAAAGTCCTTCCATCCCAGGAATCAGTCTGGTGAACCTTCTCTGTACTCCCTCTATGGCAAGAATGTCTTTCCTCAGATTAGGAGACCAAAACTGTACGCAATACTCCAGGTGTGGTCTCACCAAGACCCTGTACAACTGCAGTAGAACCTTCCTGCTCTTATACTCAAATCCTTTTGCTATGAATGCTAACATACCATTTGCTTTCTTCACTGCCTTCTGCACCTGCATGCCTACTTTCAATGACTGGTGTACCATGACACCCAGGTCTCGTTGCATCTCCCCTTTTCCTAATCGGCCACCATTCAGATAACAGTCTACTTTCCTGTTTTTGCCACCAAAGTGGGTGACCTCACATTTATCCACATTATACTGCATCTGGCATGCATTTGCCCACTCACCCAACCTATCCAAGTCACCTTGCAGTACACTCATGACTGGGGCCAAATTCTGCTCTAAACCAATTTACAAGTTTACAGATGACACCTCCATAATGGGCATAATCAAACAATGATGAGACGGAAATCAGGAAGGCAATAGAGAGATGAGCAGCATGATGTCAAGGCAACCACGTCTCTCTCAATGACAGCAAATTGAAGGAGCTGGTCATTGACTTGACGACGTGGGGTGGAGCACACTCCCCAGTCTGTCTCAGTGGTGCCGAAGTGCAGATGTCCTTGACTTTTCTTGATGTAAATATTATGGCCAAGAAAGTACATGATGCCTCTACTTCCTCAGAAGTATATGGACATTTGGCATGTCTCCAATAATTCTTAACATATCTACAGATGCACCATAGAAAGCATCCTATCTCGATGCATCACAGCTTGGTATGACAACTGCTGTGCCCATGACAGCAAGAAATTGCAGAGAGTAGTGAGTACAGTACAGACCAGTGTATTGCACAAACCACCCCCCCCCCCTCCCCCCCCATTGACTCCATCTGTACTTCATGCTGCCTTTGGAAAGTAACCAATATAATCAAGGATCACTCGCACCCCATTCATTCTCTCTTCTCTCCTCTCCCGTTGGGCAGATGATACAAAAGCTGCAAACCAAGTACAACCAGATTTGTTCCTTTTGTTATCATATTCTTGAATGCACCTGCCGTTTGCTAGGGCTTAATTCCTGATCTTCCAATCTACCTCATTGCAGCTTTGCACTTTTTAATCTGCATTTTCTCTGTTGCTGTAACTGTATATAATGCATTTTGTTTATTTTCTCTCGTGCACTGCCTGTTGTGCCCATGTGTAGTGTGATTTGCCTGGATAATATGCAAGGCAAATTTTCACTGAATTTCATAATAAACCACTACTAATATGAAACCCACCAAAAACTACTGTAAAATCTACTGTCACAATATCTCCTCTTTTCACCAAATACTGCTTTGCATGACTGTGTATTTCTGGAAAGTGCCTTGGGTTTTTTCCTGGACTTTGTGGATTTCTCTACGTTCGGAATGGGATAAAAATCTGCCACTGTTTTTGACTCAATGGTAATGCGATTCAGTTTTCAAAATCTTACATGTAAAATATATATTTTTTAAATCAGCAGATGCTGTAAATCTGAAATAAAAAGAGAAAATGCCTTAAAGAAATAGCAGGTCAGGCAGCACTCATGGGAAGAGAAAAAGTTAACATTTCAGGTCTCGGATCTTTTTCCAGAACTGGGAAAGAGAATGATATGTTAGTTTTCTGTGTGAGTGGAGATGGGGAGGGCTGTGCAGAAAAAAGTGAATGTCTGTAACAGGGAGGGTTGTAATGGCTTAACGGGAGCAGTTGTTTGATCTGTACAATGTGTTGTTAATGGTAAGGTTGTGGGACCTTACCGGCAGGCCAGACTTGTATGAGTAGGATAAGAAAATGGTCGTGTTCCTTTGTATCTCAGTAAAAACCTCAGTTCTGTAACGTGTAGGAAGGAACTGCAGGTGCTGGTTTAAACCAAAGATAGACACAAAAAGCTGGAGTAACTCAGCGGGACAGGTACAATCTCTGGAGAGAAGGAATGAGTGACGTTTCGGGTCGAGACCTATTCCAGAGATGCTGCCTGTCCTGCTGAGTTACTCCAGCTTTTAGTGTTTACCTCCAGTTCTGTAATCTCAGGGTTTCTGTGCTTCTCTGATTCTGGCCCCTTGCAAGTCTTCAGGTTTAGTCTTTGGAAATGATGTTGCAGGCTGTCAAGGTCCTAACCTGTGACAGCTTCTTAATTCTCCTTTCTCTTGTTACCTACTCCCTTACTCCTTTAAAAACAGGCCTTTTTTATTTATTGAGTTTTTGGTCATCTTTTATGGTGGATATTAATCATGTGAAGTACTTTTCATGTTAAAGGTGGGCTTTTAAACACAAGTTGTTTTGTTGATGATCATTGCTCCGAGGCTCTGCTGAAAGTATGTGTACGTGGTTTTTCACCTCTCTCCCTCGCCACCTAACCCACTGAAAGTGATAATCTAAAAATTATATCTGAGCCCCAATGCAATATGAAGTTAAGTGTTTTTTTTGGCATCATGAATGCAATATTGGAAAACTGTTAATTGGGAGAAAATTAAAATCATAATTGCATTTTTAATAATTTATGCAGTTAATTAGTGCATGCCGCCAACTGAAATAATAATGAATGTGAGCTCCCATGTGTTTATGATTAATCACTTCTCGTGGACACTTCATTTAAACTGTAATCTGAATCTGAGCCAAATAGGGCTAAACCATGCAGATGAAGCTGTTAGACATCAATCATTATCCCAATTGCTTGGCATGCAACTAGTTTAACCTTCTATGTTAGCATCTGAAGAACAAATAAATAAATTATCATCATGAAGTCTCTCTATCAGAAGCTGTCTAACAAGTTATTAGCACAGTTGGTTTACTTTCACCCTGTTGAATTTAGATTGTTTCTCAATTCTTCAACTATTCTACCTTTAAGTCAATCTTAAGGTTCTGCAACTGTTGAGGAGCACCTTGCGTGTTGTATTGACGTTCCTGAACCGCCACTCTTTGCTTGACCAATTATGTGCCCTCTCTGTTCTGGCCTAAATTTTGGCTGAAATCTTAGCCCTTTACCAGGTGATCTTGTGTTTCTTTCCTCTTCCCCTCCACAGTCCCTTAAAATATATGGTCTTGACCAGGGTAGCCACCATTGTCACCTCCTGTACCACATGGCATCGAACAGCAATTTATAGGTTCCAGTTTATTGAATGAGATCCTTGCTTCACAGCTAAGCCTGTGAGACTCACAATGTCCGAAGGTAGCGCATATCAAATGCCTCATTTTCTTTCTCTCATATTTTGTTAGGTATCATTATGTAGCAGCTCTACCTCATTGCACCCTACCATTGTGAAATCTTTAACATACACCACTCAGCTAACTTTGGATATTACCTGTTACAGTCCCTTTCATTACATGGCTTCCACATTATTGCCCAAACTGCAACCTTCTCCTTTACTACTGTGCAGTTAGTTGGCCAAATGGCAATTGCTAGTTGAATTAATATTCCTTGATTTCTCTATTGCTCAAGAATCTATTAGTTAGTCTTATACATATAGGTCTAGTAACATTCAAAACCCTTTGGAGCAGAGAATTCCAGACACTTACAGTTAAACAGCTGATCTCTTATCCTAACTCTGAGCTTTGGCCTTAGTTATGATTTTGGAAATGAAGGATTAGAATCAATAAAAACAAACTCTAACTACGAATCAATTGTGTGCTTTTGCCGTCTGCCAGAAACGTGAAGCATTCTTGGGGAAAACAAATTCAGAATTCATTAATTGAAGATCTTCTTTCAATTATGCATGGCACTAAAACCAATTCAATCAAACCATGCTGATCCCTAAAAAGGCCCATAATACTCACTCACATGAGACCCATTACAGAAGAACATTTTTGAAAGGGCAGGATGATTGAAATGGAGAAATCATTTTCACTGTGTGCATTGTGATGGCTCAGGAGAATTCCTTGCATAGCATTTACAGTGAAGGGTGAATTTGATGAACTAAATCATTGTCTACCACTGTAAATCGGACTATGCTAGGAACTGAAAATTGTAAAGATTATTCTACACAACAGCTTTCAAAACAAAAACTTGCTATTACCAGACTGGTACTGATTTATCGTTTGTTCTTCTGCTGTTTTCAACCTTGATGCTATTCTCTCCTGTAGATTTTGACCTTCACTTTTGTACATTTTGCGCGATGTGACTTGTCTGCTATATTAACATATGCAAAAACCCTTTTAAAATGAATAATGATGCTGTTAAAACAGCTGAATAATTTCACACAAATATTACTCTCAGTAATGTTACACATTGTTCCATACATATTGATCTGTACAATTCTGTGCAAATTCTTACAAAACCATTTGAATGATAATGAGCGATGTGATTTCATCAAGGACGGATATAGATGAAATAAATGTAATATTTCCCAACATGAATGAAAATTAGTATTAAAATCTGAATTTCAAGTCTTTTCCATACACTTTAAGATAAACAATCATTATTATAAGTGGACAGTGTGGATTATGTTTTGTTTTAAACGCAGAATTAGTGCAGATTTTGATCAGGATTCCTTCAAATCCTGATGTTAAATGAATGGTTGACTTCATATTTATTGGCCTCACATCTAACTTTTCCTTTCTCATTAACCTTTTCTAGCCCAACAATGTTCCAAAATATTTAGCTTCAGATGATTAAAACCTAAGCTGTGGAATTCTATGTTTAAATCTCACCAATTTGGTTTCAGTGGTGTTTAATTGTCATATGTACTGAAATGGAAATCTGAAATTCTTTCTTACAGCAGCGTAACAGATATGCAAACACAGTACTCAATAGATAATATAATAAAACAAACAAAAGTTCAACGAATAAATAATACAATATTAGTGCAAAATGATACACACATGGTTTATTTACAACTATGTGTAATACAGTGAAATATTTTTGGGCATACAATCCAGCAAGATTCTCACCCTACATAAACCCAATCCCCCAGTATCAAACAGCCCACTTAGTTTATATGCAAGAGGAGTCATTATGGTGCCAGTTTACAGTCCCAACTGCAACTGGCCACATGGGCCTGTTGCAGCTGTTTGCCTCCATTCCCATTCTCCTGCGAACCATCGTCCCTCTTCAGCCCTTGTTGCCCCGCTCCCTGGTCTTAAAGCCCTGTCCCACGGTACGAGTTCATTCCCAGAGCTCTCCCAAGTTTGCCCTGATTCGAACTCGTAGATTTACGGTAATGGCTACTCGTCGGTACTCGGGGCTCTCGTGGACATTTTCCATCATGTTGAAAAATCTTCACGAGTCTTCCCGTGCTTACCTGCCACTAGCGAGTCTTCCCGAGTACCTGCCGTTAGCGCTAAGAGACGTCCCCGGGCTCCGACGTACCCGCTACGTTCATTCTCCGTGCTTATCACGAGTTTGATTTTTTTTTAAACTCGGGAGAGCTCTTGGAATGTACTCGTACCGTGGGACAGGGCTATTACTGATGTTGAAAGCAAGGTTTTTGTTCTGGCACCATTCAATCACACGATCGATTTCCCTCTTATACTGTGGTTGTTAACAGTTATTGGTCCCGCAGCGATGTTAACATCAATGAATTTAAAGAGTTGAAACAGAGTCCGGCTACAAGGTCATTGGATGGGGTGGTGGTGTTGAATGCCAAGCTATAGTCTTGTTTTACTGTCCATGTCGTCCTGTGCGGAATGGAGAGTCAGCGATTCCCCATTGATCTATTGTGGCGGCAGGCAAATTGTCCTGGCTCTTGTTATGGTAGGAGTTGATATGTACCATAACAACCTCCCAAAAAAATATACTACTTAAGACAGTACATCTCGTTAGAGGTATGTCAAATCAAGTCAGGTTTATTTGTCATATACACATACGGGATGTGCAGTGACATGAAAAGTGGCAGTGCCTGTGGACTTTGTGCAAAAAACAAACAAACAAACAACCAACAAACTACAAACAGAATGGAACAGAATCACATGTTCTTTTTCATATTAAATATCGTGGGCGGTATTGTGGTATAAGCATTAAATTGCAGTGTGACTAATCAATCCTTTTAATTTGGAAGAGGATCAGGAGTAATAAAAATTGAAAGTGCTTGAAATATTACGTGCTTTCAGCATTTTCTGTTTTAGTTTCCGATTTTCAATGTCTGCAATTTTTTGATTTTTGATTTACTGAGCATCAAGGGTCCTTTTCTACATTCCATCTGAAAGGTGGAGCCAGCAGAAATCTAGACAAGGATACTTAAGACAATGAAGATTTCCTGTGTAACTATGGACTGGATGAGATTTGTCAGTTGTTAATGATTTCAGTCACTAATAACATCAGCAGTCAGGTAATGTCTGGTAGGAGAAACAACTGCAGCTGCCGGTTTATACCAAAGATAGACACAATGTGCAGAAGTAACTCAGCAGGTCAGGCAGCAACTTTGGTGCAAAAGGATGGATGACATTTCAGGTCAGGACTCTTGAGGAAGAGTCCCGACCAGAAATGTCGCCCATCCTTTTGCACCATAGATGCTGCCTCGCCTTCTGGGTTTCTCCTGCACTTGGTGTGTATCTTAGGCAATGTCTGGTGCTGACTTGAAATGTGTGGGAGAGATACATTTTAGCATCTTGGCATAGCTTTAGTGCAGCCATTTCAATAACTTGTTTTTAGAAAGAAGCCTCTTTAACGAGCTTCTGAAAAAAAAGGGCGGATAGTATTTATGCATTGAAATCAAAAAGGTGGTAATTGATGTGCCAGTAATATTTGTGTTTGCCAGTCATCTTTGAATTCCATGATCAAACTATCACTTAACCACCAAGTGGTTTCTGAGATGCCGTTTTTCTTGTAGCAGTTCCTGATTGATGTTATTATTTTTCTTTGAGGATTGTTAACATAGGCTGGGAATCTCCAGTAAATGACCAGCAGACTTAGTTTAATAAATTCTGCGTCTGATTTGCCTTAATTGGCAGTAAGTTACATGTGCTCATTTTTTTAGACATGAGTCTATTCTTTTAATGTCAAATAATGTGTTCATAGCATTTGATTTTTTTAAAAATGGTATTTCATATATCTATTTGTGTCTCCAATTCTTCATTGTCTCCATTTACCAATTTCCATCCTTTTTCCATTATTCTAATAAGCTGTATAATAGTAAGATTAAACGAGAACTTACCAGTTCGAAGTTTGATCTTTATTTTATGAGGAGTAACGATGAGGGATTACGTGAAGAAGCCCGCCTGGCGCTGGAACGGCATACTTCAAAGCAGCGGCATGAAAAACACAGAACACAATAGCCGGAGTAAGATAGTAAGGCTCATCATAGATTTAGAACCACCAGATGATCATTTATTTTATGAGGGTGTGGAGTGGAGGGCACGTAATCCCTCATCGTTACTCCTCATAAAATAAAGATCAAACTTCGAACTGGTAAGTTCTCATTTAATCTTACTATTTTACTTCGGAGTCACGTGAGTGACTACGTGAAGATTTTGAAGCTTCTGTGTTTTTCATGTCGTAGAATTCTTCCATACGACAGTCCGGCTAGGTCAACACATACATGAGAAAAACCAGACTAGTTTTAGTTCTTTCCATAAATCTTTTAATGATAAAAGAACATATAATAACCCTCCTTTTACACCTGAGGGAACCATTACAAAGTGATAAAAGATATGTGATAACATAATTGATAATATCAATCAATAGTGAAACAAAGCAGGTGATTATAGTGAACCCAACACCGCGTGTCCAAAGCCTGCCATTGTGTGAACAGGTTTATTGTAGAACTTTGAAAAAGTTTCTTCTTTACACCACCCTGCGGTTTCTAAAATATGTTCGAGTGGTACGTCCTGTAACTTCGCCGCGGATGTAGCTGCTGCCCTGGTGGAGTGAGATTTGAACACATCAGTGTCTACTCCTGCTAAAAGTAACACCTGTTTTAACCACCTTGAGATTGTTTGCACTGAAGCTTTTGTGTGTGGTTTCTTATGCGTAATCATTAATGTTTTTTCATCTCCTCGAAGAGTTTTGGTAACTTTTACATAATGATTCAAATGTTTAACTACACACAACGTTGGATCAATGGGATAAGCTTGAAACATTACCTTCGCTCCAGTTCTCCCTGGTCTGCTTTGTTTGATCAGATCGTAAACATAGAGCACAACGTTATCTGCAGTCACATGCATACAGTCTAAACGTAACATTTGTAATGTTTGCACCCTTTGAGCTGAAACCAATGCCATTAACATTACTAATTTAAATGTTAACTTTTCCAATGACAAAACTTCGATTGGAGTCCATTGCCTAAGTAGGGTAAGTACAATGCTAACATCCCAAATTTCTGTATATCTTGGTTTGGGTGGATTTTTGTTAAAGATTCCTTTCATAAATCTGGATATTAATGGATGTGATCCAATTGATTTCTGGTCAGAGATTTGTCCTAAATAAGATGATAAGGCACTACGTGCACTATTAATGGCACTGTAACTTAAGTGTTGTTCAAAATGCAACTCGGCAAGGAACTCCAATATGTTTGCAATATTCACAGTATGATAGGATATATTTGACTGTCTGCAAAAATTTTCCCGTTTCTTTATATGTGTCATATATTGTCTCTGAGTGCTATCTCGCCATGATGCGACTATCATATCCATAGTTCTATCCGACAATCCAAGCTCCTGTAGTGGTCTGGTCAAAACCTGCAGATTAACAAATTCATATAAGCATGTAATGGATGAATTTCTTTGGTACTGGTTTTTATCAATAAATCACTGCTGCTAGGAATTGACATATATGGTTCTTTAATCATGTTTAACATCAATGGGAACCATGGTTGTGTCGGCCAATTTGGAATTACCAATAATCCTGTGGCAGAATCTTGTTCTATTTTCTTCAGACATTGCTGAACCAGAGCAAATGGCGGAAAAGCATAAAAGAACATATTCCCCCAGTTTAGTGAAAAAGCATCTACTGCTACTGCGTCTGGATCTGGTTCCCAAGACACATATTTAGCCAATTGATGATTTAGTCTTGATGCAAACAGATCAATGTCTGGTAACCCATATTGAGTCACAATTTTACTGAAAATTACTGGGTTCAACATCCATTCTGTGTTGTCTTTAAACATCCTTGATCTATTGTCTGCCACCACATTATCTTTACCTGGGATGTAATTTGCCGAAATCCAAATTTGGTGGTTAATACACCATTGCCATATCTGATTGACCAAACAATCACATGATACCGATCTGACTCCACCCATGTGATTAATATATGCAACAGCTGTTTTATTGTCTAATTGTATCAGTACATGCAGATTCTTTTTTGTAGAACAATATGCCTTCAACCCATAAAATGCACCCAATAATTCTAAATAGTTAATACCATATGTTTGGAGAAGCATTTCCTCTTGGACAGTCCATCTGCCCCACAGCTGGTGAATGAATCTGTTGCCCCCCCCCCCCCCCATCCGAGAGCACTAGCATCTGTTTGTAAAATTACTTCAGGCTGTTGTATCAGAATGTTTTTAGCAGCTTGTGGGACATTTTCAATCCACCATTGTAATTCCAATAAAGCTTCTTTTGTTAATTGCATGGGCCTATCAAAATGGCCTGCTCTCTTTTTTAGAGCTCTTATTTTGTCCCTTTGACGGTTTTGGTAATGTAATGGACCAAATTCTACTGCAGGAAATGCTGCTACTAGTTTACCAATAACCTTTGCTACTTCTCGGATGGAGGGATAAGGTTTGTGAATGAGACCCCTACAGGTCACCAAAATATCATCAATCTTATCTGTTGGTAAAGTTACTAACATAGTAACTGAGTTAATTACAAACCCCAAATAGTTAATTGACTGTGCTGGCTGCAGCTGGGACTTAATTGGATGAATCAAGAACCCTAACTTTTCAAATAAAGTTTTAGTTGCTGAAACTGATTTTCCAGCTGATTCCTGATTGTTATTGATGATTAAAATGTCATCCAGATAAGCCATAATGATGTGCTTTTGTGCTCTTAATTGTGCTAAAGCTGGTTTCAACAGCTTTGTAAAGAGCCTGGGAGCTGAACTTAACCCATTTGGTAAAGCTTTGAATTGCCACAGCTGTCCCAGCCAATTAAATTTTAAATACCTTCGAAAGAACTGATGTATTGGTATTGAATAGTACGCATCCTTTTAATCAATTGTAGCCATATAACAACCTGCTGATATCAAATGTCTTGCAGTATTAAATGTTTCCATTTTAAAATGTTTATATTCGACAAATTTATTAAGATTTGTAAGGTCCAGAATAATTCTGCAACCACCATCTTTTTTATTTCTTGGAAATATATTTGACACACATTGATGCTCATGTTCAACAGTTTTTTCAATAACACCTTTTTTAAACAATTTGTCAATTTCCACATTTATTTCTGCCTCTTCAATTGCAGAAAACATGAAACCATAAGCAGGTTTATTTTGTACCGGAGAATTAACACCTTCTTTAAATGTAATAGTAGCTCCTGAAACTGTTTGTAAAATAAACCGATCAGATGTGATGGCAAGCCATTCATCATAAAACATTTGTAATCTCCCTCCAACTGGAGATTTGTCTTTAAGCATAGAATAAATTTTTTGTACCTCTCCATATGAACGTGGTGGTCTCCTTCTCCCCGTATACGGGTGAACATTAGGCTGTGTCGGATGATAATATTTTCTTATCATACTCCTGCCTCTGTTTCCAAAATCAAATCCCCTTCTTGACGAAAAATACCTTTTTTGTCCAAAGACGAAAGGTCTCATGTGGCTAATAGATTTAGCCTCTTCATCCATTTCTCTTATTTGTTTAGGCAGGTTTTCTCCAAATAGATAACCAGGAGCTTGAACACCACTTGATCGACACAGACCTGCAAACCTTGGATGAAATATGGGCCGAATCGCAATTTTCCTCATACAATTAATTTCATAGAAGGAATTGCATAAAAAACCCAAAATATCTTTTTGGATTTTATCCATCTCCAACCCCTCCATTTGCCTTCCAAAAGCAGTAATGGCAGCAGAAATCAATTTGAGGATTCTTTGAAATCTTATATCTTGTCCTCTCATGCCTGGAGTCATAGGCGTCCATATAGACGGATTAACCGTAGGTACCTTCAATGAGGTGCAATTTTCCGGTGTTTTATATAATTCTGCTGTTTCAATCATCACAGAATCTTGAAGTTGGTGAGATACCATATAATTAATACTGGCAGCTAGGTTTTCTTCCATAGCCTCACCACTTCTTTCAGGTATAGCAAAATCTTTTGCCATCTCAGGCACATCTGGCCTTCTCTTTTTTATTCGTGGTGTGCACTCATAATCCACATCACCACTTGCAGGGTCTGTCTTTTGCAGCCCTGATACACTTGGAATTATATCCAATGAGACTTCCTCTGCCCTTAATCCTGGGTCCGGAGTTTCAAATTCCCAATTTGGCACATAGCCATATTCTGTATATTCAAACCCCTCAGGGTCATTTGGGGAAACTTCTTTGTGACCCTTGTCTCATTATATTTTGGAGCACTTTCTCCATATGTTCCATTTTTAGCCATATAGCTTTATTATCCGGAGGACTTTCATTATCAGAGTCATTATCAGAAACCACGGGCCTCACGGATTTCTTTTTACATTTTCTAGGAACATTTTCCTCCGTGGTTTGTATTTCTGGAGAAATTATAGTCTCACTAACGGGTGAATCAGCGGCCACCGGTATCGGAACCAGATCCGCACTAAACTCCTGTCCCGTTTCTTTAGCTTCACCCCGGGACGATCTTTTTACCCGCGAAATTTTCCTTTGAGACTTCTCCATTTTTCTTTTCCATTTATCTGGCTAAATCAGTACGCCAGCGTGACTCTGATTTTAACTTTAACTTTCTCTTTTGCTGGTTTTACCAGCGTAACGTCTTTTTTAGAACGTCCCCACTTTTCCTTACACTTACCTGCGGGTCCGTTCCGGCCGCTGCGAGGAGCTGCGCTCTGCAACTCTTGCTTCTGCCATCAGCGTCGACGTAATGCCGTTCCAGCGCCAGGCGGGGCTTCTTCACGTAGTCACTCACGTGACCGAAGTAAAATTGCAGATAACTAAACCCTACCATTGCACACATTTGGGTACAGTTGGAATTGTGGTTCTCTTGATTCTGTTCCGTGCTCAAGTTGCCTGACTTTTATAAGATGATTGTACCCTTTCTATAAGGAAAGGAGAAAATCAACCTATGTACTTTGTAAGTATTACTGTGAAGGAATCTTAAACAGGTGCACAGATACAGATGACACTAAAGAAGGGTAGTTTTGTAGATAGAGAAGATGGTTGTCAGAAATTGCAGCAGAATCTTGATTGTTTGGGCAGGTGGGCTGAGGAATGGTTAATGCCGTTTAATGCAGATATGTGTGAGGCAGGCACGTGCCGTCAGGGTAGGCAAGGTAGGCAGTGCCTACCCTGACTAAAATTATAAAAAGTAATTATTTTATATATAAATATAATATATATAAAATATATATAAAACATATATAAAATGGTCATACATAGTAAAGGCATGGGAGAATTATGCCTCCCTAAGAGATCACTCTCTTAGGGAGGCATAATTCTCCCGTGCCTTTAATCAGCAGTACGTTTTAAACGCGGATGTATGTGCTACTCACGTGCCGTCAACGCTGCTTCAAGGCATCAGTGGGAACGGTCTGTAAAGGCAGCTGAAACTCTGCCTATACACTGTGAACCAACTGCGTGCATGTGCTGCGTTGCGCACTGCGCATGCGCACCAGCCTACTGGATATTATGGATAACCTTATGGATATTTTTGCTGCAGAATGGATATTGTGCACAAATAATATGGTAAGTACATTTTTTTTAGCTATATGTTTTTAAATACTTTAAGTGATAGGACCTATTGAAAACAAATTACATGATAAAAGTCGAGGGAACAATCTGCGCATGCGCGGTTTCCACGATTTACAAATAGCCGAATGACAGTTCACCGGGAGGGAACAATGTGCGCATACGCAGTTTCAAGATTAAAAAAACGACTGACAGCTCACTGGGGAGATAATAATCTGCGCATGCGCGGTTTTCAAGATTTTTAAAAGCCACTGCCTACCCTGGCTGATTACTCACGGCACGTGCCTGGGGTGAGGTGTTGCATTTTGGGAAGTCTAACCAGGGCAAGACCTACACAGAGCTCTGGGGAGTGTTGTAGGTTGGATGGATCTAGGAGGGCAGGTACATAGACTCTTCAAAGTGATGTCTCAGGTAGATAGGGCGATCATGAAGACTTTTTGCACATTGGCCTTCAAGTCAGAGTACTGAGTATAGAAGTTGGGAGGTTATGTTAAATTTGTGCAAGGCATTTGTGAGGTCACATTTGCAGCATTGTGTTCAGTTTTGGTCACCTGTTATAGGAAAGATGTTGTTAAGCTGGAAAGTGTGCTGAGGGAATTTACGAGGATGTTGCCAGGACTTGAGGGCCTGAGGAATAGGGAGTGGTTGAGGTGGATAGGACTTTATTGCTTGTAGCGCAGGAGGATGAAGGGTGATCTTATAGAGGTGTGTAAGACCATGAGAAGAAGAATAATAGGGTAAATACACCGTCTTTTATCCACAGTAGGGGAATCAAGAATCCGAGAACATGGGTTTGAGGTAAGGGGGGAAAGATTTAATCGGAACCTGAGGGGCAATTTTTTTTGCACAAGGATGGCAGGAATAAAATGCCAGAGGAGGTAATTGAGGCAGGTACTATCACTATGTTTAAAAAACCCAATTAGCTTCATTACTCTTAGCCTGGTTGACAACCTTAACAATGTTTATTTTAACTTTAGCTAGCTTTACCGTGGAATCTGAACACATGATAAATCTATTTAATGTCTCTCCTAACATCCTTCACCATTTTGGCCTCTATTCCCATCATTCCTCCCCCGGTATTTAAGCTCTTAGGTTAAATATATTACAAACTGCTCATCTTTCTTATAATTTTCAGAATTTCATACATCAGCAACTCCTCAGCTTTTTTTTTTTGATGTTCCCAATTTCTCGGTGCTTGTGTCCACTCATTTAACTAGATAACCCTGATTGCAGTTTATTCTCGTGGTTTTACCCTGTCCAGAGACACACGTTTCCCTTACACTCCGTGTAGCTTTTTTTTGGGTCTCCTTTCCAGTTCTAACAAAAGGTCAGAACGTAAAACACTGACTCTGCTTCCCTTACAACTATTGCAGGCTGACCTGCTGAGTATTTCCAGCATTTTCTGTTTAATTGTGTTAGTTTAGTTTAGAGATACAGTGTGGAAACGGGTCCTTTGGCCCACCGAGTCCGCACCAACCTGTGATCTCCGCACATTAACGCTATCCTACACGCACTAGGGACAGTTTACAATTATACCAATCCAATTAACCTACAAACCTGTACGTCTTTGGAGTGTGGGAGGAAACCGAAGATCTCGGAGGAAAGTCACACAGTCCCGAGGAGAACGTACAAACTCCGTACAGACAGCACCCGCAGTCGGGATCAAACCCGAGTCTCCGACGCTGTAAGCACTGTAATGCAGCAGCTCTACCGCTGCGCCCCCCATGCCGCCTTTTTGTCTTTTGATCTCTGTAAAATGCTGTGCGGCAAATTGATGTAAGCCTTTCTGCATTTTTAATTACATGGCAGAGAAGGGAAGTTTTAATTGCAGTGGATCTATAAAAAAGTGGAAAGAAGTTAACTTTAAGATCGAGATCCAATGGTGGCATTTCTATAACTACCAATGCTGAGGCCAGTTTCCACAGCACAGTCTGAAAGTTAAATCGGATTCATCTGATTAGCCGGGTCCTTTGTCATTCAGACATTTTAATGATTTTAAACAAAAAAAAAGAAAAAAAAACAGCTTAATATTATTGTTTACCAAGATAAGAAAAATAAAATGTCAATAATTTAAATACAAGGGATACAAATCATGTATAGAGATGATGAACTGCATTTTATGGTTAAGGATGAAATGAATATGAATCATTTTATTCAAAGATCGGTTGCGCTCTACAAGGGCAGCGGGACATAAATATGGTGTGACTACAAAAGCAGTTTCCATTATAATTGTAGACCTAAGTATTTATAGTGAAATATAAAAATGAGGACAGATTGCACTTTTTCTCCTGGAGATGGGTGGCACAGTGCACAGCGGCAGAGTTGCTGCCTTGTACCTTCAGAGACCCAGGTTCAATTCTGGCCATGGGTGCTTGTCTATACAGATTTTGTATGTTTGCTCCATGACCTGCGAGGGTTTTCTCCGGGATCTCCGCTTTCCTCCCACTCTTCCAAGACGTGCAGGTTTGTAGGTTAATTGGCTTGGTATAATTGTAAATTGTGCTAGTGTGCATAAGATAGTGTTAGTGTGATGGGATTGCTGGTCGGTGCAGTCTCAGTGGGCCGAAGGGCCTATTTCGAAGATGCATCTCTAAACTAAACTAAATTTGCCCAATTTACTTTCTTGATCATTCAACCTCCTTTATCTGAAGACCTCATTTAGTGTTGAATACACTGTACAACGTCACAATACTTGTGTTTTATGTGCAGCATATCTATCTGCTTCTTGTCAGCATCAAAACAGTTAAAATAATTTATTTGTTTCTCTCATTTTGTTCTGAAGACCTGTATAGATTTCAGCCCAAAGATGGGTGTGACACTATACCAGCAATCGAACACAGTCGCTCCATTTTGATACAATGATCTGGAAAGTGCATGTCCAAGAGGATTATCGCGAACTTGTACCAATGTGCCTTTGAAAGTATTCTGATGAGAGGCATCTCAGCCTGGTATGGCAATGCCACTGCTTGTGACCACCGGGATCCACAGAATGTGGTGAACACAGCCCCGTGCATTCCAGGCTCATCATTCCCTTCCCATGATAGACACAAAATGCAGGAGTAACTCAGCGGGACAGGTAGCATCTCTGGAGAGAAGGGATTGGTGATATTTCGGGTCAAGACCTTTCTTCAGACCCAAGTCGTTACCCATTCCATCTCTCCAGAGATGCTGCCTGTCCCGCTGAGTTACTCCAGCATTTTGTGTCTATCTTTGGGTTTAAACCAGCATCTGCAGTTCCATCATACACATTCCCTCCCACTGATATTGGGGTTGCTTTGTTATTTTCACGTGTACTAAGATATAGTAGAAAAACTTTGTTTTAAGTGCTGTCCAGTCAAATTATGCCATACATGAGTACATTCAAACCAGACACAAGAACAACAGGCAGTGCTAAGAGAAAATTAAGCAATGCAGAATACAGTGTTTAGACTTTAAACTTTACCTGAGACTTTACAGATACAGCGTGGAAACAGGCCCTTCAGCCCACCGAGTCTGCACCGATCAGCGGCCAGCACATATGCACTAGCACTATCCTAGGGAGAATTAACATTTTTTACCTAAGCCAATTTACCTACATACCTATACATCTTTGGAGTGTGGGTGGAAACCGGAGCACCCGGAGGAAACTCAGGCGGTCACAGAGAACGTACAAACTCCATGCAGACAGCATCAGTAGTCACGATCGAACTAGTGTCTCTGGTCCTGTACGGCAGCAACTCTACCGCTGCACCACTGTGCCGCCGCTGTGTTAATTGACAGAAGCTGTCTGGCCGGCTAAGTTCCCGCAGCACCTCGTGTTTTACTCAAGATTCCAGCATTGGTGGTTTCTGGTGTCTCCTTCATTGTGTCGGCTGTTTTCACGAGGCAGCATGTTGTGTAGATGGAGCTGATGCGGGAGGAGGGGAAGGCTGCTTACATGCAGTCTATCTTCACGATGCGTTGCATAAGGAAGACTGGTAAATTTCGTCAAGGATTCCTGCCACTCCGGCTATTTCATTTTCTGTCTTATACCTTCTAGGAGAAGGAACAATGGCTTGTAAACTCAGCAGGTTTTTCTCATTTGCGATTTAACTTCTAAACCAATCTCCTCTTTCACACTCCATTCCCAGAGGTGCTGCCACATACTCTCAGTCTTAATTCCACTTTTCACTGTACTCGACAATAAACTAAACTGCACTGAACCTCATTGGGTTGTTCCATTGTTGTACTTTAATATTGGTTTGAACTCAGATTTTTACACTGCTTTCTTTGCACCATTTTGCTGCTTTGTACTCATATCTACTGTATTTATCATTATTTTATGTATATTGTGCACTTTGCAATTCACGTGAACAAGGGATTGCATCGCATCCTAGTACATATTAATAGTAAATGAATCTATTATCCTCACTTGAAGCCCAAGATTTACAAGTAAAATCCCTTTGCAATAGCAATGAAATGCTAATTGATATTAAACTTTTTGCTTAACTGCACCAATTGCGATTGTGGACATAAGAGTGTGCAAGCATACTCAAACTTTGCATCAGAATATTGCAAAAAGAAAGTTCTTCAGATGCTGAAACTCTTAAATGAAAAACGATGAAGGTACTTACGAGCCCCAAGCTGGCTCTTCCCAAGGGTAAGCTGAAGTACATCCTCTGCTTGGCAGAGTGCAGTGCCCTGGAGCTCCCACACAGCACCGAAAGACTTTCATGTTGCCAATTTTCTCAGCTTTCAGGTTGGGAACTCTGCCTGCTGAGCTAGTGCCAGGTTAGTCCCTGCGCCCTGGAATTCAATGGTCAGTTCTAATTCATCCTAAAATTGATTATCAGCAAAATCAATATCGAGTTAAACAATTGCTTTAAAAATCCCACCAATCTTTATTCTACTATTCCCTCCTTTTCTTCACCTTTCCACCATTCCCACAGCACTCAAACTATACCGGGTGTGCAGTGTATTCATCTCACTGTCATAACTTGCTATTAGGAAACAGTTTGATGCATGTATAGGAAGGAACTGCAGATGCTGGTTTACACCGGAGATAGACACAAAATGCTAGAGTAACTGAGCGGGACAGGCAGCATCTCTGCATTGAAGGAATGGGTGTCGTTTTGGGTCGAGACCCTTTTTCAGATTGAGAGTCAGGGGAGAGGGAGACACAGAGATAAGGAGATGTAGGTGTGAAAATTGGACATCAAAGGGGATAGTGTGCAGGGAAAATGTAGAATAGATCATTGTTAGCTGGAAGAAGGTGACAACGAAGCATACAGAGATGAAATTTAATCAGGGGGACAGTCAGACTGGTCGGAGAACCAGGAAGGGGGAGGGATGAAGAGAAAGCAAGGGTTACTAATAGAGGCGACTAAGTTAGAGAAGTCAATATTCATACCGCTGGGGTGTAAGCTGCTCAAGCGAAATATGAGGTGCTGTTCCTCCATTTTGCGCTGGGCCTCACCCACAGTGGAAGCGGCCCAGGAAAGTCAGTATGGGAGGGGGAGTTAAAATGTTTAGCAATCGGGTGATTGGGTAGGTTTAGGCGGACTGAATGGAGGTGTCCAACGAAATGATCGCTGAGCCTGCACTTTGTCTCTCCGATATATAATAGTCCACACCTGGAACAGCGGATACAATAGATGAGTAGATACCTCATCTACTGTATCTAATCAAGAGCATTTTGAAGTTTAGGCTCTATTTTTTCTAGCCATTGTTCACGTTGATGAAAGTTAGACATGGATTACTTAGGAGTAGAAGTGACTGCCTTCATGGAAGGTATGCATGTTGCTTTGTAATGTCCGTCGATTGCATTATGAACGTTGAATCCTAATTCCACAAACCACTACTTTGGCTTTCTGGGCATGTGTATTGTCATGGTGGCAACATGATAAGGCATTATGTGCATGTGTAAAGCATTCTGAGCTTTAATACACTTCTATCATTTTAGAAGCAACATGACATCAATTACACAATTCTCATAATCACACTTGTTTATCTAATTCTGATGCATTTTGTGTTTTTTTTATTAGCTTTGATACTGCTATAACGTAGGCAAACGGTTTCATTAAAAAGTAGATTTTTTTTTAATGTTGAAACGATATATCGTTTGAATGTTCTTTTGCTGGAAGGATCACTTTAATTAGATTTTCACTTAATTGGAACAATTCCGCATTACCTTGAAAAGATGATGTGCCATCGCCTTGAACCACAGCAGTTTTTCTGGTGAAAGTGCTACCACACAGCAGTAGGGCGGCAAGGTGGCGCAGCAGTAGAGTTGCTGCCTTACAGCGCCAGAGACCCGGTTCCATCTTGACTATGGGTGCTTGTCTGTACGGAGTTTGTACCCCGTGACCTGTGTGGTTTTTATCCGAGATCTTCGGTTTCCTCCCACACTCCAAAGACGTACAGCTCTGTAGGTTAATTGGCTTAGTAATAAGCGTGTAGGAAAGTGTTAGTGTACGGTGATCGTTGGTCGGTATGGATTCGGTGTGCCGAAAGGCCTGTTTCCGAGCTGCATCTCTGAACTAAACTAAACACAGACTTTGAGTCGGAAGTTCCTGGAAATAGGCCCAGCAATGGGCTAAGACCTTGTTCCTGGGACCAGGAGGCAAAGGTTTAACCTTATAGAGGTGAATAAAATTATGAAGGGAATAGATAAGGTGAATGCACAGAGTCTTTTACCTAGACTAGGGCAAATCAAGAACCAAATGACATAGGTTTAAGGTGAGGGGCAACTTTTTCGTTCAGAGGGTGGTGGGTATATAGAATGAGCTACCAGAGAATGTACTATGGACAGGTTTAGAGGGATATGTGCCAAACATGGGAAATGGGACTAGCTTAGATGGGGTATCATGGTTGGTAGGTTGAGTTGGGCTGTAGGACTCGTTTCCCTGCAGTATGACTGACAAAATTGTGTTACTTGGAGGGGACCCTGCAAGTGATAGTGTTCCTTTGTTCCTGCTGCCCTTGTCTTCAACGTTAGAGTCTTGTGTTAGGTAGCCCAGGTAATAACGCAGTACATTTGGGTGATGGTACACACTACAGCCATGAATTGATTGAGATAGGGAATAAATGTTCGGAAGAGTAAATGGGGGGTGATGCCCTTGGTCATTCATAGTGTTGTTGCAACTGCTCTCATACAGGCACTTACTGGTATGGCTTTGCATGTCAGGAAGTGAGTTGCTTGCCACTAGGCTCCCAGCATCTCATGCTGATGTGCTCATTGCACTTGCGTGGCTGCTCCAGTCGGGTTTCTGGCCATTGATGACCTTCAAGGATGTTGATGGCTGGGGACGCAGCATTGGTAATGCCAATGAATATCAAGTGTTGGTTGTCAGCTTTTCTCTTGTTGGAGTTGGCCTTTCCTTTGCACTCAATACTCACCAGTCCGTGTCTACATTATCTGGTTCTTGGAAGCATGCAAGCATGGACTATAGCTGCTCAGGAACTGCAAATGAATAAAGAGACAAGGAACTGCAGCTGCAGGTGTACAAAAAAACCCCACACATTGCTGGAGTAACTCAGCATGTCGGGAACAACTCTGGAGGACATGTCTAGGTGATGTTTCACGCCGGGACAGTTCTTCAGACAATGGACCCTTCAACAGAATTGAATATTCCATTTCCATCATTACCTCAATTTTTTACTTTAAAAAATGGTGATTGAAGTAGCTGACAATGGTTAGATCTGGTAGACTCGCTTGAGGAACATTTTTGTGGTGATGTCTTGGGTCTGCATGCTGCCTATAATCATCTTGCTATGTGTGAACTGTGACCCACAACCATTGGAGTGGTTTCTCCTTGATGCCCAGTCTTGCTTCACTGTATTTCTCAATGACACGTGTGTTCATTTTTTAAAATGAGGACATGATTGACTTATCCAGGAATGACAATTGGCTTTGGGATTGCTGATGTCTGAGCACCACTCCGGCACAATCATTGATAAAATATCTGAAGTACACAATCAATTAGAGGATTTTAGGTTCTGTATATTATAAAGTTGCTTTTTAGGGCTCTGGTTAAAGTGCAGGGAAATAAAACTTCAAAAAGTAGATGGGATTGAGAGGGCTTAATGGAATTTTACTGCACTTGCTTAACCGTCGCTGCTGAGCTCAAAGCAGTCATTTAAGTGCAATGTAAGTGCTGATCGTATGACATCCTGCCAGGAGTAGAAGGAAGTGACAGTGTGTTAGTCTTTGAAATTAATTTATTTAATTATCTGAAGAGTGTAATAATTCAGTGGTAGAGTTTTATTGCTTAAAAATTGTGCAATATATTTTAAAAAATCACCATTAGCCTGCCTTTTTTAAAGAAGCAGTGATATATTCCTGTGAAGAACTGAGGCTATTGGCACTAGATGCCATCTTGATTGAGAACAGACCGAGTAGATCCAGCATTCAGGGATTTCTTTTATTTGATGAGTCATTGGATTGAATAAATAAGGGGAAAAAAAATTGCAATGGTTGTTTCCAGCAAGGCCACCAGTATAACAGTCTTTCCTAATTCTCCCCAAGAGCATGGTGGCCTTATTAAATCGTTACTGCCCTTGTGAGAGAGTTCTTGAGTTTTGACCTTGTAATAATGAAGTGTTGGCGACATAGATTTGTGTAGGAAGGAACTGCAGGTGCTGGTTTACACCAAAGATAGATACAAAATGTCGTGACCTGACCCGCTGAGTTACTCCAGTATATTGTGATTATATTTAATGACAGAATGGTGTGTAGTAACTTGGAGAGACTTCATGAAGTAGAGACTTGTTCCTGCTGAACTTCTGGGAGTTGTGAATCTAACAGAAGGGGTCAAAATATCAGAGCGACTAACTGCGTTGAGGTAAAAGGTGTTACACATGACACCCACTGTACTGCAGCAAATGTTCAGGTTGGGACATGCTATGCCCTGTCTGATTAATGCAGTTGTATGTATGTGTGTCATGTGAATGATGGCCTGCATGTGGGTGTCAGGATAGTGTTGGTGAACTTGTAACAAGTGGTGTTTGGGTTTAGTATATTGTCATGTGTACTGAGGTACAGTGAAAAGCTTTTGTTCTGTTCTAACCAGTCAGCAGAAAGACAATACATGATTACAATCGAGCCATCCACAGTGTACAGGTATATGATGAAGGGAATAAACTGAATAATGTTTAGTAAAGTACGATCAAATATAGTCCAAGGGTCTCCAATGAAGTAAGGCCACCAGTATAACAAGGTAGCAAAAGGTAGGAGTACAAGAAGGGAACGGGTGGCCAATAGCCAGCAAAGCAGTAGGCAGGTAGTGCAGGAGTCCCCTGCGGTCATCTCCCTCCTAAACAGGTATACCATTTTGGATACTGTTGAGGGAGATGGCTCATCAGGGGAATGCAGCAGCAGCCAGGTTCATGGCACCATGGGTGGCTCTGCAGCACATGAGGGGGGAAAAAAGAGGGGAAGGGCAATAGTAATAGGGGATTCAATTGTCAGGGGAATAGATAGGCGTTTCTGCGGCCGCAAACGAGACTCCAGGATGGTATGTTGCCTCCCTGGTGCAAAGGTCAGGGATGTCACTGAACGGCTGCAGAACATTCTGGAGGGGGAGGGTGAACAGCCAGTTGTCGTGGTGCATGTTGGCACCAACGATATAGGTAAAAAAAGGGATGAGGTCCTACAAGGTGAATTTAGGGAGCTAGGAGATAAACTTAAAAGTAGGACCTCAAAGGTAGTAATCTCCGGATTACTACCAGTACCACGGGCCAGTCAGAGTAGAAATAGGAGGATAATGCAAATGAATACGTGGCTTGAAAAGTGGTGCAAGGGGGAGGGATTCAAATTTTTAGGGCACTGGGACCAGTTCTGGGGGAGGTGGGACCGGTACAAACAGGACGGTTTGCACCTGGAATGGAATGGAACCAATGTTCTTGGGTGAGTGTTTGCTAGTGCTGTCGGGGAGGATTTAAACTAATGTGGCAGGGGGATGGGTGCAAGAGCAGAGAGGCAGGAGGGTGTAAAATGAGGGTAGAAGCATTAGGTAGCAAGGTGAAAGGTAAAAGTGGCAGGCAGACAAAACCAGGGCAAAAATCAAAAAGGGCCACTTTTCAGCAAAATTGTATAAGGGGTAAATGCGTTGTAAAGACAAGCCTGAAGGCTTTGTGTCTCAATGCAAGGAGTATTCGTAATAAGGTGGACGAGTTGAACGTGCAGATAGATATTAATGATTATGATATAGTTGGGATCACGGAGACATGGCTCCAGGGTGACGTAGGCTGGGAGCTGAACATCCAGGGATATTCAATATTCAGGAGGGATAGAGAGAAAGGAAAAGGAGGTGGGGTAGCGTTGCTGGTTAGAGAGGAGATTAAAGCAGTGGAAAGGAAGGACATTAGCTTGGAGGATGTGGAATCGGTATGGGTAGAGCTACAAAACACTAAGGGGCAGAGAACGCTGGTGGGTGTTGTGTACAGGCCACCTAACAGTAGCAGAGAGGTTGGGGATGGTATCAAACAGGAAATTAGAAATGCGTGCGACAAAGGCAAAACAGTTATAATGGGTGACTTCAATCTACATATAGATTGGGTTAATCAAATTGGCAGGGGTGCTGAGGAAGAGGATTTTTTGGAATGTATGCGGGATAGTTATCTAAATCAACATGTAGAGGAACCAACGAGAGAGCAGGCTATTTTAGACTGGGTTTTGAGTAATGAGGAAGGGGTAATTAGCCGTCTTGTTGTACGTGCCCCCTTGGGCAAGAGTGACCATAATATGGTTGAGTTCTTCATTAGGATGGAGAGTGACATTGTTAATTCAGAAACAATGGTTCTGAACTTAAAGAAAGGTAACTTTGAGGGTATGAGACGTGAATTGGCCAAGATTGACTGGCAATTAATTCTAAAAGGGTTGACGGTGCATATACAATGGAAGACATTTAAAGACTGCATGGATGAACTACAAAAATTGTTCATCCCAGTTTGGCAAAAGAATAAATCGGGGAAGGTAGTGCATCCGTGGATAACAAGGGAAATCAGGGATAGTATCAAAGCAAAGGATGATGCGTACAAAGTAGCCAGAAAAAGCAGCATACCAGAGGACTGGGAGAAATTCAGAGACCAGCAGAGGAGGACAAAGGGCTTAATTAGGAAAGGAAAAATAGATTATGAAAGAAAACTGGCAGGGAACATAAAAACTGACTGCAAAAGTTTTTATAGATATGTGAAGAGAAAGAGGTTAGTTAAAACAAATGTAGGTTCCTTGCAGTCAGAAACAGGTGAGTTGATCATGGGGAACAAGGATATGGCGGACCAATTGAATAACTACTTTGGTTCCGTCTTCACTAAGGAAGACATAAATAATCTGCCTGAAATAGCAGGGGACTGTGGGTCAAAGGAGGAATTGAGTGAAATCCAGGTCAGTCGGGAAGTGGTGTTGGGTAAATTGAATAGATTAAAGGCCGATAAATCCCCAGGGCCAGATAGGCTGCATCCCAGAGTACTTAAGGAAGTAGCTCAGGAAATAGTGGATGCATTAGTGATAATCTTTCAAAACTCTTTAGATTCTGGAGTAGTTCCTGAGGATTGGCGGGTAGCAAATGTAACCCCTCTTTTTAAGAAGGGAGGGAGAGAGAAAACGGGGAATTACAGACCAGTTAGTCTAACATCGGTAGTGGGGAAACTGCTAGAGTCAGTTATTAAAGATGGGATAGCAGCACATTTGGAAAGTGGTGAAATCATTGGACAAAGTCAGCATGGATTTACAAAAGGTAAATCATGTCTGACGAATCTTGTGGAATTTTTCGAGGATGTAACTAGTAGCGTGGATAAGGGAGAACCAGTGGATGTGGTATATCTGGACTTCCAGAAGGCTTTCGACAAGGTCCCACATAAGAGATTAGTATACAAACTTAAAGCATACGGTATTAGGGGTTCAGTATTGATGTGGATAGAGAACTGGCTGGCAAACAGGAAGCAAAGAGTAGGAGTAAACGGGTCCTTTTCACAATGGCAGGCAGTAACTAGTGGGGTACCGCAGGGCTCAGTGCTGGGACCCCAGCTATTTACAATATATATTAATGATCTGGATGAGGGAATTGAAGGCAATATCTCCAAGTTTGCGGATGACACTAAGCTGGGGGGCAGTGTTCGCTGTGAGGAGGATGCTAGGAGACTGCAAGGTGACTTGGATAGGCTGGGTGAGTGGGCAAATGTTTGGCAGATGCAGTATAATGTGGATAAATGTGAGGTTATCCACTTTGGTGGCAAAAACAGGAAAGCAGACTATTATTTAAATGGTGGCCGATTAGGAAAAGGGGAGATGCAGCGAGACCTGGGTGTCATGGTACACCAGTCATTGAAAGTAGGCATGCAGGTGCAGCAGGCAGTAAAAAAAGCGAATGGTATGTTAGCTTTCATAGCAAAAGGATTTGAGTACAGGAGCAGGGAGGTTCTACTTCAGTTGTACAGGGTCTTGGTGAGACCACACCTGGAGTATTGCGTGCAGTTTTGGTCTCCAAATCTGAGGAAGGACATTATTGCCATAGAGGGAGTGCAGAGAAGGTTCACCAGACTGATTCCTGGGATGTCAGGACTGTCTTATGAAGAAAGACTGGATAGACTCGGTTTATACTCTCTGGAATTTAGGAGATTAAGAGGGGATCTTATAGAAACTTACAAAATTCTTAAGGGGTTGGACAGGCTAGATGCAGGAAGATTGTTCCCGATGTTGGGGAAGTCCAGGACAAGGGGACACAGCTTAAGGATAAGGGGGAAATCCTTTAAGACCGAGATGAGAAAGACTTTTTTCACACAGAGAGTGGTGAGTCTCTGGAACTCTCTGCCACAGAGGGTAGTTGAGGCCAGTTCATTGGCTATATTTAAGAGTGAGTTGGATGTGGCCCTTGTGGCTAAGGGGATCAGAGGGTATGGAGAGAAGGCAGGTACGGGATACTGAGTTGGATGATCAGCCATGATCATATTGAATGGCGGTGCAGGCTCGAAGGGCTGAATGGCCTACTCCTGCACCTAATTTCTATGTTTCTAAGGAAGTAGATGGTAGCTCAGGACTACTCTCCAGTTGTTGGTTCAGTTTCCTGGTAACAGCTGGGAAGAAACTGTTCCTGAATCTGAAGGTGTGCATTTTCACACTTCTATACCTTTTGCTGATGGGAGAGGGGAGAAGAGGTAGTGGTCAGGGTGCGACTCATCCTTGATTATGTCTGTGACCTTGTTGAGGCAGCGTGAGGTGTAAAAGTGTTGAATGAGATTTTCGTGTTTACCAGTATTTCTCTCAAAAATAGCGTAATGTGTTGATGCTCGGAGAATATTTTTAATATTGCTTGAATTTCCTTTCATTCCACTCTACATTGGTAGGTTGTTTACACGATACTGTTATAATATCAATAGAAATGATCATTTTTGTTTGCTGCTCATCTACTTTGCAGTTTATGCAGAATGTTCAGTAGACCGTTGACATGGCACGCTGTGCTGTGCTTGTCAGTACAGGACCGCCAATGCTGAAGATTTCTGAAAAGCTGACCTGAAAACCTGTTAAAACTCTTGATAATTTGATGGAGCAGGTGATCAGAAGAGTTAGTTACGTGGAAGGGATGAACTAAAGGTGGAGACGCAGATAACGGAAGTTGAGAGCAGAATGAATACTTCATTGATTAATACTTTGACTGCTGTGTGCTTGCTGAGCTGATTCTCATTCTAAGCAGCATGTTATTTATTGGTTAAACTTAATTCATGAACTTTAACCACTCTGATCAGCATCGGTGCTGGAGCGAGGTTTATGCTGCGAGATTTTTTTTTTTAAATTCCTGCAGCCTCCATCCCTATCTCACATTTCATTAATCATCCCCCGATTAATAAGTGCTCAAAGCATTGAACCTTAGGTTGAATATTGTCGAGAACAGTCCTCACTACAGCTATACGCATTTAAGCATGTTGTGATGGTAAACTTTGTACATGATCCTACTCGGCAGTGATAATATTCAACATACGAATTGATCCATTTGAAGCCTCACTTAGCCATGATCTTTGGATTTAATTGCAAAGGCATAATCTTCTGATTACGGCTAAACTGTCTTTCACATTTTTCCCCCTTTCTCGTCTTGGTAGCCCAGGAGCCAAAGACCAGCTGCTTTTGCATCTTCCAGTCTCCCTCTTAAGTATTCAACGAGTAAAGGTGGGGGATGTAACACTGGGCTATTCTGCATATTCTTTACTTGGGATTGATCATTAATACAATTGCAGATTTGTGACACATTGAATTATTTTTAAATGTTTAAATAGTTTTTGTTTATGTCTCAAAAAAATGTATCTTGGTCTGAGTCCGTGCACTTATAATGGATTTTTCTCATTTGCAGCCCGTTGAGAGAGAGAAGAATTTTCAGACTGATAAAGATGCCAGTCAGATATTCAAGGGACATCGGTAATGAATTGTTCATTAACTATTTAAATCAGACTTTTGCCGTGTTGTTGGGACAGGTGCTGTGAGCGAGCAATGAAATCACTGTTTGGGAGCTTCGTTTGGTTAAGTAAAGGGAATTTCACCCAGTTTCACTGATTACATGGCAGAATAAATATTTTTTTCTAATAGACTGTCTCCCCAATACTATTTCTAAATGAATTTAAATGTTACTACATTTCTCAGTTATACATGAACATACATATACATGAAAATCATAAAACTGAAGGCAAATAATAAATTACCTGAACAATGTTATCATCTTTCACTCTATTGCGTGCATTAGTTTCACTGCATTCTGTTCGTCACCATCTATAATCAGTTCTTTGGTAACGCTTCTAAATTATGATTGTTTCATATAGAAGTTCAGCTGCAATTTCACCTTAATTGCCCTTATTGACACATTTCTGCAGCAAAGTCAAACATTAAAAAAAAACAAAGTCAAAAGCCTTTAACACTTCCCCAGTATCTGACACAGCTTGTGATAAGCATTGGCAAGCTAAATAGACAGATGCTGGCATTTACAGTAGTTGCCCTGGCAGAAAATTATTTAGAAATTTCATTAAACCTTTGAAATTGCATGCTAATTGTTGGCTGCATGAGACAGACTTTATAAATATGCAGTGGTTGGGACAGGCTCATAACTTTTGACGCATTTGCAATTTTTTCAATGATAAAGATCCAACTCTCTTATTCAAACCCACTGACCCCCACAACTATCTCAACTACACTTCTTCCCACCCTGCTTCCTGCAAAGACTCTATCCCCTACTCCCAATCCCTCTGTCTACATCCAAGATGAGGCTTTCCATACTAGAACATCCAAGATGTCCTAATTCTTTAGGGAACGGCGGTACCCCTCTCCCATCATAGATGAGGCCCTCACTCGTGTCTCTTCGGTACCCCGCAGTGACACCCTTGCTCCCCCTCCCCCTAGTCGCAACAGAGACAGTCCCCCTAGTCATTACCTACCACCCTATCAGCCGTTGCATACAATGCATAATTCTCTGAAATTTCCACCATTTCCAATGGGATCCCACTACTAGCCACATTTTCCCATCTCCACCCCTTTCCACCTTCCGCAGAGACGTTCCCTCCGCAACTCACTGGTTAACTCATCCCTTCCCACCCAAACCACCCCCTCCCCAGGTACCTTCCCCTGCAACCGCAGAAAATGCAACGTTGACCTGTCACTATATCTCCTCCCTCGACTCTGTCCAGGGACCTGACAGTCCTTTCAGGTTAGGCAGAGGTTCACTTGCACCTCCTCCAACATCATCTACTGTATCCATTGTTCAAGATGTGGACTCTTATACATCGGTGAGACCAAATGCAGACTGGACGATCGTTTTGCGGAACACCTTCACTCAGCCCACCTGAACCAACCTAATCCCCCGGTTGCTGGACACTTTAATTCTCCTTTCCATTCCTACACTGACCTTTCTGTACTAGGTCTCCTCCATTGTCAGAGTGAGGCTAAATGCAAATTGGAGGAACAACATCTCATATTTCACCTGGGCAGCTTACAGCCCAGTTGTATGAATATTGATATCTCTCAGTCAGGTAGCCCCGGCATTCCCTCTCTATCTGTCCCTCCCCTATCCAAGTCGCACTAGCTTCTCATTTTCACCCCACAAACTGCTAACAATGGCCTGTTTCATTTATCGTCGTTACTTTATTGCACTTTACTTTTTTCATATACCGCTTGGGTATTAATTTTTATCACTTCAGGTAGCCCGACATTTTCTTTTTCTCTCCCTCTCCCTCTCCCTCTCGGCTCATTTTGTGCTCGTATCTGGATATTTATTATCAGTGGGTATCTGCCTAATTTTTTCTCTCTCTCTCTCTCTCTCTCTCTCTCTCTCTCTCTCCCTCTCTCTCCCCCTCTCCCCTCCCCCTCCCCCTCCCCCTCTCCCCCTCCCCCTCCCCCTCTCCCCCCCCCTCCCCCCCTCCCCCCCTCCCCCCCTCCCCCCCCTCCCCCCCCCTCCCCCCCCTCCCCCCCTCCCCCCCTCTCCCCCTCTCCCCCCTCCCCCTCTCCCCCTCTCCCCCTCTCCCCCTCTCCCCCTCTCCCCCTCTCCCCCTCTCCCCCTCTCCCCCTCATCCTCCCCCCCATTCCACAGCACATCTGTCTTCTCTGTTTAATCCCACCCTTTCTTTATCTGCCTCCTTCCTGCAATGAAGCTTTCCCAGCTGGCTTAACCTTCCACCTTCAAGTGCCTGAAACACTACCACCTACTACCACAACTCAGAAGACTAAGAAATATTAGCTTGTTTGAAATTACTCATACCAATCTCTATAGATGCATCATACAAAAGCATGCTATCGGTCATGCATCACAGCTTGGTTTGGCAACCGCTTAGCCGAAGAACGCAAGAAATTGCAGAGAGCTGTAGACATAGCCCAGCCCATCACGCAAACCTGTGGTGGGAAAACAACCCACTTAATCAAGGACCACTTGCACCACTGCCAAGCCCTCTTCCCCATTTCCTGTCAGGCAGAAGATACAGGAGCTTGAAAGTACATACCACCAGATTCAAGGACAGCTTCTTCCCCACTGTCATCAGATTCTTGTAAGCTAAGGATGTATTCCAGATCCATCAGTCTACCTCCATGTGGCCTTCACACTCTTACTTTCATCTGAACTTTCTCTGTAACTGTCACTCTATATTGTCTTCATGTCTGGATGATCTACCTGGATGGCAGGCAAAGTAAAGTTTTTCACTTTATCTCACAATGACAATAATAAACCAATACCAAAACAATGTTTCCTTTCAAATCTCTCACCCTTCAGACCTGGAAATATATTGCCATTGCTTCATCATTCTCTACATTTTTATTTGCCAGGAAGGATTCAGATATTTAAGAAGATAATTTACTACTACCTTCTCAGAGATGAGCAGGGATATGCATTTAACGCTGGCCAAGATAGTTGCATCCTTTAGACTTTAGAGGTGCAGTGTAAATACAGGCCTTTCAGCCCAACCAGTCCGCTCTGACCAGCAATCACCCCGAACACTTGCACTAGGGACAATTTACAGAAGCCAATTAACCTACAAACCTGTACATCTTTGGAATGTGGGAGGAAACCGGAGCACCCAGAGAAAACCCACGTGGTCACAGGGAGAAGATGCAAACTCTATACAGACAGCATCTGTAGTCAGGATCGAACCCGGGTCTCTGGCGCTGTAAGGCAGCAGCTCTACCGTTGCGCCATCGTGCCACGAAACACCTGATAAAAATTGTCTGAAGAACATTCCTATTCATTGCCAGAATATCTGCTGCAAAATTTGCAAATGAATGGAGTGGATTGAGGCTTCCAGCAAACCTTTGTGGTTAAATATTCTGTGATTATTATAATTGTAAGCGTAACACCTGACCAACGGAGATCTGGGTGGGGTAGTCAGTGCTAATGGAGCCATATCCCAATAAATGTCAAGGGTACAGAAGAGAACATGGCAAAAATAATATATGTGGAATTATTAAACTCATTGGGAATTTCTGTCCTCAGGAACCAGGTGACTTGCCTATCGGTCTCCATTGATGGGACCATGCTGTTATCAGGATCGCACGATGAGACGGTGAGATTATGGGACATTCCAAGCAAGCAGTGCCTAAGGACAGTTAATCACAAAGGTACAACTGAGAACGCTTGTTCGTCTGAGGTGTTTAAGCTAATTGTGAGACCTTTTTGAACTTAAACAAAGAGGTTCTATTATGTTCCATTACTCTGCTTACATAATTCCATCATTATCACTTCAGTATTGGAGTAACATTACAACATTACTGGGTAATTGAATAAACCCAGACTTGGTATGAAATACTCCCAGCTAATCGTGCTTTCAATTTTCATTTCATTTCTACAGCATAATTACTTGTTTCAGCAAGAGGCTACAAATTAGTAGCGATCTGATTTTTTTTGTGTGTTAATCACTTGCAAAAAATATTCAGATAAGCCATCGTGTACTTTTTGACTTTCATGCAGTTAGAACATGTAAGGACAAGGGTCTCGACCCGAAACGTCGCCTATCTCCTTCGCTCCTTAGATGCTGCTGCACCCGCTGAGTTTCTCCAGCTTTTTGTGTACCCTAAGGACAAAGGGTTCAGTTTTGTTCAGTTGCTTCATTAAATATCGAGACTCTAGGAAGCATATTTGGAGTTGTGAATAAAATTACAAAATGCTAGAATTACATAGCATACAAGGTAAGAGAAACAATGAGGGTTACACAAAAAGCTGGAGAAACTCAGTGGGTGCAGCAGCATCTAAGGAGCGAAGGAGATAGGTGACGTTTCGGGTCGAGACCCTTCTTCAGACTGGTCAGGGATCAGGGAAACGAGAGATATAGACGGTGATGTGGAGAGATAAGGAACAATGAGTGAAAGATATGCAAAAAAGTATCGATGATAAAGGGAACAAGCCATTGTAAGCTGTTTGTGGTGTGAAAATGAGAAGCTGGTGCGACTGGGGTGGGGGAGGGAGATAGAGATAGAGGGAATGCCAGGGCCCGAGGGCTGAGGGACAGGTGGGAAGGGGAGGAGACAGCAAGGGTTAACAGAATTGAGAAAATTCAATGTTCAGGCCCAAAGGATGCAGACTCCCCAAGCGGAATATGAGGTGCTGTTCCTCCAGCTTGCGGTGTTGCTCACTCTGGCCGTGGAGGAGGCCCAGGACCGAGAGGTCGGATGCGGAATGGGAGGGGGAGTTGAAGTGCTGAGCCACTGGGAGGTCGGGTTGGTTAGAGAAACAATGAATCAGGTCTGAAGAAGAGTCTCGACCTGAAACGTCACCCATTCCTTCTCTCCAGAAACGCTGCCTGTCCTGCTGAGTTACTCCAGCATTTTGTGTCTATCTTTGGTTTAAACCAGCATCTGCAGTTCCTTCTTACACAATGAATCAGGTTAATTGTTTTCATTGGAACTGATTTATAATGAAAATGGTTTTCTTGTTGGCTTCACAATTTAGAGTCGGGAGAGTCCAAAATCGTTTGGACTGTAGAATAACCACTACAGAATGATCAATAGGGATGATTTTGAAAATTGCAATCCCTCAGAGGGACAGGATCAATTCCTGCTGGATTTCAATTTTCTGCACATCTTCCAACCGGAATTACTTGCTGTTAGATACTGTAATTTATTTTTCCTTTGCATTTCCATGGGATCATTCTGTTTTCAACGGGCAATCAAAAAAAAATCACTCTTAATAAACCAGGCACTTTTCCAACAGAGAGGAAACTCACCAGCTAGAAAAATTTGAAAGTACAAATTAAAAAATTTTTTTTTTTTTTTCCTGAGCTTTTTACATGAGCCCCTGTACTTTCAAAAAAAATTTGAAAGTACAGGGGCTCATGTTGTCGACCTCCCCGTGGTGAGCCCTGTCAACTGACTTCAGTCAGGCGAACGACAACAAACGGAGACAGCAGCAGCGCCGTAGCTTGGCGCCAACCCGAAGCATGCGCCCTTTTTAGGGCAGGCACCTACGGATGTCGAACCGGATGGCATCACCCTGCTGCGGACTTCTGTTGCCTCAAACGCAAGAAGTTGAAAGTACAAACCAACTTTTGAAAAAAAACGATTGTTTTGACACTGCAGAGCCCAAATAGAAATTGCAGGTTTGGCACCCAGCAGTGAGCTGTACAGTTACATTCGATGCATAGTCTGTGCTAAGTTCATTGATCTCAGTTGGAGCACTGAAACATATCTTTCGGCTAATACAAAACTAGACGGGACTGTGGTGAGTCAAGAAGTTGACCCACAACCACTCTCTCAGATGCAATTAGATGTGTGCGTAGCCTTGCCAATGACACCCACAATACAGAAATTAATCAATAGAAGTTTATTGTTTCTGAATGTGAGTGCATTTCTGCTGACTACTCAGACAGAAACTTGCTGGGAAATGATAACAGTTCCACACCATCATGTATATTCTTGTAAATGTCAGGATATCTGGGCCTCTGTGCAAACACAGTAGTCCTGAACTAGCCGGTCACTCTATCTGCTTCAGTGGTTAGATTAACAGCAAGACTATGTAGTTCACCTCCAAATGAAAGTTATGACCTTTTGATCAGAACCAGGCAGGAGACACAAGAGACTGCAGATGCTGGGCCAGTCAAGGCTTGGCTATGATGCAATTTACAGTTCATAGTTACTAAATTTGTCTTGATTTTTTACATGAAGCCCAATACTTGGAAGAAAGTGTCAGCTAACAGCTGATGCTCACGTAATCCATAGCCCCGAAAAGAAAACTGGCAAAAGTGTTACAAAAACCTCTCCACTTGCACTTTTTTGAATTCATGTAAAACTCCCAGGAGTAAGATTTTGTATTGATTAATTCTTCAACTTTTTGATCACTCTTTTTTATCTTTAAAAATGTGAGATTAAACTTAATTTTGACAAAATGGTGTGCCTCCAGGTGGCATTTCTCTCCCTTTCATGTGACTTCAGTGATTTTGAAACTGAGAAAATGGGGAATTACAATTTCAGAGATAACAGCAGAAAGTAATGACTGGAGCAATGTAATTTGTTGAATCTGTTAAGTAGTTAGAAATCCGATAGCTAAATTATTAAATACATCCCTTCAGGGAATCCCGTTCACAGGTATGATTCTATTCCGTTATTTGACATTTAATGAAGCCGAGAACAGTTGTAGGTTGTATTTTGCAAATGGTTCTGGTCACCAAATAAGGCCTGTCAATCAGTTGCACTACCAAAATTGCACTGTTACGGGTTGTTTAGCTCCTCAAGGTTGTTCCGCAATTCTCTCAGATCTTGAGGACGTCTCAAAGTGCTGGAATAACTCAGTGGGTCAGGCAGTATCTCTGGAGAACATGGATACGTGCCGTTTCGGGTCAGGACCCTTCTTTAGATAGAAAAAGGGGGTGGGGGGAGGGAGAGCTGGAAAAGAGGAGGAGCAGGACTAAGCCTGGCAAGTGATGGATTGATACAGGTGAAGGGGAGTTTTGATGGGCAGACGGTTGGACGAGATGAAAAGATTAAAGAAGTGAGTTAAAAGGTTAGAAAGAGTTGAAAATTGTGAAGCTGGAGGAATAAATGTGGGGGGGGGGGATAAATAGTTGTGTTTAGGTGGAGCATGAGGAGGGGAGAGAAAAAGTAGGGGAGGTATAGAGGGGAAGAAGGGAGAGGAGGATTATGTAGTTAAAGTTGGAGTACTTTACTGGCTTTTTCTTGCGCTAAATATTATTTCCTTATCTGTACACTGAATGGCTCAGTTGTAAACATGTATTGTCTTTCTGCTGACTGTTTAACATGCAACAAAAGCTTTTCACTGTATTTTGGTACACGTGACAATAAGGTGAAACTGAACTGAGAATTTGTTCATACAGTTGGGTTTGGTTACTGCTTCAGAGCTTGGTTCTTCTTGCGTATGGCGTGCACAGCCTAAAGTTGTAAGACAATGTGTTCTGTTTGATCTTCTGTTCGTGCACGCCATGTTGATTGCATTCGTTGAAACAGGGTGGACCACGTGAAGGTTGCAATCTCCCACCCCAGATCTTGGTTGATCTGTGAATTAACTCTTTACATGCCTTCCTCAAGTTGAAAATCTTTCTAGCTCAGATTTACAATTCAGAATTGGCTTCAGAATCTATCCATAGTCTCCAACACCAGAGTGTGATACCCAGAGCTCCTCTCCGCGCCTCTCTTTGTCACCCTTTGTTCCCTATCTCGCCATCTTTCTCCCTCACCCCCATCAGTGCATACTATCCCTGAACCCGTTCTTCAGTCTGAAGAAGGGTCTTGATCTGAAACGTTACCCATTTCTACTATCCAGAGATGCCACCTGCCCTGCTGAGTTACCCTAGCATTTTGTGTCTATATTCAGTGCAGTTCCTTCCTACACACAAGGTTTGCGGTATTTGGCAGCAGTGCATCCTGACCCAGTGGTCCTTGATGGATTTGAAGTCTTTATTTGAATGGGAGCTGAGAGAAGGATTTTGTCTCAGAATAGAACATAATGTGCTCGCATTTTTAACTAAACTGTGCTTCCGTATTTTTTTTTAAATGTTCCAGCAGCAGCCTAATGTTAATTATTTCTTAAAAGTGCTAAAAGCTAATATTTGTTGTAATTTAATGAAAATGCTAATCAGAAGACATAGTTTTGATGTATTGGTAAATATGTTTCTTAGAACATGCTGCTTAAAATCTTTGGTTCAATTATAAATAACTTTGGAAACTCAAGTAAGGTCAAAGTGTTAGTGGCAAGATTAATACTAGCTACAGTAAATCAAGTAGAAAATTGTGGAAGCACATGCTCAGTGTCGGGTACAATCTATGGAGAGAGAAACGGACTTGAGATTTTAGAGGGGTGGTTCAAGGTTATTGACCAGAAACATTTACTTTGTTTTTCTCTCCACCTTTTCTGCGTGACCTGCTAAGTATCTCCAATATTTTAAGGCTTTACTTCATATTCCCAGCATTTACTGTGTTTTAACTAGTTAAACATGGGTAAGTATTGTTTCCCTACAGGTCCAACCCCTGTATTCTCACAGCCTTTTTAGATAAAGTCCTAATTTTGAGAAAAGTGTTATTAAATAAGAACGGAATAATCCTCTACATGGACAATAATGATTATATCCAATCTCAGGTTCTTTTGAACACATCGTAACTGAGAAATACCTTGTGCAAACATGGTATTCTTGGAAAATAAATAAGCATTTTGCAGTCTAAAGTGTTTTGCTCTTTGATCTTGTTCTTCAAGATTGCAATCTTGTAATCAACAAAATCTTGTTGTGCACTTCGATAGCTACCAAGGCTTCTGCATTAACACTTTAATGAGAAATGCAGTAGATCTCGCAAGCACTAATTTTTTTTTGCCGCAGAGCAGGTGAGAACCATGCCTGGGTCCCATCTTCCACTGCACGGTAACAGCAAGAAGTCATGCTCATAAACTAGTCCAATTCAGCAGCTGCTGTGCACCCCAGTCACATAAGGTGACCTTGTACTGTGCTCCATTAATCCTCCCATTAATGTTCTAGTCACATATCAGTGGCTTTAAGAAGTGTTTTTGTTGGAGTTGCAAAAAGAGATGACTGCTTTGCTACTTTTGTAACATGGTTTGGTAAAATACCAGCACCGAATGGTAAATTTCTCTTTATTATCTTTGTCAATGCAATGATTATGGCTGTAGAGTATTTAGTCTATATATTTTGGAAAGAAAATGCCTTTTGAAACATGAGCTGCACAGTAACATTATTTTGCTTAAGGTGCTCGTTTTTGTTATATGTGTTCAAATGGACTTTTGAAGTAAAACTCTTATCTGCAACTTTTTGTGATTTTGAAAACTTTGTCATTTTGATCTGAGTTTCATCGCAAGGATTAGGTTTAGTTTTCACATTTGGCATCAACTTCAGCAAATTATCATGCAAGTCATTTCCATACAAAAGCCAGGGCTGTCTGGCAGTTACGAAAGTTATTAACTTAAATGCACTCTGGATCAGAGTTGATCTTTTGGAAATGCACCAAAACACATTCCTGTGTGAAAACTGCATTCTTGAAGGTGTAATCTATTGAAATTGGATGTTAAAACAAGGCAATCTGTCTTCCCATGGTTTCATTGCAGATGTTCATGGGAATTCTTTCACCAAACTCAGAGTAAGTATTATTTCTCATTTGAGAGGCCATGCAAATTGGATATGCCCTCCATAATGTTTGGGACAAAGACCTATAATTTATTTATTTGCCTCTGTACTCCGTAATTTGAGATTTGTAATAGCAAAAAATCACATGTGGTTAAAGTGCATATTGTCAGATTTTATTAAAGGGTATTTTTATACATCTTGGGTTCACCATTTAGAAATTACAGCTGTGTTTATACATAGTCCACCCCATTTCAGGGCAACATAAAGTTTGGGAAACATGGCTTCACAGGTGTTTGTAATTACTCGGGTGTGTTAAATGCCTCTTTAATGCAGGTATAAGAGAGCTCTCAGAATCTAGTCTTTCCTCCAGTCTTTCCATCACCTTTGGAAACTTTTATTGCTTTTATCAACATGAGGACCAAAGTTGTGCCAATGAAAGTCAAAGAAGCCATTATGAGACTGAGAAACAGGAATAAAACTGTTAGAGACATCAGCCAAGGCTTATCGTAATCAAATGTTTGGAACATCATGAAGAAGGATGAGAGCACTGGTGAGCTTACTAATCGCAAAAGGACTGGCAGGCCAAGGAAGACCTCCACAGCTGATGACAGAAGAATTCTCTCCATAATAAAGAAAAATCCCCAAACACCTGTCCGACAGATCAGAAACACTCTTCTTGAGTTAGGTGTGGATTTGTCATTGACCACTGTCCACTGAAGACTTCATGAACAGAAATACAGAGGCTACGCTGCAAGATGCAAACCACTGGTTAGCAGCAAAAATAGGATGGCCAGGTTACAGTTTGCCAAGTACTTAAAAGAGCAACCACAGTTCTGGAAAAAAGTATTGTGGGCAGATGAGATGAAGATTAATTTATATCACAGTGATGGCAAGAGGAAAGTATGGGGGAGAGAAGGAACTGCCCAAGATCCAAAGCATACCACCCCTTCTGTGAAACACGGTGGTGGGGATGTTATGGCCTGGGCATGTACGGCTGCTGAAGGTACTGGCTCACCTATCTTCATTGAAGTGTATAGACACATCCTATCTGCTCAAGTTCAAACAAATGCCTCAAAACTCATTGGCCGGTGGTTAATTCTACAGCAAGACAATGATCCCAAACATACTGCTAAAGCAACAAAGCTTTTCAAAGCCAAAAAAAATGGCCAATTCTTGAGTGGCCAAGTCAATCGCCCGATCTGAACCCAATTGAGCATGCCTTTTATATGCTGAAGAGAAAATTGAAGGGGACTTGCCCCCAAAACAAGCATAAGCTAACGATGGCTGCAATACAGGCCTGGCAGAGCATCACCAGAGAAGACACCCAGCAACTGGTGATGTCCATGAATCGCAGGCTTCAAGCAGTCATTGCATGCAAAGGATATGCAACAAGATACTAAACATGACTACTTTCATTTACATGACATTGCTGTGTCCCGAACATTATAATGCCCTGAAATGGGGGGGACTATGTATAATCACTGCTGTAATTTCTCCATGGTGAAACCAAAATGTATAGAAATGGCCTTGATTAAAATCTGACAATGTTCACTTTAACCACACATGATTTTTTTCAATTACAAATCTCAAATTTTGGAGTTCAGAGGCAAATAAATGAATGGAGGGCACTGTAATATCTGTTTGCAAAAGAGTCATGGCAACACTTCAACATTAACTACCTTCATATAAAACTAGAGAAACTGTGGCGATAAAACATACCATTCCTTGCTTCCTTTCTTTCCTTGCTTTTCGTTTCAAATATTCTCTGGCTGGTGATTATCATGTATATCGTTTTTGTCCCCCCCTGATTACTCGGTAGGGTGAGATGGAAGGGCCGTGCTTTTGGTAATTAATGTCATTGGGTCAATAGATAAAATATGAATTTCCGAAAACTTAAAATGCCCTTACTATGTGATTAAATTGAAGAACTAACTACATTTATCTGACTTCTAACCTTTGGAAATAAATGGAAAACTAACACAAAAATGGTTCTGCAACATTTTGAAAGAAAGTGAGAGCAACCTCGAAGTTGCAAGGCTGGAATATCATGTGCCAGCAACAGTGTTATTAGGCATTTCACTGAATGCTGCGGAAACCCACAGGGAACTAAATTGAAAATGTCTATTCCTCTGGTGGTCTAAAACATTAATTAAAACTCATTCCACACTTCTATGGTGTCTCTCTTTTGATATCTCGGTTCATCCATCAATGTCTGAATGCTTTGTCCTTTCCCAGGTTGGTGATCTCTATTGACCTATGGTGCTTTATTTCTGTGTGGGTGGCTCTATTGGCCTATTTCTTTGTTTCCTTTGAAGTTTGACTTCCATTCTAAAGTGATCCATCTTGTTCATGAAAGGCTGATCCATCTGATCTTAGATAAGACTAATGTGTTCCATCACGAAAATTCTAAAAGATGAACTAAATTCTAAAAGTTGATTTTGATAGATAGCTGGCTCCATCACAACTCTTTATTTCAGTTGCTGCTAAAAGAATTGTGGTTGAAAACGTTTCCCGAAAAGATGTCAGT
This sequence comes from Okamejei kenojei, assembly GCA_035221665.1. NCBI lineage: Eukaryota > Metazoa > Chordata > Chondrichthyes > Rajiformes > Rajidae > Okamejei > Okamejei kenojei. Next base: position 33,204,809 of record CM069158.1, on the reverse strand, counting down.
ATTTTCTGTTTACAATCTGTATTTCTAAGTGTTGTTGATCTCTGCTGTATTAACTTTATGTATGTTTTCTATCATATGCTCCTACCCATTCGGTTGTGGTTTCTTCAGCGCCAACTAAGCTACTGCTGTTGTTATAGTTTTAGAAATAAAATAGTTATTCATCCAATTGATATAAATATGTTCAGACTTTGTACTTCAAAGCTGTGAGAGAAAATATGATTTGGGTATTCATTTTATTAATGAAACGGATTGATTGGATTTAATTTAGTTTAGAGAAACAGCGTGGAAACTGGCCCTTAGGCCCAACAAGTCCGCGCCGATCAGCGATCCTTGCACACTAACACTATCCTACACAAACGAGGGACAATTTACAATTTTACCAAGCCAATTAACCTACAAACCTGCACGTCTTTGGAGTGTGGGAGGAAACCGGAGCTCTTGGAGAAAACCCAGGCAGGTCCCAGGCAGAACGTACAAACTCCAAATTTGAACTAGAATGATTTTTGTTAATCATGTTTTACTACTTTGTGAAAAATATTTCATTTCATGCAAATCATGCAAGCAAGAATGTCATTGTCCTATCTGGGACACGTGACAATAAACTCTCTGGACTTGGCTTGTCTTGATATATGCGTTCTATCAGTGATTTTTAAAGAATTACCAGACCGCTTTGCTAATTCTTATTGGAAAAGTTAACAACATAATGCTTATCCCTTTCACCCAAGGTGCAATGCTGTTGGCTTTGATACCTGACAGCATTGGACAGTATATCAGCTGGATTGGATTCATTCTACCTTTTGTGAACAAGATGTTCCTAAGCAACTTGCCACAATGTTGGAACAGCTTCACTAGAGTTCTGAAGCACAGATTTCATGGTGAAGTCGATATGGATTATCTCCTTGGCACTTCAGGCTGAACAAGGATGTGAATACTTCAGGCTTGTCTTTGGCACTCACATACACGTTCCTTCCAACATTAGCAGTTTGGGGATACTCTTGAAGTCATCACCTCCTATTAGCTGCGTAATTGTTCACCATTACTCACGCCCAGTTGCAATCGCACTCCAAAGTTTTCATCTGATCTGTTTTGCGATGGCTTGGTTCCCTCTGGTTTGCAGGCTGCTTAAAAGTATATACTAGTGTGTTTAACACGTGTTTTAAATTTAGAATTTTTAAACTGGGGATGATAAATCTTGGAGTACGCCGTAATGGATTGCTTGAGCAATTCTTGAAGTGAGTTTTGCCATTATGATTAGAATTGATTAGTTGATTGGTACTTTATTGTCACGTGTGCTTGGTGCAGTGAAATTCTTTATTTTACATGCAGTACACAAGAATACAAAGAGTCGCCATGTAAAGAATGCCGACTAGGTTACAAAAGTGTTCAACATAATCCCTCTTTCTTCCCCCCCCCCCCCCCCCCCCCCCCCACCCCAAAACACCATGTCCAAGAAAGACCACTAGGCTTTATCAAACAGTCCAAGATGGTCCACTTGAGGAATTTCACACCTGGCACCTACTCGGGTACTGGCCATTGGTAAGCGAGTGGCATTATGCTTTAATTCCAGGTCATTGAATATATCATTCATGTCACAAATTGCCCCTCAGTGCCATCCTTTCCTTTGTGGTTAGAAGTTTGCATCTAGATAAATTGATGAAATCAATTTTAAACTAAATGCTTTAATTGTTCAAAGTCTGCAAAACCTTTCCAGACTAAATGGGTTTTATCGATGTAGGTTTAGTCGATCGAGGGAGTTTCACTGTACTCTATAAGTCAGTTGCTTTCATATGCTCACCCTGTGCAGGGCTCTGCGCTACAAATGATCCCTTAAGAACAGTAAGTAGTTGCTTGAAAGTTCATGCACAATCTGGATAATTGACAGGATGTTGAATGGTATTTTCTAACTAACAGTATTTGGGCAAGGTTATTTAGATTAGTAAATTTAAGTAGCTGTAATAAACTAATTTTGCTGACTAAATGCATGGACAAGAGGGAAAGCCTCTGTGTGGAAGTATGGCTTGTCATACTGTCTGAAGAAGGGTCTCGACCCGAAACGTCGCCTATCTCCTTCGCTCCTTAGATGCTGCTGCACCCACTGAGTTTCTCCAGCCTTTTGTGTACCCTGGCTTGTCATCATCTACTTTTCCAGCCCACAAAGTTGATTTGAGGAATGTGGAAGTTTTAATGGTCAGCGTAGCAAGATTAAGTTTAGTTTAGTACAGTGATACAGCATGGAAGCAGGCCGTTCAGCCCACCGAGTGTGCCAACCAATCATCCACACACTAGTTCTACCCTACACACTAGGGATAATTTACAGAGGGCTAATTAACCTACAAACCTGCATGTCTGTGGAATATGCGAGAAAACTGGATTGCCCGGAGAAAACCCACGTGGTGACAGGGAGGACGTACAAACTCCATACAGACAGCACCCGCAGTCAGGATTGAACCTTAATCTCTGGCACTGTAAGGCAGCAACTCTAATGCCGCCGTAAGATAGTTTCAGAGAAATGAGCCTGATCTTCTGATGTAGGGCCGATTGCCTTCCAGTGCATTCCCAGGCACTGCCTTCTATTGGGAGGTCCGTTTTCAGATGACAGGTACGCCATCTCTTATGGCCAACTCTGCCATGAAAGGCTTTGTATCCAGGCTTGCAGGTTTTACAGATGCATTGTGATCTGAACCCCTCAGTTACAAAGTAGTGAGGATATGGTCTGCCACCCAGCTCTTGTGGGAACAAACCTTTAATAATGATTGAATATTTGTTTTGATAACCCAAAACCAGAGGCAGATAAAGCTTGTGTTCACCAGCGGAGTTGAAGAAACAACTCCTCAGCCTGCAGTCGATGGTGCCCTTGTCTGTGTCTTGGCCATAGGACATTACCTCCAAGTAAGAGAAACTGAAACCGTTGCTGGAGGGAACTGGAAAGATTTGCTGTAGCGTGACAGGCTTCTCGAATGTTCTGGGTTTATTCAAAATCAGCAGCTGCTTCACTTGGGGCTAGTGAGTGAAATCTCCAATTTGTCAAAAACTCCCACATTCCTTTCCATTGTTGGCAGAGTCAAAATCATTACTGTTAAAGCAGGGTGCGGACAGATGAGCAAACACTAGACTTGTGGGCACCACTTGCAGCGCTCAAGCCCTTTGTTTGCTCTTTTCTATGCTCTGTTATCGGAAGCAGAAGTGGACAGACGAAAAGATTCAAGAATATGCTCAAAGCCTCCTTGATGAAATGCAACATCTCCACCGAGTCCTAGAAAGCTTTTGGCCTTTGACCATACAAAGTGGAGGAGGAGCAATTGGGATGGTATTGAGAACATTAGGGCTATCAACTGGGATAACGGTGAGCCCTTGTGTAAATGATGGAATGAGTAGACCATCTCACAAAACTACCCGTCAATCCTCATGATGTTCCAACCTTGACCTCATCTGCCTTTTAGAATTCACAAAACTAGATGAAAGTCACCTTTGATCCCAGGGGAATGCCATAGAATAAAAGTTCAGTTAATACTAATATTTGGGATGGTGATATTATTTTGTAATTCCTCTCTAATACTATTATTGACAGTTGCTTTGTCTCCGTGACGGAGCTTCCCCCTTTGTCTCCGCGATGGAGCTCCCCCTTGGTCTCTGTGCCGGAGCTCCCCCCTTGGTCTCTGTGACGGAGCTCCACCCGCAGTCTGTGCCAGAGCTCCCCCCGCGTGCGCAGTAGCAATTCGCTTTCCCGCAAGTAACACCTATACAAGGTTCAGCGGGGCGTAACCCTTGGGTAAGTCAGGCAGTGTCTGTATATTCCATTCTGCGTAACTCTGCTTTGTCAATATGTTTGAGAATTGGTGTTTCACCTTTCCAGCCATACTCATCAGGAAACAATTTGGGAAAGGAAACCTTGTTCATAGGCTCATAATTGTTGGAGCAGAATAAGGCCATTTGGCCCATCGTGTCTACACCGCCATTCAATCATGGCTGATCTATCTTCCCCTCTCAACCCCATTCTCCTGCATTCGCCCCATAACCCATGACACCTTTACTAATCATGAACCTATCAATTTCTACCTTAAAAATATCCATTGACTTGGCCGCTACAGCCTTCTGCAGCAGTGAATTCCACAGATTCACCACCCCCTAACTAAAGAAATTCCTCCACATCTCCTTTCTAAAGGTATGTCTTTTTGTTCTGAGGCTATAGCCTGTGGTGATGGTCTCTCCCACTAGTGAAATCACCCTCTCCACATTTACACATTCTAATGCGGGAACAGCATCCCCCTCCCCATTAGAACTGCCCCCTCCATCGACTCCTTTAAGTCTAGTCTAAAAACATACCTGTTCTCCCAAGCCTTTCCTGACGTCCTCTGAGCGAGGGCTATTTGTATATATGTATGTAGCCTGCCTGTGTATACTACTCTTATAACAAATATAAAGCACCTTGGTCAACGAGAGTTGTTTTTTTAAATGTGCTATATAAATAAATGTGACTTGACTTGACTACTCTATCCAGATATTTCACATAATTGAACTGTGAATTTATATATTACTTTCCCCCTTTTATCTTATTGTTCATTTGAGACCCCAAGTCAATTTAAAGAAATTACTATGTGTGGAATAAGAATAACCTTCTATCATCTGTCTCGATTGACTGCATTGTTGCAGATGCCTCTGGACTACTAAATCGACAGATACTGAAATTTTTACAGAGGAGCTGTGACTCACCTCGTGGTAAACCACTTGCTGATGCATTGGTTAATTTATAATTTTCAGGATTTGTGGGAGAGCATGTGACTTTACTCACCCTTGTAAGAAACGTCTTGGGTAACCTCATCCATTCACTCTCCCCAGCACAGGTTGGAAATATCCTGTCAGTTGTGCTACATTACGTACATGGATTATTAATTCTGACACAAGAGATTGCACTTTATGGCTGTGCGTTTGGTGCCAGGTGTTCCATCGCTCTGACAGGGTGCTGAGAGATGCTGGTTTCAAGCTCCTAACACTTTGAGCTGGTGCACATTATTATCACAGAATGGGATGAAGCAGCTAGCTGATAGAAAGTCACATGCTATTTACAGCAGACAAGATGTGTCGGAAGGAACTGCAGATGCTGGTTTACACCAAAGATAGACACAAAATGCTGGAGTAACTCAGCGGAACAGGCAGCCTCTCTGGATAGAAGGAATGGATGACTTTTTGGTTTGAGACCCTTCTTTCAGTCAGAAGAAGGGTCTCGACCCGAAATGTCACCGATTGCTTCTATCCAGAGATGCTGCCTGTCCTGCTGAGTTACTCCAGCATTGTGTGTCAATCTTTGCTATTTACTGCATCCAAGCTTGTTCTATGTGTAGAGATAATTCTAGACTGCAAATCCAAATGGGTCAGAACTGAGTTCTAAAAAGCAGTTTAATATTCAGGCAATTAGTTCACCAGTATAACACATCTCTCAGTGATATTCCAGTAGAGTTTAGTTCCTACAAGGAACTAAAGCTTGTAATATTAAGAGTGGTACATCCTCGGGACATCCCACAGAGTGGTGTTCCAAAGTATTTGGTGTGGTACATACTTTTCCCGCGTCGAAGCCTAATGAACAAAGATAAATGATCAAGTTAGACACAAATTGCTGCAGTAATTCAACAGGTCAGGCAGCATCTCTTGAGAAAAAGAATAGGTGACGTTTCGGGTCAGACCATTTCCTCAGACCCAGCTGAGTGTGAAGAAGGGTCCTGACCCGAGACATCACCTATTCTATTTCTCAAGAGATGTTGCCTGACCCGCTGAGTTATTCCAGCATTTTGTGTCTATCTTTGGTATAAACCCACATCTGCAGTTCCTTCCTACACTAAATGATCAAGTAAACGGCGTTAATGGTGTTTGTTGAGGTTTAATTGTCAGCCAGTGAGACAAACTCACAAAACAAAATGGAGACATGCTGGAGGGGTCAGTGGGTCAGGCAGCATCTGTGGAGGGCAATAGATAATGTTTCAGGCCAGAAACCTTCATTTAGCCTGGCAGACTAGAGAGGAAGTAGCTGGTGTGAAGAGGTAAGGGAAAGGGGTAGGGAAAGAGCGAACTGTAGGTGGCTAAAGGTGAGGAAGGGCTGAGTGGTAGATAACAGACAGGTGGGGGGGGAGAAGGTGAAGATAGTGACACGACACACGTTGCTCTCACTGGATGCCCTCCTCCCTCTTCCCCCCCCCTCCCTCACTCCCCCCACCGCTCACCCCTTCCCTCCCAGCTGCTAGCATCCTCTTCATTGCACCAGATGCTGCCTGACCCACTGAGTTCCTCCAGCAGATCTACTATCTTACTGCAGATCTTACTGCACAATCCAGCACCTGCAGTCTCTTGTGCCTCCGTTTAGACAGGCGTACAATCCATGTTGTTTACCTATTCAAGCAGACAGAAAAATCTTGGCTTGTTATATAATCTTCATCCTCCTGGTACCACCCCCCACTTACCTTCCAGTCTCAAGACGGCACTGAAATGTCATCCTAGATTGTAATCATGTGCGGGCATTGAGTCACAACTCATCTGCTCTTTTGTTAACCCTTTTGGGTTAAGTTGAAACACAATTAAATAACTATTAAGGATGGGATCTAATTTGGGATTCCCACAGTGGAATACACTCCTATATTTGCTGTTTAAGCTCAGGAATGAAGATTGAGTTGAAGTGAGAGTCTACTCATTCTTGACTAACATAAATAGCTGATTAGAAGAAGTCTACGTAAATTAACACGTCATTTATTGGTCAGCATTAACTGGTTGTTGCTATGGACTATTAAATCATAAAATGACAAATAACTTATTTCCCATTACTAGAGACAATGCGCAGAGTGATAAAAAGGGCGAGGTGCGGCAATCACCACACCCCCACCACTCCCCTCATGATGAACTGAATTAGTTACAGCGAACCTGAGATGATAATTGCTGCACATTTTAAGACCAAATGCTCTTTTCAGAGAAGAGCTAAGAGACCGGGAATTAGCTCTTTAGCTTGAGCAGTTTGTCTTTAGTATATTGGTAATAGTTTAATGGATTGCAAAAGGCTGTCTGGTCTACTTAATCATCAATGCATGAAACTTCACAATTAGACTGTGTCCTGTTCAGTAACAATACAGCCAGCTGAGTTCTCATTATGGATCTCTCATTATACCTTGCAGATAATATACAGAATTACTTTCTCAAACCTGGAGGTAACCAAAAATATCTCCCAGGTCACACTCTCCATGCTGACGTCATTCTTAACTGCACCCTTGAGGTGTGATAAATGATCTGGGACATTTCCTAATCATTTCCTAATGCAAGTTAGAAGCATGTGTTGGGGTTCAGAAAGTAACTGGGATGCTTCAGGGTTTGGTACTTTAACCCCAGCTTTTGGTACTTTAACCCCAGCTTTTCACCATCTAATTCTAGTATTTGGTTGAAGGAACCAATATTTTCAAGTTTGCTGATGATATGGTGGCCGAATAGGAAAAGGGGAGATGCAACGAGACCTGGGTGTCATGGTACACCAGTCATTGAAAGTAGGCATGCAGGTGCAGAAGGCAGTGAAGAAAGCGAATGGTATGTTGGCATTCATAGCAAAAAGATTTGAGTACAAGAGCAGGGAGGTTCTACTGCAGTTGTACAGGGTCTTGGTGAGGCCACACCTGAAGTATTGCATACAGTTTTGGTCTCCTAATCTGAGGAAAGACATTCTTGCCATAGAGGGAGTTCAGAGAAGGTTCACCAGACTGATTCCTGGGATGGCAGGACTTCCATATGAAGAAAGACTGGATAGACTTGGCTTATACTCGCTGGAATTTAGAAGATTGAGCGGGGATCTTATAGAGACTTACAAAATTCTTAAGGGGTTGGACAGGCTAGATGCAGGAAGATTGTTCCCGATGTTGGGGAAGTCCAAAACAAGGGGTCACAGTTTAAGGATAAGGGGGAATTCCTTTAGGACCGAGATGAGATAAATGATTTTTCACACAGAGAGTGGTGAATCTGTGGAATTCTCTGTGGAAGGTAGTTGAGGCCAGTTCATTGGCTATATTTAAGAGGGAGTTAGATGTGGCCCTTGTGGCTAAAGGGATCAGGGGGTATGGAGAGAAGGCAGGTACAGGATACCGAGTTGGATGATCAGCCATGATCATATTGAATGGCGGTGCAGGCTCGAAGGGCCGAATGGCCTACTCCTGCACCTATTTTCTATGTTTCTATATAAAACTAGGTTGTAGTATGGGTAAAGAGGAGGTTGTAAAGTTGCTTGGATTCTTGCAAAATTTCAACAACTTGTTGATCTCAATCAGCTCTGATGTAAAAAAAAATAGTTTTATAAGCAAAATATTTTCACAAGCATTGTGATGCGCATAGGTAGGGGTAATAATGTCTACACAATTAAGTTATTTTTCAAGATCTAATTGTTAGGCTGCCTCATTATATTGGGAAGGAAATGAGCAGATGTTGTTTGACAAGGGTCTGCTTCCCTGGGGATGAGCATGGGCCATTGTTAATCAAGAGGGAAATGTACCTTTTCAACAAGGAAATGTTAGGACAGGTTTCAAGGTAAAACTTGCATTGCTTCTGTATAAAACAGCTGAACGGTTTACATATGGCCTCATTTTGCTGTTATTGAAAAGAGTGTATTAATGTGCAAAAAACGTGCATCCAATTTATATTGCGTTACATCTTAGATTATGCTATTGTGATCCACGGCATATGTTTGGTTCTTATTCGTCTTTCAAAATGACTCAGGAAGTCATTCGGTTCTGTCAGCCAAAGGATTGGAGAAGCAATTTCTCAGCAAGGCTGGACTCCACTGCGGTGCTCCATGTAGGGTCCAACAACAGAGCACAGTGGTGGATGCTCAGCGACGTAATGCTCTGTAAACTGTGAAAATCTAGATTTGGACAAGTCTGAGAATTGCTTCCATCCTTATTGTTGAATGTATGAGTAGTTCCTTTGAGAACCACCAACCATATTGAAGAAGACTTAACCCAGAAAGATAGAAAGTGGATGGATTGCCTGCCGTCAATCTTGGCAATGGATTTGAAGGTTTCAAAGGGCTTTTATTGTCACGTGTCAATTAAGGTATCGTGATATGCAAATTACCATACAGCCATACGAGGAAAAAAAAAGCAACTACATAAAAGTTAACATAAACATCCACCACAGCAGATTCCCCACATTCCTCACTGTGATGGAAGGCAATAAAGTCCAATCTTCTTCCTCTTTATTCTCCCGCGGTCGGGGCAGTCGAACCATCTGTCGGGGCGATCGAAGCTCCATCATCTGGCAATCAAAACTGGCGAGGAAGCATTTCAGCTGTTCATAGGCTGCACTTGTTTTGATTGAATTTGAGAAGGCAGAAAAAGACCTGATTGAGATATACAAAATTGAGGGCCTGGATTGGGGAGAATTTGTGCCACTTTGATAGGTGTCTTTAGCCACAGGCTATCCCTGTGCAATAGGGTAAAAGATAGTAAACTATCCTGAGAAATAATTTTTTGATCCAGTTGAAATCCAGAACTCTCTGTCTGAGGAGGGTGATGGAGATAGAGATTTTCATATTTAAGATATACGGTTGAGCATTTGAAATGCAATTATTTTAGTCCAGTTAGTTTATTGTCATGTGTACTGAGGTACAGTGAAAAGCTGTTTGTGGCATGCTATCCAGTCAGCGGAAGTACTATACACGATTACAATCAAATTGTCCACAGTGTTCAGATGCAGGATAAGGGAAATAACTTTTAGTTCAAAGTGAAATCTAATTAAAGGTAGTCCGAGGGTCTCCAATGAAGTAGATGGTAGGTCAGAACCGCTCCCTAGTTGGTGATTGGGTAGTTCAGTTGCCTGATAACAGCTGGGATGAAACTGTCTGTAAATCTGAAGGTGTGCATTTTCACACATCTGTACCTCTTGCCTGATGGGAGAGGAGAGACAAGGGAGTGACCGGGCTGAGTCTAGTCCATGATTATGCTTGTGGCCTTGCTGAGGCAGCGTGAAGTGTGGATGGAGTCAACGGAAAATAGGTTAGTTTGCATGATGGTTTGGGCTGCATTAATAGGCATAAACAAATACAGAACAGATCAGTGTGCCCATATGCCATTGAATATATATCTACACACATAAATAAGCATATAAAATGTAATAGGCTATTAACGTCCAGATTTTTGTTTTGAGTTGCGTTTAATAGTTTGATGGCTGTGGAGAATGCACTGGCACCGTTACGCTTCAAAGAATATCGTGATTTGTTCTGGGTTATTTTTTTCAGATTTATCTAATAGAATAAGTCAAGTAGTCTCCTCCAGTCTTGTGCTCTTCTGATAGAATATGTATGGGAATAGAACAAAGTAATAACGCTTGTTATTTACAAAGAACAGTCACAGCGCTCCGATTGCCGTCCTGGTGACTTTGGCATCATGGGGCTGTGGTCTGCGGAGCTTCTAGCCGTGGGCGTGGTGTGGACTTACCATCCGGAGCTTGTGATCCCTTGCCGGAGAAGAGCTCTGACCGTCGGCCTGTAGCCTATAAAATCCTGAAGCCGTGGTCTCCAGTAAGAAAGTGGCCGATTCGGGCTCTCCAAGTGGCGGAGTGTGTTCGACCGTCCCGACATCGGAGTTTCGATCATCCCGACGAGAGGGCCTGTACATCTGGCCGTCCGTTGCGGCGACTACTGAGGGTTCATGGCCCCAACCACGGGTGAACAAAGAAGGAGGACTGACTGAACTTTGTTGCCTTCCACCACAGTGAAGAATGCTGTGGTTGATTTTATCGTTAAATTCTATTGTGTATTGTGTTCTTTTTTTCAATTGTATCGCTGCTGGGCAAATTCATTTCACTGTGTTGGTGCATGTGACGAATCATTTGTATTGTATTGGTAATAGTTTTGTAGATAATATTTTCTTGAATTTGTGTTAATTAGAACAAAGATTGAGTGAGTTCAACATAAAACAAATATACATTATATTTATAAAACAAATATGCAAGGACTTGGATCCTCCTTCAGACTTCATCCATATCAAGGATGAAGTTGACTTTCATTGAAGGTCCAAGATTGGATCAAGTTCACAAGTTCAAAGTTTATTGTCATGTGTCCCAGATAGGACAGTGAAATTCTTGCTTTGCTTCAGCACAACAGAAAAATGTAGGCATAAATAAATACAGAACAGATCAGTGTGTTCATATGCCATTGAATATATATCTACACACATAAATAAGCATATAAAATGCAATAGGCTATTAACTTTCAGATTTTTGTTTGAGTTGAGTTTAATAGTTTGATGGCTGTGGGGAAGAGCTGTTCCTGAACCTGGATGTTGCAGATTTCAGGCTCCTGCACATTCTACCCGAAGGCCGCAGAGAGATGAGTGTGTGGCCAGGATGGTGTGGGTCCTTGATGATGCTGCCAGCCTTTTTGAGGCCACGACTGTGGTAGATCCCCTCGATGGTAGGGAGGTCAGAGCCAATGATGGACTTTACAACTTTTTGCAGTCTTTTCCGCTCCTGGGCGCACAAGTTGCCGAACCAAGCCATGATGCAATCGTTCAGCATACTCTCTACTCTGCACCTGTAGAGGTTCGAGTGAATCCTCCTCGACATATCGATTCTCCGTAATCTTCTCAGGAATCTTTAATTTTATTGATTCAAAGTCTTGAGTTTAGATCCCACTAGGTTAGTTGGGGAACTTAAACTCAAATATTTAAATCATGGAATGTCGCTTGGTTTAGGGGGTAAAACCTGCAAACATATTTGGTATGATTCCAGACCACCAATGCACTTGGTTCTTAACTACTCTTTGAAATAGTCCTGTAAGCCATTAAGTTCAAGGGCAATTAGTTATGCATCATAAAGGCTGCCCTAATCTGCCACATTAACATCTTGGAGTGAATGGATTTTGAAAAAAAAAAGATTTAGCACTTTTTTAAGGGCTTCGTATAAAAGAGCAGTTTATGGATGAGATACCAAAGGGCAGCAGAACCCATAGAACTAAACTTGAGGAAGAAACAACACTTTTAGAAGTAGAATCAAAACTTAACTATTAACAAGAGATAGCAGTGCATTTTCCAGATCATTAAATATTCAAGTCTTAAGGCAGTCTTAAGTCTTAAAACTCATTTATTTAACACTGAGCTTGAGAGACTACTAAAATGTGAAAAAACTGAAAGATTTTGTCTTTAAAATATCTAACTTTTATGAATAATTAAATTTAATCCGCTTGTTCTCTATAATTAATTCGGAAAACTACAGCCACAAATATCGGTTAAACACAGAAGACTTGAAACATTAATGTAATTTTTCTTTCAGATGCTAACAGACCTTTTCAGTATTTGTATTCATTTTCTTTTAAAAGCTCTTTTTTTTCTCACTGTTCAAGATTGGCAGATTATTTAACTCATAGATGATCATACCAGACCAAAATCTTCCTTGCAATAATTAATTTATTTTGAACTTCTAAAAGACCCTTAATTTTGGTGTATATTCTGTCTTGCTCTCACTTGCTCACACTTCTTCGTTTCACCCTCTCGTTGCCATGTTCTTTGTCACTTACTCTTGATTTCAATCTCCTTCATCCTTATCTAATGATCTAGGTCCACGTTTTGATGTTGGCTCCCTGTATTGGGAAATATTTTTATGCAACTATATTAATATCTCTCCCAACTTTTTTTTCTCACTATTTTCCAACACTAACATCACTCTGCTAATGAGAAAGAACCATTATTTGTATTAAAAATAGACACAAAAAGCTGGAGTAACTTAGCGGGACAGGCAGCATCTCTGGAGAGAAGGAATGGATGACATTTTGGGTCGAGACCTTTCTACAGCATCTGGAGTTCCTTCCTACACATAATTTGCATTAATTGAATTGCTTTGATTTGAGAAATGAATCGCAATCAAGTTAAGAGAGTTTTATTGTCATGTGTCCCAGATAGAACATTGAAATTCTTGCTTTCTGCAGCACAACAGAATATGTAAACATAATACAGAACAGGAGATAAAAGTTCAGTGTGTCTATCTACCATAGACCATATATACACACAATAGATAAACAGATCAAGTGTAATAGGCTGTTATTGTTCAGAGTTTGTTTGATGTCGTGTTTAATAGCCTGATGGGGAAGAAGCTGCTCCTAAACCTGGATGTTGCAGATTTCAAGCTCCTGTACCTTCTTCCCGATGGCAATGGAGAGATGAGTGTGTGGCCAGGATGGTGTGGGTCTTTGATGATGTTGGCAGCCTTTTTGAGGCAGCGACTGCGATAGGATTCTATTTTTGTGTGAATCATTGATGCCTAATTCTATCAACTGATTTGTTTCAATGCATAGATAAATAGTAAATAGATTTTCAGTGCCTTAAATAAAGTACGATCCATTTTAATAACAGCTCACTTTATTTATTCCTAGGACCAGTGACAAATGCCTTTTTGACGATTGCTTCAGCCAATATGTTTAACCCTGACTGCAGACCCAGCATAAGTCTTCCAAAATTTAGTAAACATGTGCACAGCTCTGAGATGACAGAAAATGAAGAAGGATGTGCTATAACCCTATGTCTTCAGCATGGCCAGAAGGTAGGATTTTACAGCTTGCTGTACTTTAGTGTACACAATCCACAGTGTTGAACTGACTGGTGCATTATTGTGCTTTTCCTGAAAACTTCCGGAAGTGGCGGCGCTGCCTGGCAGCTGCGGCTCACCTGCAGTCCCGTCTGTTTTTTCTTTTCCTTTTGTCTTCTTGTATTTGTTTTAGTTAGAATTTTGGTTTATTAGGCTGTGTATGTTGGGGGAGGGGGGGAGAAACAAGGTTTTAGTTTCTCCCTTCGGGGGGTGCGACTTTTCTTGTCGTATCCCCCGTCTCCGTCTGTGCTGAGGCCTAATGGCGGAGCTTGCGGCCTCGGAGCTGTGGCGGTGTACCAGCTTCCAGCGGCGGCCCGGCTTCAGAGCTGCGGTGCTCCAGCGGCGACCCGGCTTCAGACCTGTGTTTCCCCAGCGGCGTTCCAGCGGTGGCATTCCAGCGGCGACCCGGCTTCAGAGCTGCGGGGCTCCAGCGTTCCAGCGGCGGACCCTGCTTCAGAGCGGTGGCGGCAGCCTGGCGTCGGAGGCTCGGCCGCGGGCCTAGTGGACGATAACATCGGAGGCCTGGATCGTTTCAGCGCAGAGGGAGATCAAGGAGGGAAGAAGACAAAGACTTTAAGACTTTTGCCTTCCACCACAGTGCTTTGTGAACTCACTGTGGTGGATGTTAAATATGTGTTTATTGTGTGTTTTGTTTTTATATGTTATGACTGCAAGGCAACGAAATTTCGTTCAGACCGAAAGGTCTGAATGACAATAAAGGATACTTTACTTTACTTTACATTACCTCATATTCTCCGAGAAAGGAAACCAGTCACTTGGCGCTAGGTATATTTTCTGTTGTCTGAAAAGTAGATGTACTGTCTAATTTACATAGATCCTGACAAAACAACAATTATACAGATTCATGAAGGAAGGAACCGCAGCATCTGGTTTAAACCAAAGATCGACATAAAATCCTGGAGTAACTCAGCGGGACAGGCAGCATCTCTGAAGAGAAGGAATGGGTGACATTTTGGGTCGAGACCCTTCTTCAGACTCCAAATTCACCTGGACTATATGCTCTTAAAATAACATACCTTCAATATAATGGAACAACATGTCTGAAATATAGCATATTGGGTCTTTCATTTCGGTATGAGCTTACAAGGAAGTCTATTTTAGAAAGCTTGCTTTCTTGTAGAAACAAAGAACTGCAGAAGCTGGTTTATTTATACGAAAGATAGACAAAGTGCTGGAGTAACTCAGCAGATCTGAAGTAAAAAAGATGGGTGACGTTTCATGTCGGGACCATTCTTCAGAGTGAAAGTAGAGGGGAGGTGATGTTAAAGGGCTGGAAGCAAGGAAAGACCAGGAACAGCCAAAGATGGTCTCAGCCAAGCAAATGCAACAAGAAAGCTTGCTGTCTGCTTGTATGGGGACTGGCTGTTGGTTTTCCATCTGAATTTCCCTCTCCACTGACTCTGCCTGATCTGCTGGCCTTTTGAATGACCTGTTTCTCTCCCCACAGATGCTCACTGACTTGCTAGTTTCGTTTTTTTCTCTTGCATATGTTCTATATCCACAGAATTTGCCACAATTAAACGGATAAGCAGGTTTTTATCCTTCATTACTGTATCCTTGCCTTTCAGCACGGGCATCTCATGAGAAGTTCTCTTGGTCTTTGCTGTGATTGAGTTCAATGAAACAAACACTAATTTTATACTTTTCTCTGTGCATATTCTGCAATGATTTTTCCCACCTTAATGTACTGAGCTCTGGAATTGCCCATGGGTGAAACTTCCTCTCTGTTCAATGGCCCTACTGCAGGCACAGAGTATTTATCACATGTTGCCTGGTGCTCCAAAGGCACATCTTGCTATTTGTTTTATTTGTTCACAGGATGTGTTATCAAATTGTTTAACTAAGCTTAATCCAATTCAGTATCATTGAGCTAATAAATAGTCAGTCAAACAGCACAGAGCAGGCCATTAGGCCCAGCTTTCCCGTGCAGACCAAAGTTCCCAATCTACACTAGTCTTAACTGCCCGCATTTAGCCCATAACTCTCTAAACCTTTCCTATCCATGTACCTGTCCAAATGCCTTATAAATGTTGTTAAAGTTTCTGCCTCAACCACCTCCATTTACCCATTCATTCCGTATATCATTCCATATACCTAACACCCTTTGTGTAAAAAAAAAAGTTGCCCCTCACATTCCTATTAAATCTTGCCTCCTCTCACTGTAAACCTATGTCCTCTGGTTCTTGATTCCCCTACTCTGGATAAAAGACTCTGCATTTACCCTAATTATTCCCCTCATGATCCTATATACTCTATAAGGTCATCTTTCATCCTCCAAAGCGCCAACAAATACAGTCCTAGCCTGCCCAACCTCTCTCTAAAGCTCAGGGCAATCTTTGTACAGTGCCCTCCATAATGTTTGGGACAAAGACCCATCATTTATTTATTTGCCTCTGTATTCCACAATTTGAGATTGGAAAATAAAAATTGTCAGATTTTATAAAAGGGTATTTTTATACATTTTGGTTTCACCATGTAGAATTTACAGCTGTGTTTATACTTAGTACCCCCATTTCAGTGCACCATAATGTTTGGGACACATTGCTTCACAGGTGTTTGTAATTTCTCAGGTGTGTTTAAATGCCACCCTAATGCAGGTATAAGAGAGCTCTCAGCCTCCAGTATTTCCATCACCTTTGGAAACTTTTATTGCTATTTATCAACATGAGGACCAAAGATGTGCCAATGAAAGTCAAAGAAGACATTATGAGACAGAGAAACAAGAATAAAACTGTTAGAGACATCAGCCAAACCTTAGGCTTACCAAAATCAACTGTTTTGAACATCATTAAGAAGAAAGGGAGCACCGGTGAGCTTACTAATCGCAAAGGGACTGGCAGGCCAAGGAAGACCTCCACTGCTGATGACAGAAGAATTCTCTCTATAATAAAGAAAAATCCCCAAAAACATGTCTAAGAGATCAGAAACACTCTTCGGGAGTCAGGTGTGGATTTGTCAATAACCACTGTCTGCAGAAGACTTCATGAACAGAAATACAGAGGCTACACTGCAAGATGCAAACCACTGGTTAGCCACAAAAATAGGATGGTCAGGTTAAAGTTTGCCAAGAAGTACTTAAACATTACCAGTTCTGAAAAAAAGGTCTTGTGGACAGATGAGACGAAGATGAACTTATATCAGAGTGATGGCAAGAGCAAAGTATGGAGGAGAGAAAGAACTGCCCAAGATCCAAAGCATACCACTTTATATGTGAAACACGGTGGTGGGGGTGTTATAGCCTGGGCATGTACGGCTGCTGAAGGTACTGGCTCACTTCATTGATGATACAACTGCTGATGGTAGTGGTATAATGAATTTTGAAGTTTATAGACACATCCTATCTGCCCAAGTTCAAACAACTCTCTAAATCTTTCCTATCCATGTACCTGTCTAAATGTCTTTTAAATGTTGTTAAAGTTTCTGCCTCAACTACTTCCATTTACCCATTCATTCCGTATATCATTCCATATACCCAGATGGTAGGCCGCGAGGGGGGGGGGGGGGGGGAGAGAGGGGAAACTGTTTCCCAGTCACTTCTTGGTTGAGGATGCGTCTTTCTCCGAGTCGCACCTCCCCCTTCGCGGCCTACCATCTGGATTGGCGCGGCCTTTCCTACCGGCGACCGGCCAGAGCTTCAGCGGCGGCGCAGCACTGGATTCCATCACGGAGCGGGACGAAGCCTTACCGGGGATCGCCGTGTTGAAGCTCCGGAGTGTTGGGTCTGCTGATTAACACTGTGGAGCTGTGGTTTACGGAGCTTCCTGCCGTGGGCGGTCCTGACTTTAACATCGCGGAGTCCTGGGATCCTTTGCCAAAGGTCACCAGTGTTGGATCTCTGTCCAGCTCGGCCTGTGGACTTCGGGAGCCGCGGTCTCCAGTAGGAAGTGGCCGATTCGGAAACTCAAGTCGCTGAGTGTGTTCTTCCGTTCCGACGCAGGAACTCCGAGCATCCCGGCGAGAAGGCCTGAACATCGGGCCGCCGTAGCGGCGACTGCGGAGGGCTCAAAGGCCCCGACCATGGGTGAACAAGAAGATGGAAGATGACTGAACTTTATTGCCTTCCCTCACAGTGGGAAACGTTGATTCTGCTGTGGGGGATGTTCATGTTAAATTCTATTGTGTATTGCGTCCTATATATTCGTATGGATGTATGGTAACTCAAATCTCACTGTACCAATTGGTGCATGTGACAATAAATGTAACTTGAACTTGAAATGGTCAATTCTTGAGTGGCTAAGTCAATGTCAATAGACAATAGGTGCAGGAGTAGGCCATTCGGCTCTTCGAGCACATGATTCAATGTGATCACGGCTGATCATCCCCAATCAGTACCCCATCATGTAAATGAAAGTAGTCATGTTTAGTATTTTGTTGCATATCCATTGCATGCAATGACTGCTTGAAGTCTGCAATTTAATACACGCTACCAATCCCAGTTGTGGAGACATTGGTATAGTTGCCTCTTTGTAGGACACTGATCTTTTTTTATTCTGGATTTTAAATCATGTATTGTGTTTTTTTGTATATCATTTATGATGCCTATAAGTAATTTACTAAGCTTTTATATGTATTTTATGGTGTTTTTATATGCAATGTATTTTATGTAATGTCTCGTCTGGACATTGAGTCTGAAAAAGTTTAATAATAATAATAATAATACTACTACTACTGCACCTATTGTCTAATAATAATCACCTGAGCTGAACCCAATTCAGCATGACTTTTATATGCTGAAGAGAAAACTGAAGGGGACTAGCCCCCAAAATAAGCATTAGTTAATAAAGATGTCTACAATACAGGCCTGGCAGAGCATCACCAGAGACGATACTCAGCAACTGGCGATGTCCATGAACCACAGACGTCAAGCAGTCATTGCATGCAAAGGATATGCAACAAAATACTAAACATGACTTCTTTCATTTACATGACATTGCTGTGTCTCAAACTTTATGGTGTGCTGAAATGGGGAGGCTATGTATAAACACTGGTGTAATTTCTACATGGTGAAATCAAAATGTATAAAAATGGCCTTTATTAAAATCTGACAATGTGCACTTTAACCACATGTGATTTTTTCTATTACAAATCTCAAATTGTGGAGCACAGCAGCAAATAAATAAATGATGGGTCTTTGTCCCAAACATTATGGAGGGCACTGTATATTATCACCTACTTTAGTGTCATCTGCAAACAACCATATCCACCTCTTTCTTGCCAGCTCTTACTCTACACCATTTGCCCATTACCTTTCGTCCCCATCCCACCTTCCTGGGTTTCTAGCTTACACCGAACCATGTGGTATTCATCCACCATGTGTTGTGTTTGGTCCAGATCTGAATTGAGTTTTATCCTAAAACAAAAACAATCCATTATCACAACTTTGTCATCTTCCTTCACACCATTGACTGCGTGCCCTGCAGGCCTCATCATAAATCCCACTTATTTTTCAAGCCAAGCAGTTCATTTAAAACTCCACAGCTTGTCTTTCTCTTGCCCTGCTGATCTGCACGCTCGACATGCCAGCACTTGGCTTTAAAATCTCCTTTGTCAATGAAGAGAACAGAGCCTTCCAACCAGCACTACTCTAGAAACAACAAATCAAAAGGCAGAGCTGAAAATAAAGGGTATAGAGTATACAATGCATCAAATTGAAAGAGTTGAAGACACTGTCGCTTATACATTTTAAACTATTGCTGCATTTAGACTATTTAGCATTTCCCATTTATGTCTGTAATGCACAGTGTGTTCTAGATTATTATCAGCTGTGCCAGGTGCCACTTCACATCGCTGATTCTGCAGCAAAACCCTGGCAAACAGTTCCTAGTTTCTGTTTTGGCAATTTCCAGATCAACAAAGTTGGAACATGTGTTGCATTTTATTGCCTAAGAGTGGAAAATGGCTGTTTGATTGAAATGCTGCAGTCACTTGAAACATTTTAATACTTAACATTGGAATTTCACTTTGGAAATCAAGTTATATAAAAATTGATTGGTATCATGAAACCACTGGGTAACTATCAGGGTAACTACAGTATGATAAATGTGTAGTTCGCTTTGTCACAGTTTCATGTGATTTTATTGGATTTTCAACCAAGAATAATGATTGTTAAAACTAGATTATTTTCTTGCTGGTTTTAAAGATACAGCGCAGAAACAGGCCCTTCGGCCCACCAAGTCCACGCTCACCCGCAATAGTCCAGCACTATTCTACTATTCTAGGGATTAGTTACAATTTATAAAAGCCAATTATCATACAAACCTATATCTTTGGAGTGTGGGAAGAAACCAGAGCACCCGGAGAAAACCCACAGGCAGAACGTACAAACTCTGTATGAATGTCAGGATCGAACCCAGGTCTCATGCGCTGTAAGGCAGCAACTCTACTGCTGCGCCACTGTGTCGCCCCTTGGCTTTGTATTGTTGGAGCTAACTAGACTGAAGTTGAAATGCATTTCTAAAATTGGCGAGTTGAACTCCATTGTTATTGCTAGTTCTTGGACCAAAATATTAAATTCCTTCTGAACTCATGTTCTCTGTATCTGTAAGACTGCATGCTTCCATCTCCTTACTTCTACAATAGTGCTCCTACCACAATGCTTTCCTCCCTAGCCTTTTCTCCATAAATCCCGAAACAGCTGTCTACACCTAAATTTGCAACAAGTCTCCATTTCTGAGCAAGTGTGCGGTTGCATAGAGTGCCCTCCATAATGTTTGGGACAATATCGTTTGCATGCAGTGACTGCTTGAAGTTGTGATTCACGGACATCACAGTTTTGTGGAGTTGTCTTCTCTGGTGGATGCTTGCCAGGCCTGTACAGTAAGTAAGTAAATAAGTAAGTTTATTGGCCAAGTATTCACATACAAGGAATTTGCCTTGGTGCTCTGCCCACAAGTAACAACATGACTTACAGTGACAGTTAGAATCTCAGAAAACACTACCCAGGTCGAAATTCAATAGACACCAGTAGAGCATCTAAAACCAGTAGAGTCTTACTGGTTTACTGGTCCAATTCTCTACTGGTTTTAATATGGAAGTGAAATAATACCAGTAGTTAAACCAATAGGGATTTCCTACTGGAGCCATTGTAGCAGGACCAGTACAAAATTCTTCTTGGAACCAGTATAAACCAGTACAAAATCTTCACCTGGAACCAGTACAATTATTCTATGGAACCCGTAGAAAGCACATGGATTTTCCTACTGGAACCAGTAGGGAAACCAGTACAATTCTTCATGGATCAGTAGAAACAGTACAAAAATTATTCATGGAACCAGTAGGAAAGCAGATGGAATTCCTACTGGAACAGATCGACGAATCCAGTTACCACATCTTCATGGAACCAGTAGAAACCAGTACAAATTATTTATGGAACAGTAGAAACCAGTACAAATCCTACTGGAACCAGTTAGAAAAACCAGTACAAATCTTCATGGAACACAGTAAGAAACCAGTACAAATTATTCATGGAAACCCGTAGAACAGATGGAAGATGGAATTTCCTACTGGAACCAGTAGAAAACCAGTACAAATTATTCATGGAACCAGTTAGAAACCTGATGGAATTCCTACTGGAACCAGTAGAAAACCAGTACAAATCTTCATGGAACCAGTAGACAACCCAGTACAAATTATTCATGGAAAATATCCATAGAAAACCCAGATGGAATTCCTACTGGAACCAGTAGAAACCCCAGATGGATTTCCTACTGGAACCAGTCTCGCTAAAGACTAATTCAAATGCCATTGAAACTCAGTAGAAACCAGTTGGAATTCTACTGGAACCAGTAAAAGGACCAAATTCAAATTCCCATGGAACCAGTCTGCTTCTCAGTAACCAGTTGGAATTCCTACTGAAACACAGTAAAGACCAATTTAAGTTCCCATATGATCACCAGTAGAAACCAGTAGGAATTTTTACAACAACCAGTAGAAGACCAGTGTAGTCTACTCACACTGGAACCAGTAGAAGAGTTCCAGTAAAGAGCAGTTTCAGAGTATTTGGATGCTTCACTGGGACTGTTACTATGAATGACATCGGCAGGGACATTGGTAGGAAAGTAGATTTTATTGGAATGATGCCACCAGAAGTCCAGCAGGTCGAATGAGCCATAACAAATCTGCAATGCTAAAAACCAATGGAGGCTTACGTACAACCAACACATCCACAAACAATCACACAAACTCATGCTATTAAATTGCATACACACAAAAAGATTTTTTTTTTACATGTTTAATATCTGTGACTTCAGATGATGAACTTTTAATACAGATACAGTAGGTGGATCATAAATCAACTCCGTGCTTGGCACACGAAGAATATTACTTTAGTGAGCAACCAATATCGTATGCACTTTTAAACGGGGTGCATCTTACTTCAAAAGTTCAAAATTCTTACTTTACATCCATAGCAAATAATTTTTTCTACGTTGTAAATACCTGTAGCGAACACATGCATTTATAGTACTACAAGGATTCTCATTCTCACTTACTCTTTAGTTACTTGACATTTTAGGTGATTGCTCTTGTAAGACACTCAATGAAATTTCAGTGACTTCAAATGAAAGGAAAACAGGAATTTCATGACATAACATATGATATTGACTTATGACAGCAATAGAAAGAGTTGTTCAAAAAATATACACTCTTTGTGTTGTTTGGCAAGCGTATAACTCTGTGAGGTAGCTTAAACAATCAAATAATTCTTTGGTTTACAATGAGAGAGAGATCGCATGGCAAGAAATATACATGTATATTACAGTGTACATAGAAAGACATAAGAAAAGCTACTGGTAACAGTAAAAACAAAAGAACACCATGATGGCCATAAATACAGTCCACATTTGAATTATCAAATGGTCATGAATACTCTTTTACATTTTAGGTGACTGCTTTTGTGCTTAGTGCACTCAACTACTTTCCCTATATGGACAACATCCCCTGTTTGACATAGTGGGAAAATAAGTTTGAATTTCCAAACAATTTCCATGTCTCATTTCTTTGTGCTACAGATTACATGATTGTTCTACTCGTATACATTATATAAACGTTCATCAAAATGGAGGCAGCTGCTGTAATCATCGATGAAGAGTAATAACAGAATTGAATGGGCATACAGGTCTAGATCTCTTACGTAAGTTAGTCTAGAAGAATTGAAATATTTTAAAAAAAGTACATATTATCGTGACAGAAAAAGCTGCATACAAGGTGCTACATAAGCACTTGCTGATTGCTCAGGGTAAGTGAAAATCAAAGTCAGGCAAGTGTTTTGGAACAATGACTAAAAATGTCTGCCCGATTCGGGCGAGCAAAAAGTTTTGAAGCCACCTTTTTTTTCACATTTTTATGATGAGAGTATGCATGAAATATTACACATTTCCTCAGTGTCTCACAATCAATGTTACATTGTAGCTAACATTTCTAATTTCTAATACATTTCTAATACCATTTAGATTGTAGTATTAGTACGAGAAGTAGACCAACAAAACTGCCATTTCCCGCCATTTTTTATTCTCGGTCCTGCTCCCTCTGAGACTGAAGTCTAACATTGCCTAGTATATATTTTGCCCCAGTTGTGGAATGGATCTTCGAATGTTATAAATAAATGACTTGACAACAATGAAGTTTCTAGTTCCATTAGTATATAAACAGTTTTCCGCAGCTATAATGGTTATTAAACCATCCAAAAACTACTGAGTCAAGCACTTGTGCAACAAATCTTTATTTTGACAAATCACAATTACAGTTCCCACTACAAGTACCTAACCACCACAGGTTCGACCTAAACGTATCTGCCTGCTCAAGCCCTCCTGGCCTTGCTCAAACAGAAACACTCCAGAAGGTCACGCAGTCCTAAGTGCTCTCCCCAGAAGATCGACATCGGACCTCGTGGGAGCGGACTATTATAGGTCCCCGAAACTCTAGGGGCCGAACCACATGGGGGGTGGTCGCTTTATAATCCAATTGCAGATATCAATTAATCCCGTACATGACAGACATTTCCCTAACCCAATCATACAGTGGCTAATGCATTGCATTCAAAACAGTGTTTCTCAAAGAAAAATGGAACATCGCAACATGTGCCCTGATATGCAAGAAAAACCAGACAAGGCTCAATACTTAATTAAATCCCCAGCAAAGTAAAGTTTTGCAACATTGTGTATATCTGGTTTGCATTCATTCCAATCCATTCTATGCATATTTGCACATAATTGTCATTCCTGCAGATGTTCAATTTTTTTCCAGCAGCTCTGAACTAGGCTCTAGACAAACCGGCACCATTCTGGGCAGGCTTGTCCCATTTCCACAGAAGGCACTTTAAATTGAACAAATGGTCTAGCAGCCCAGAAGCCTTTACTCAATTTTAGGGTCCTGGCCCCTCCAATTTGGCCAGGATTAACATTCCGATATACAATAAAAATACTTGTTTGCATGCTATCTGGTCAATCATATAATGATTGAGTACAATCGAGCAGTATATTAAGTATGACAGGTAGTGCAAGAAGAAAAATACCAGAAGTGCAGAATGTAGTATTGGCAGTAGTAGCATCAGAGTGGGTAGACCAGGACAAAATTGGTTGTGATATTTATGCCTAGGAAGTTGATGCACTCAACTTCAGCACCATAATTCGGTCTGAATTATGGTCCCGGGAACATGAAACACTCAACCTATCCATCTTCTTCAGGCGATGCTGCCTGACCTGAGTTACTCCTGCACTCTGTGTTGTTTTTTTCAATAACTTTGTCTTGCTGACATTGAGGGAGAGGTTGTTGGCTTGACACCATGTTACTCTCTATCTTCATGTACTCCATCTCATCATTGTTTGAGATCTGGCCCGCTACGGTGGTGTTATCTGCAAACTTGTAGATGAAGTTATAGCAGAAGATAGAGACACAAGAAACTGCAAACCTTCAGCCATACAACCATAAGTCATAATAGTTCTACAGACCACTGCTGGTTTCTATTACTATTTTCTACGTCAACAAATACAATCAATCATTCAGACATTAAAATCCGCATGTTTGCTTTGATAGTACACAATACCCACTGGCTTCATCGAACCTTCACAATATCACTGGTTCGAAACAATGGCTTAATGGACATTGTCCGTCTCTGAAACGCACGTAAGCGTACGAGAATTTTGGCTGTGCCATTGCTCGAAGTTGCAACATGAACATCAACTGGTAGTGATGGCTTTGAATAATGATGCTGACACTTCGAGAGACGCGTGGACGATACTTTATAATAACGTTTATGGGCTATTACATAAAGAATGAAAGTAAACGCTAGCTAGACTATTGTGTAGAAATATGCGGAGCTCCATCGATTTTAACACTCAACGGTACAGGATAATTCAGAAATATCGTTGTGTTCGTTCCCCACGGTTTGCACGTACGTACGCTGCCGGATGTATGTGTCACGTCGCACGCTGCGCACGCATGTCGTATACCTTGAAAATCAAATTGACCCGCGCTCTTTGTTGTCTTGCTTTGAACTCAAGGGCCGAATTGTATGACGTAGTATTGCAACCAATTGCCGTAACTCCGTGGTTTGTTATAATATTGATGCATCGAAAAAAAATTAAGATTTCTTAAAATCATGTAATCATTTTTTCAAGTGTGTTTATATTTTTTGTTGTTTGAATTGCATATTTAATGTTGGTACGCATTATTTTACAATCTCTTTGAACCAGTAGACTCTACTGGATTCTACTGGTTTGACTTCATATTTTTTCCACCCTATAAATTCTCTTATACCAGTAGACTTCTGGTTTCTAATGGTCTCTGCTGTTTTTGACATGGCGTTTTCCACCCAATTCAAACCAGTAACGACTCTAATTGCTTCTAGTGGTTTCTACTGGTCTGACTTCATGTTTTTTTCCAATCTCTTTGAACCAGTAGACTCTACTGGACTCTACTGGTTTGACTTAACATTATTGCCACCCTACTCTTAAACCAGTAGACTCTACTGGTTTATATTGGTCTCAAGTGGTTTGACTTGTTATTTTTACATGCAAAATTGTAGTGGTCTTCACTGGTTTTTTCTACTGGTTTAACTTCGTATGTAACACACCATTTCAAACCAGTAGACTCTACCAGGTTTCTACTGTTTTCTTACAGGTTTGACTCCCTACTTGAAACCATGACACTGTACTGGTTTCTAATGGTTTCTACTGGTTTGACTTTGGAATTTTATACCCCTCTTAAAACCAATAGAATCTACTGGTTTCTATTGGCTTCTTCTGGTCTTCATTCCAGTTGGATCTACTGGTTTCTAATGAATCATATATTGAACCACTGGAAATTCCCATAGAAACCACTAGGATCCTGAAACCAGTATAAACCAGTAGATGGTCTCTCTACTGGTTTCTACTGGTTTCTATGGGAATTTCGACCTGGGTAAACATTAATAATAATAAAAGATTAATGATAAAACACCACTGATCAAGCATGTGAACCAACAAAATACCAGATTAAAGGGAGGCTACAGATTTTTGGCTGTTGAGTAGAACAACTACTCGTGGATAAAAACTGTTTTTATGTACAGCTGTGGCAGCTTTGACAGTCCAGAGTCGCCTTACAGAGGGAAGTGATTCAAAGTATTGCAAAGATTACAAAGATTCGAAGTATTGCAGCCATCTTTAGCTTTTTAAAAAGGGAGGGAGAGAGAAAACGGGGAATTACAGACCAGTTAGTCTAACATCGGTAGTGGGGAAACTGCTAGAGTCAGTTATTGAAGATGGGATAGCAGCGCATTTGGAAAGTGGTGAAATCATTGGACAAAGTCAGCATGGATTTACGAAAGGTAAATCATGTCTGACGAATCTTATTGAATTTTTTGAGGATGTAACTAGTAGAGTGGATAAGGGAGAAGCAGTGGGTGTGTTATATCTGGACTTTCAGAAGGCTTTCGACAAAGTCCACACAAGAGATTGGTATACAAACTTAAAGCACACGGTATTGGTGTTCAGTATTGATGTGGATAGAGAAATGGCTGGCAGACAGGAAGCAAAGAGTAGGAGTGAACGGGTCCTTTTCAGGATGGCAGGCAGTGACTAGTGGGGTGCCGCAAGGCTCAGTGCTGGGACCCCAGTTATCTACAATATACATTAATGATTTGGACGAGGGAATTAAATGCAACATCTCGAAGTTTGCGGATGACACGAATCTGGGGGGCAGTGTTGGATGTGAGGAGGATGCTAGGAGGCTGCAGGATGACTTGGATAGACTGGGTGAGTGGGCAAATGCATGGCAGATGCAGTATAATGTGGATAAATGTGAGGTTATCCACTTTGTTTGCAAAAACAGGAAAGTAGACTATTATTTGAATGGTGATCAATTAGGAAAAGGGGAGATGCAACGAGACCTGGGTGTCATGGTACACCAGTCATTGAAAGTAGGCATGCAGATGCAGCAGGCTGTGAAGAAAGCGAATGGTATATTGGCATTCATATCAAAAGGATTTGAGTACAAGAGCAGGGAGGTTCTACTGCAGTTGTACAGGGTCTTGGTGAGGCCACACCTGGAGTATTGTGTACAGTTTAGGTCTCCTAATCTGAGGAAAGACATTCTTGCCATAGAGGGAGTACAGAGAAGGTTCACCAGACTGATTCTGGGATGGCAGGACCTTTCATATGAAGAAAGACTGGATAGACTCGGCTTGTACTCGCTGGAATTTAGAAGATTGAGGGGTGATCTCAAAGAGACTTTCAAAATTCTTAAGGGGTTGGACAGGCTAGATGCAGGAAGATTGTTCCCGATGTTGGGAAAGTCCAGGACAAGGGGTCACAGTTTAAGGATAAGGGGGAAGTCTTTTAGGACCGAGATGAGAAAATCGTTTTTTCACACAGTGAGTGGTGAATCTGTGGAATTCTCTGCCACAGAAGGTAGTTGAGCCCAGTTCGTTGCCCATATTTAAGAGGGAGTTGGATGTAGCCCTTGTGGCTGAAGGGATCAGGGGGTATGGAGAGAAGGCAGGTACAGGATACTGAATTGGATGATCAGCCATGATCATATTGAATGGTGGTGCAGGCTCGAAGGGCCGAATGGCCTGCTCCTGCACCTAATTTCTATGTTTCTATGTTTCTGCTTGTTTTGGGGGCTAGTCCCCTTCAGTTTTCTCTTCACCATATAAAAGGCATGCTCAATTGAGTTCAGATCGGGTGATTGACTTGGCCACTCAAGAATCGCCCATTTTTTAGCTTTGAAAAACTCCTTTGTTGCTTTAGCAGTGTGTTTGGGATCATTGGCTTGCTGTAGAATGAACCGCTGGCCAATGAGTTTTGAGGCATTTGTTTGAACTTGAGCAGATAGGATGTGTCTATACACTTATCCACTTTGTGGCAAAAACAGGAAAGCAGAATATTATTTAAATGGTGGCCGAATTAGGAAAAGGGGAGATGCAGCGAGACCTGGGTGTCATGGTACACCAGTCATTGAAAGTAGGCAATGCAGGTGCAGCAGGCAGTGAAAAAAGCGAATGGTATGTTAGCTTTCATAGCAAAAGGATTTGAGTACAGGAGCAGGGAGGTTCTACTTCAGTTGTACAGGGTCTTGGTGAGACCACACCTGGAGTATTGCGTGCAGTTTTGGTCTCCAAATCTGAGGAAGGACATTATTGCCATAGAGGGAGTGCAGAGAAGGTTCACCAGACTGATTCCTGGGATGTCAGGACTGTCTTATGAAGAAAGACTGGATAGACTTGGTTTATTACTCTCTGGAATTTAGGAGATTAAGAGGGGATCTTATAGAAACTTACAAAATTCTTAAGGGGTTGGACAGGCTAGATGCAGGAAGATTGTTCCCGATGTTGGGGAAGTCCAGGACAAGGGGTCACAGCTTAAGGATAAGGGGGAAATCCTTTAAGACCGAGATGAGAAAGACTTTCTTCACACAGAGAGTGGTGAGTCTCTGGAACTCTCTGCCACAGAGGGTAGTTGAGGCCAGTTCATTGGCTATATTTAAGAGTGAGTTGGATGTGGCCCTTGTGGCTAAGGGGATCAGAGGGTATGGAGAGAAGGCAGGTACGGGATACTGAGTTGGATGATCAGCCATGATCATATTGAATGGCGGTGCAGGCTCGAAGGGCTGAATGGCCTACTCCTGCACCTAATTTCTATGTTTCTATGTTTTCTATGTTTCTATGTTTCAGAATTCATTATGCTACTATTATCAGCAGTTGCAACATCAATTAAGATAAGTGAGCCAGTACCTTCAGCAGCCATACATGCCCAGGTCATAACACCCCCACCACCGTGTTTCACAGATGAGGTGGTATGCCATGGATCTTGGGCAATTCCTTCTCTCCGCCATACTTTGCTCTTGTCATCACTCAGAGATAAGTTCATCTTTGTCTCATCTGTCCACAAGCCCTTTTTCCAGAACTGTGATTGCTCTTTTAAGTACTTCTTGGCAAACTGTAACCTAACCATCCTATTTTTGTGGCTAACCAGTGGTTTGCATCTTGTAGTGTAGCGTCTGTATTTCTGTTCATGAAGTCTCCTGCAGACAGTGGTCATTGACAAATCCACACCTGACTCCTGAAGAGTGTTTCTGATCTGTCGGACAGGTGTTTGGGGATTTTTCTTTATTATAGAGAGAATTCTTCTGTCATCAGCTGTGGAGGTCTTCCTTGGTCTGCCAGTCGCTTTGCGATCAGTAAGCTCACCCGTGCTCTCTTTCTCCTTAATGTTGTTCCAAACAGTTGATTTTGGTAAGCCTAAAGTTTGGCTGATGTCTCTAGCTGTTTTATTCTTGTTTCTCAGTCTCATAATGGCTTCTTTGACTTTCATTGGCACAACTTTGGTCCTCATGTCGAAAAACAGCAATAAAAGTTTACAAAAGTGATGGAAAAACTGGAGGAAAGACTAGGTGCTGAGAGCTCTCTTATACCTGCATTAAGGAGGCAATTAAACACACCTGAGCAATAACAAACACCAGTGAAGCCATGTGTCCCAAACATTATGATGCCCTGAAATGGAGGGACTATGTATAAACACAGCTGTAATTTCTACATGGTGAAACCAAAATGTATAAAAATGGCCTTTAATAAAATCTGACAATGTGCACTTTAACCACATGTGATTTTTTACTATTACAAATATCAAATTGTGGAGTACAGAGGCAAATAAATAAATGATGGGTCTTTGTCCCAAACATTATGGAGGGCACTGTACAGTAATCGCCATTGTCCTGATTTTAAAATGTGCATGTATTTTCATTAAACCCATTGTCTCATTTCAGTTTTACAAGCCTCATTATCACAGTGCTGCTTCAGTTCTGCTAGATTGCACATTCCAATTTTTTATTGCTGGCCTATTGGCAATTAATATTTGCCAAGTAGTAACAGAGGCAAATGGTATTTTGGCCCTTATTGTGTGAGAACTTAAAACCAAACATAGGAAAGTATTGCTCCAGTTATGGTCAGCCTTCATAACTCTATAATTGGAATTTTTTTTCAGGTCTGATTTCCTGAAGAATATATCCTTGCAGTGGAGAGGTTGAATAATGATTCGCCACACACTGAGTGTTTGTAGTGGACTGTTGCAATCTTACATGGAGAGTTTGCATTTAGAGTAGTGTTACAAACCATGCAATAGTGAAGTTTTACACGAGGGCTGTGGAGGTTTAGTTGCCAATATATTCGAGACAAGGGAGGGCAGATTATAAAACCTTAAGGGAATTAATGAATGTGGGATTAGTACAGTAAAGTAAAAGATCAGTCATGATCTGATTGAATGGCCCAATCTTGCCTTGTGTATTATACATGTGCAGCCATCTAGGCTGTAAGTACTCCAATCGCCTCCCTCAACTTTCTCTGTCTGAAGAAAGATCCCATCCCAAAATGTTGTCTGTCCACTTCCTTCCGTAGATGCTGCCTGTCCCACTCAGTTTCCCTTGAACACTTGGTTTTCCTCAAGATTTTTTCACTCTTGGGTATTGCACCTCACTCTGGTTCACTTTGTCAGTCCTATGTTAAAGGGAAATAGTTCCTTGATCAATCTCTAGTGAATGAGAGGAATAGATCGGGTAGATGCACAGTCTTTAGCCCAGAGTAGGCGAATCGAGGACCAGTGGACATGAGTTTAAGGTGGAGGGGAAAAGATTTAATAGGAATCTGTGGGGTAACTTTTTCACAAAAAGGGTCGTTGGGGTATGGAACAAGCTGCCAGAGGAGGCAGTTGAGGCAGGGACTATCCAAACATTTAAGAAACAGTTAGACAGGTACATGGATAGGGCAGGTTTGGAGGGATATGGACCAAACGCGGGCAGGTGGGACCAGTGTAACTGGGACATGTTGGCAATTTGGGCCGAAGGGCTTGTTTCCACGCTGTATCACTCTGTAATTCAAAGCGCTGTACCACACCACAGATGAAAAAGCACAGGCAAGGTAAAATGAGGAGTTTTGATGTTTTAGCATTTCATTTAGTTTTTAAAAGCTTGCAGGAGGAAAGCAAGAAGAACGGAGATAGAATTCATTGTGTTTACTGCTTAGAAGAAAAGGGTTTTTCACTGACAATTGTTTTATATATGTTTGCTGACTGTACATGCTTTGTAACATCCTGATGGTGCAAAATGCATGATATAAATAAGTTATTTCTTCCTGAGTCAAAGGTGACATTGCCTAAGTTTCTGTCGTGGTAGGAACTCAATTTGTGATGTGCCAATTTACAGAAATAAGTACTGATAGATGTTTTTTTAAGTAAGCTGACCTTTTATCTTTGGAACACAGGAATATCATAGTGGCATTGAAAATTGGAAAAGAAAATATTACTTAATTCCCCAGTAATTCAGTGGGTTAATGGCCTGCAAAGCTGTTAAACCCAACAGATGAGAAAAGTCACATCTTCAATCCTAGCCATCCATACATTCTCACCAAGGCATGTAGGAGAAATATAATTGACCTCAATGTTGGAATAAGCAGCCAGAGATCCCAATATTTGATCACCATTTAGTAACTTGTTGGGATGCGTTCATGTGCATATTATTTGTGGGCAGCAATATCCCTCTATCCTCCGCCCTCCACTATCATGTTTAGGTTTATTATTGTCGCATGTGCTGCGACAATCTGAGTAGAATTTAAAATCCTTTACAGGAGTCAGTTTGTCTTGTAAGTTTTTCACAATTTAAATGACTATCCACTTTGTTTAAAATCCCAATACCTGGAGTAATCTTGTGTCATAGCTTGTAAAGCATAATCTGACATTTAGATGGCATTAACTAGCACTTGGGGGACGGTAACATATTTATCTTTCTGCTTCACACATAGATTATGCTGGTTGTATGAAGCACATCTCAGAGTTATGGAATTTATCTCAGAAAATAAATTTGAGGTCAAGAGTGGTAAATAAACATGAACCATTACTCTGCCCCGATGTGGTTGGTCCACTTTATTTTATAGGATAAGAGGGTAGGAGCTACAATATTATGGATCCTATTTCCTTATCCCTCTGCAATATTTCTGATGATATTGGCAACTCCACTGAATCTCCCAGACTAACCCCATGCGTTGTCACTTTTGGTATAATTGCTGGATTTTTAATTTATTCCACTTCTCTCTTGAATGCAGTATTGGCGTAGTGGAAGAGTTGCTGCCTTACAGCGCCTGAGACCCGGGCTCAATCCTGACTATGGGTGCCTGTCTGTACGGAGTTTGCACGTTCTCCCTGTGTTCGCGTGGGTTTTCTCTGGGTGCTTCAGTTTCCTCCCACACCCCAAAGACATACAGGTTTATAGGTTAATTGGCTTCTGTAAAAATTGTAACTTATCCCTAGCGTGTAGGATAGTGTTAGTGTACTGGGTGATCGCTGGTCAGCGCGGACTCGGTGGGCCGAAGGGCCTGTTTCCATGTTGTTTCTCTAAAATTTAAAGCCTCTACGTAGGTATGTTACAAAACGTACCTTGAGTAGCGCTGCAGTTCTGCTGCTCCCCGTGTGCGTGACATTGGCGCCTTTCAGAGGGGGGCGTGTTTAAAGTCCCGTTTTTCCACAGACAGGGCAAATCGATCCATGTCAGGGGATTTCGTTGCTGAAGAAAAATCGCTCCGACATTTCATTCATGAAGGTATTTTTAAATTACGCTAGGTTATTTATTAGCTAGAGTAATTTAAAAATCATCTTCTAAAGCTGTGAGCGCCGACAACGGGAAGGATTTTACGAAGGGGAGAAAATAAAGTACACAGTTTATTTTTACATTAAAACTTGGTTTTTAGGAAGCCTTTAATCACATTTTCATGTTGCGAAATGGGGACAAAAAAAATGTATGAACCCGCAGTATTTTTCCTGCCGACTTCACCACAAACCGCAACGTTCTAATCCACCACATTCCACTAAAACCCACTCGCAAGTTGATTTAAATGGCCATTAATTTACATGAATTAAACACTAAATTCCTTCCATTTGGCCTATAAATTAATGAAAATTAGATTTAAAAATCATGTTATATTGTGAATTATTGTGTGAATGTCATTTGGACACTTAGGCAATTTAAAAAAGTTTATATTTTCTTAAGAAATGAATAGATGTTTAGATCTAGCAATTGAATTTTGTAATTAGCTACAATTAGGTTAACTAATTATATGCTTTAATTTCAGGTCATTCAAGTAATATTGTTTCATATTTGTTTCAGAATGCTTCAATCTATAATAACTGAAAATTTAATTGAGTTCTCTTGATTTTCAAGAAAGTTATGGGCTTTTGACTGTCCTAGATCACAGCTTTTGTGTTCAGTCAATGGAAAGGCAATGGGGAACAAGATGCTAATTTCCGTGTATGAAAATGGCCATAACCTTTTTAATACTGAAGATATGAAAGTGAATTAGGTGTCAAATTAAACTTATTTTTATGCTTTATCTGATGGGATAAATTGCAGACTTGATTTTTAAAATCTCAAAATTTTGTAACATTGCTACTCTACTTCCATTTGTGCGCTCTGAGTTCAGTGAGCATTAATACTGGCATCGCTACAATTTCATTTTCCAGCAAGGGTGGTAATCTAAGTGGCAGCTTGGACTAATGTTTCTTTCAAGTCAATTCCAGTTTATTATTATATGCACAAGTATATTGAGGTGCAGGTACAATGACAATCTTGCATGCAGCGGTACCACAGGCACATGGTCTTAAACAACACACAAAACATAAATGATAAATGATACATCAATTATACAAGACGGGGAAAAGAAGAATACTGTGCAAATGTAAGGCATTTGTCAGAAATGCCCCAATAAGTCAGACATACCAATAAGACATTTTAGGTAAAACATGTCCATGGTAGACATGGTCCATGGTGCTCCATTGCTGAGGTAAGATGTGCACTTTGGTTCAAGGACCTGATGGTATGTAGGAAAGTGGCTGCTCCTGAACTTGTGTCGTGGGACTTCAGACTTCAATGCTTGAGAAGAGGGCACGGCCCGGATGGGGATTCTTAGTCATAGTCACACAGCGTGGAAACAGGCCCTTTGAGCCGTCTTGCCCAGGCCGATCAACATGCCCCATCTGCACTAGTCCCACCTGCCTGTGCTTGGCCCATAACCCTGTAAGCCTATCCTAATATTTCTTAAATATTATGATAGTACCTGCCTCAACTACTTCCTCTGGCAATTACCTCCATGACAATGGAATTGCCTCATGCAGATACTTTCAATGCTCGGGAGGGTTGTGCCTATGATGGCCCAGATGATCCATCACTCTGCATCCTCCTTATTTGCATGTGAGTCAGAATTACTGTAGCAAGCCATGAGGCAAGGATACTTTCTGGAGTGCATCGGTAAAAGTTAGAGTATTTTGTGACATGCCGAATCTGTTTAAACTGCTAAGAAAGTAAATGCATCAGTGCACCTTTCCCTTCCCCTCCCTTGCCTAAGGTTTTCTCTCGAGGCAAATGAAGGCTTTCTTCTTTCACCGTTCTCTGTTGGCATTTATCACGCAAGAGCAGTTCAGGCATAGAAATAGGTTTGCCGTTATGGAGAAAAAAAATAGCTTTCAGTAACATGGACGTTTTTCAGAAACAGTGCACTTAGAATATCTGTCAATTGTGATGGTGAATATGAGAGGATTGTCAGCTCCAATCATAAAATACGTGTGTTAAATTGCAGATTCTGTCCTCCCGAGGCACGTATTTTGAGCTACACTATTAGTCGCGGTAATGACATTAATCAGATTATGTTTGAGGATATACTTTTTTTAAGAATTAAACAAGGAACATGTTGCATTAAGTTAGCATTTCTTCACTCCATTTCCGGCAAAAAAAATTCACAATTAATGCCCACACATTTAGAATTAATCTAATAGTACGGCTGCTAATTCTGCGCACATTTGGCTTTGCTGTTCTTTTTATTGAAGTTCAGTAGATTGCAAAGATGAAGACAGCATTTAATCTCCATATCTGTGATGGTTGCATATGGTTAAGTGGCACTTAGTAAGTGTAGCCCCCACTCCCTAATTTTTGCTTTGGACGTCTCTTCCCACTTCCTCCAAATCCAAGGCGTAGCTATGGGCACTCGCATGGGCCCCAGCTATGCCTGCCTCTTTGAAGGATATGTCGAACAATCACTGTTCCAGGCATACACTGGCCCTATCCACGAACTCTACCTCCGCTACATTAATGACTGCATCGGTGCTACCTCCTGCACCCAATCAGAACACACTGACTTCATCAATTTCACGGCTAATTTCCATCCTGCACTCAAATTCACTTGGACCATCTCCAACATTTCCCTACCCAGATCTCACCGTCTCCATCACAGGATACAGATCCGACATCTATTACAAACCCACTGACTTCCACAGCTACCTAGTATACCCTTCTTCCCACCCTGCTTCCCGTAAAGACTCTATTCCCTACTCTCAATTTCACCGTCTACGCCGCATCTACGCCCAGGATGAGGTTTTCCATATCAGGTCAACGGAAATGTCCTCATTCTTTAAGAAACGAGGGTTCCCCTCTTCCATTATAGATGAGGCTCTCACTAGAGTCTCCTCGATATCCCGCAGCTCTGCTCTTGTTTCTCCTCCTTGTCCTCGCCTTCGCATACAGCATATAATCCTCCAACATTTTGTTCACCTCCAACGGGATCCCACTACTGGCCACATCTTCCCATCTCCACCCCTTTCTGTTTTCCGCAGAGACCGTTCCCTCGGCATCAAGCCCAGGTCTCTGGCACTGTAAAGGGCCTGTCCCACTTGCATGCGATTGCATGCGTTTGGTGCGACCAAACGGAAGCCGAGTTCACGCGACGTTCGCGCTAAGTATGCACGTGATGTCATTTGAGTCATACTTACTAATCAGCTGGGCAGGAGGAGGGCCGACTGAATTTGGGCGTCGGGCGGTGACGTCATCACGCAACGCCACGCCGGGCGGTGACGTCTTCGCACAACATCACGTGCTAGGCGTACGCCGTCAAGACACTGTGTACGCCGTCAAGACGCTGCGTACGACCGCAATGCGCCTGCGTGCCAACAGGCCGTTGGCGCCCGAAGATTTCGGACACTGTTAGATTTTCGGAGCCCCGCCGATGTCGGGACCAGCCCCGCACAACTCCATATGCCTCCACATTTCGAAGTGGGACCGGCCCCGCGAAGCCCGTACGCCTCAAGCGACTACGAGGTCGCATAATTGGCGAACCAACCTCGCGTACGTGGGACAGGCCCTTAAGGCAGCAACTCGACCGCTGCACCACTGTGCCACCTGAAGTTCTTTCCTTTCCCAGCATTTGACCAGGATACAAACAGACCGTCCTGGGATTTGTATTTCACCCAGGGGCAGTTGGTAGCGAAGGACAATTCCTACAACGTCACGCTTTGTAGTTGGTAGAAAGCAGCGAGGTTTTAACATTACAGATCAAAACACGAATTGATGTTAAGTGCTGGGTTTTTATTCACTTTTTTCATCTTCTGGCTCTGAACCTCAATTATTTTTCATCTCTCTTCCGTAGATTGTATTTGGTTACAACTTCATAGGGTTTGGTACCTTATCCATCCATTTAAATAATTTTTAAGTGTGAGCCTGTTCGGTGAATAATTAAGATGTGAGATCCTATTCTTGTGCCTGACAACCCTCTATAGTTGTTCAAAATAGTTGCTCCTGTCTGACCTTTGATTTACTTTCCTGAAACTATTTCCCAAAAGGAGTAGTAACTGCCGCATTGATTGAGATCTGATAAGCTGGTAAAGACAGAATGAGGTTTATTTCAATGCAAAGGAAGATTCTGTAGATGCAACTTGAATAAACATTGCTGCTGTATCCTTTCACGCATTGTGTCCCATTTATCTATTACCTCACGACTTTCCAGTACAGCAGCTATTTAGTTTTTATAGGCGGTTCTCCTTGCTCTGGAACCCATCACGACCTTTGTCTTTCTCCATCTCCTCCACTCTTCCAAGACATTTACAACATCCAAATCTGGCTCTTAAACTTTCTTAAATTTAAATGGCTTTGCCTTTAGTAGCTTGCCTTTTGTGATCAATGTCCTAATTTAGTTTAGTTTAGAGGTATAGCACGGAAACAGGCCCTTCGGCCCACCAAGTCTGCACTGACCAGCGATCCCCGCACATTAACACTATCCTACACATAATAGGGACAAATTACAATTGTACCAAGCCAATTAACTTACTAACCTGTATGTCTGGCATGTGGGTGGAAACTGAAGATCTCAGAGAAAACCCACGCAGTCACAGGGAGAGCAAACAAACTCCATACAGACAGCCCCCATAGTCAGGATTGACTATGTAATCGCTGTAAGGCAGCAACTCGACTGCTGAGCCACCTTATCTCCAGAAATCACACTATAACATTCTCTCCCTCTCTGTCTCTGATCTTTACAAAGGTCCATAGCTTTTGGTCTTCCACCCTAGCGGCTCCTTTCGAGGCTTGGCCACGGTTTGATTTGTACTACAATGCAAATACATTTTGCTTTTGTTAATATTGTTTTAGAAACTAAAGTGAAACTGGATCCTTGATTTGCACGACTTGTCAGTTGAATATTATCATGGTAGACAGCATGCATTTATTTAACATATAGTGCCTTCCATAATGTTTGGGACAAAGACCCATCATTTATTAATTTGCCTCTGCACTCCACAATTTGAGATTTGTAATAGAAAAAAATCGCATGTGGTTAAAAGTGCACATTGTCAGATTTTATTAAAGGGTATTTTTATACATTTTGGTTTCACCATGTAGACATTACAGCTGTGTTTATACATAGTCCCCCCAGTTCAGGGCACCATAATGTTTGGGACACATGGCTTCACAGGTGCTTGTAAATGCTCAGGTGGGTTTAAATGCCTCCTTAATGCAGGTATAAGAGAGCTCTCAGGACCTAGTCTTTCCACCAGTCTTTCCATTACCTTTGGAAACTTTTGTTGCTGTTTGTCAACATGAGGACCCAAAGTTGTGCCAATAAAAGTCAAAGAAGCCATTATGAGACTGAGTAACGAGAAAACAGGATATTCCCTAGGACATTGAGAGAAGTTAGTGTAGAAATAGCAGGGCTATGACAGAAATATTTCAAATGTCATTAAACGGGAATAGTGGCGGAGGATTGGCGTACTGCGCTTGTTGTTCCATTGTTTAAAAATGGTTCAAAGAATAAACCTAGCAATTATAGACCTGTTAGTTTGACGTCAGTGGTGGGCAAATGAATGGAAAGGATACTTAGAGATAATATATATAAGCATCTGGATAAACAAGGTCTGATCAGGAACAGTCAACATGGATTTGTGCCTGGAAGGTCATGTTTGACAAACCTTCTTGAATTTTTTGAAGCGGTTACTAGGGAAATTGATGAGTGTAAAGCAGTGGATGTTGTCTATATGGATTTCAGTAAGGCCTTTGACAAGGTTCCCCATGGAAGGTTGGTTAAGAAGGTTCAATCTTTGGGTGTTAATGGCGGAGTAGCAAGATGGATTCAACAGTGGCTGAATGGGAGATGTCAGAGAGTAATGGTGGATGGCTGTTTGTCAGGTTGGAAGCCGGTGACCAGTGGGGTGCCTCAGGGATCTGTGTTGGGTCCACTGTTGTTTGTCATGTACATCAATGGATGATGGGGTGGAAAATTGGATAAGTTAGTATGCAGATGATACTAAGATAGGTGGTGTTGTGCATAATGAAGTAGATTTTCAAAGTCTACAGAGAGATTTGGGCCATTTGGAAGAGTGGGCTGAAAGATGGCAGATGGAGTTTAATGCTGATAAGTGTGAAGTGCTACATCTTGGCAGGGCAAATCAAAATAGGACGTACATGGTAAATGGTAGGGAATTGAGGAATGCTGTGGAACAGAGGGATCTAGGAATAACTGTGCATAGTTCCCTGAAGGTGGAATCGCATGTAGATAGGGTGGTAAAGAAAGCTTTTGGTGTGCTGGCCTTTATAAATCAGAGCATTGAATATAGGAGCAGGAAAGTAATGTTAAAATTGTACAAGGCATTGGTAAGACCAATTCTGGAGTATGGTGTACAATTTTGGTCGCCTAATTATAGGAAGGATGTCAACAAAATAGAGAGAGTACAGAGGAGATTTACTAGAATGTTGCCTGGGTTCCAGCAACTAAGTTACAGAGAAAGGTTGAACAAGTTAGGTCTTTATTCTTTGGAGCGCAGAAGGTTAAGGGGGGACTTGATTGAGGTATTTAAAATGATGAAGGGGATAGACAGAGTTGACATAGATAAGCTTGAGGGTAGGGAAGATTCAAACAAGAGGGCATGACATGAGAATTAAGGGACAGAAGTTTAGGGGTAACATGAGGGGGAGCTGCTTTACTCAGAGAGTTGTGGCTGTGTGGAATGAGCTTCCAGCAGAAGTGGTGGAGGCAGGATCGATTTTAACATTTAAAAGTAAAGTGGATAGGTATATGGACGGGAAGGGAATGGAGGGGTATGGTCTGAGTGCAGGTAGATGGGACTAGGGGAAAATAAATGTTCGGCATGGACTGGAAGGGCCGAGAGGGCCTGTTTCCGTGCTGTAATTGTTATATGGTTATATGGTTAATAAAACTGTTAGAGACATCAGCCAAAGCTTCGGCTTACCAAAATCAACAGTTTGGAAGAGCAAAGTATGGAGGAGAGAAGGGACTGCCCAAGATCCAAACCATACCACCTCATCTGTGAAAC
Organism: Okamejei kenojei; assembly: GCA_035221665.1. Classification (NCBI taxonomy): domain Eukaryota; kingdom Metazoa; phylum Chordata; class Chondrichthyes; order Rajiformes; family Rajidae; genus Okamejei; species Okamejei kenojei. Next base: position 33,165,096 of record CM069158.1, on the reverse strand, counting down.
ACAGTGGTGGGGGTGTGATGGTCCTGGCATGTATGTCTGCTGAAGATACTGGCTCACTTTTCATCATTGATGATATAACTGCTGATGGTAGTAGCATAATTAATTCCGAAGTGTATAGGCACATCCTATCAAACAAGTTCAAACAAATGCGTCAAAGCTCATTGGCCAATGGTTCATTCTAAAGCAAGACAATGATCCCAAACATACTGCTAAAGCAACAAAGGAGTTTTTCAATGCTAAAAAATGATCAATTCTTGTGTGGCCAAGTGAATCACCCGATCTGAACCCAATTGAGCATGCCTTTTTATATGCTGAAGTGAAAACGGAATGGGACTAGCCCCCAAAACAAGCATAAGCTAAAGATGGCAGCAATACAGGCCTGGCAAAGCATCACCAGAGTAGGTACCCAGCAACTGGTGATGTCCATGAATCGCAAACTTCAAGCAGTCATTGTATGAAAAGGACATACTTTCATTTACATGACATTGCTGTGTCCCAAACATTATGGTGCTCTGAAATGGGGGGGGGGGGGGGGGAACTATTTATAAACACAGCTGTAATTTTGACATGGTGAAACCAAAATGTCTAAAAATGGCATTTATTAAAATCTGTCAATGTGCACTTTAACTACATGCGATTGTTTTCTATTACAAATCACAAATTGTGGAGTACAGAGGCAAATAAATAACTGATGGGTTTGTCCGAAACATTATGGAGGGCACTGTAAGTCCCTCTTCATTATAATGGCTTTTAATATGAACTAAATTATTGTGGATCCATTTTTAAATTTCACAATTATTTGAGTTAATTTAAGATATAGTTTGAAAAGGATTGTTAAAACAAACGGCCAGCCAGATTATAAGATATATGTATAGTTGGCATAAAATTGCTTTTTAGCTCTTTAATTTGAATGCATATGTTGCATTAATCAGTACGAGCAAATCTTCATTCAAAAGGATATGATGAATGAAAAATAAATGAACTTGAACCAGTAAAACACTTTATTGTGCCTTCAGCATGCTCCATGATGTTTTGCCATTCATTCCAAAGCTTCACTTCTCTGTGTTTGGCGATGCTAGTTGTAGGGGCGTATGGGTCAGAACACCAAGAGGAATACACTGCACTTTAAGTAGCATCTAAAATCTTTGTGGTTTGCCATTTTAAACATTTTCAGGTCTTGTTTTGGTTTCTTATTAAAATAAAATAGGGACAATACTGATGCAGTGTTCTCCCAGTACTGCTCTAAACTATTTCCTGAATCACGTGTTACCATATTGTAGATTAGACCCACGGTGAGAATAACTAAGCCAAGCTGATGTGTACTGTTGAACAGTAGTCGTGTGTTTCCAGCATGGGAACTGAACCCAGAACCGTACGGTTGCAGCAGATACTTCATCTTAGGCTCTCTAGTCCTCTCGCAGATGAGTAGAGAGCAAAGGATGAAAGGAGAAATGTTCATGCAGAACATTTCTCCCAAAGTTGTTCCTCTCAAACACAATTCTAATTTCATGATCCATTTGCCAATAACTTTGCAACCAGGATGAAATGGTAGCTCCCTATTCACAATCAAATCATTCATAAGATTGGGAATCTTTATTAAAGTGCTTGGTCTTCTCCCCTCCATTGGAAATAATCTCAGCTATGGATTTCTCAGAACAATTTATTCCAATTTTCTGCGGCATCTGGCTGATGATACATTGTACATTCTCCAGGGTTTCAATGTTCTTTCTGTATCACAGCTCTAGAATATTACATGCAAATCTTACATTTTAGTTATCATTTTTCATTATCTTTTTTCACAGCTTCCTTATTTACTCATAAATTGATTTAAATTAGAAACCTGCAGCAAGGGAAGATACAGAGAAGGTATAGGGCGGCACGATGGCGCAGTGGTAGAGTTGCTGCATTGTAGCACCAGAGACCGAGGTTCAATCCTGACTACGGGTGCTGTCTGTATAGAGTTTGTACATTCTCCCAGTGACCGCTTGGGCTTTCTCCGGTTTCCTCCAACACTCCAAAGATGTAGAGCTTTGTAGGTTAATTGACTCCGGTAAAATTGTAAATTGTCCCTAGTGTGTAGGGTACGGAGTGATCACTGGTCGACGCGGACCGGGTGCGCCGAAGCGCCTGTTTCTGCGCTGTGCCGCTAAAGCTAAAGAATTGTGTCTTAGAGTTTAAGCATGTGTATATTGGGCAGATATTGGTGCTAGTACATACCATGGGGTAATGTTAAAATTAACTGAACATGGAGATAAAATGATAAGCTCTCTGGGACATGTTCCACAAACAGACTAATTTCTCAACTTTGAAGCTGTTGAATTATTTTAACATTATTTGCAAAAATGGCTCGTGATATGATGGCCTTTGGATGGCATACAAAATACCTAGAGATGCCAATGAAGCCTGTATGCTAAAGTGAGTTGGCGCTTTCAGAAGAGGAAACAGAACAAGAAAGCAATTTAAAATGTTACTTGTGATAAATGTTGCTTTTTTCTATATAATGACTACCAGGTGCTCTCAGCGGGTTATTCCAACAGTTAATGGAATCTGTTGGATTCTACTAAATGTTAAGAGTTTGACAAAATTGCCTTCCTATGAGGTACATTAATCAAAATTGTATCTAAACACATAGTTTAATGAGATTGATTCCCAATAACCTATCAGAGTTGCTCCTCACATTTCCAGAAACCTGGGTTCATTCCTGACCTCAGGTGCTGTCTCCGTGGTGTTTGCATCCTCTCCATACGATTGTGGACGGGTTTCTCCAGGTGCTCTGGTTTCCTCCCACATTTGATGCATGTGGGATCTACAGCGAGCTGGGTAATTGGATCCAAAATTGGTCTGTGGCAGGAGGCAGATGTTACTGGTAGAAGGATGTATTTTCTGAATGGAAGTCTGTGACCAGTGGTGTGTCACTGGGATTAGTGTTCGGACCTGTACTTGTTGGTACACTTTAGTGACCTGGAGAAGCTATGATGAGTAAATCTATGGATGACACCAAAATAGGCGGTGTTGTGGATAGCAAGGAAGATTGTCTAAGATCACCTTCTTAGCCATAGCTGGAGATTCTTGCCATAGAGGGAGTGCAGAGAAGGTTCACCAGACTGATTCCTGGGATGTCAGGACTTTCAGATGAAGAAAGACTGGATAGACTCGGCTTGTACTCGCTAGAATTTCGAAGATTGAGGGGGGAATCCCATAGAAATTTACAAAATTCTTAAGGGGTTGGACAGGCTAGATGCAGGAAGATTGTTCCCGATGTTGGGGAAGTCCAGAACAAGGGGTCAGAGTTTAAGGATAAGCAGGAAGTCTTTTAGGACCAAGATGAGAAAAACATTTTTCACACAGAGTGGTGAATCTCTGGAATTCTCTGCCACAGAAGGTAGTTGGGGCCAGTTCTATTGGCTATATTTAAGAGCGAGTTAGATGTGGCCCTTGTGGCTAAGGGGATCAGGGGGTATGGAGAGAAGGCAGGTACGGGATACTGAGTTGGATAATCATATTGAATGGCGGTGCAGGCTCGAAGGGCCGAATGGCCTACTCCTGCACCTATTTTCTATGTTTCTATCACAACAGGATATAGGTCACATGGAAAGTTACGAAGCATAGACAGAGGATTTGTTCCTGTCAAGCGTGAAGTGATGCACATTGAAAGGTCAGTCAGGTTAGGACATGTATAGTAAATGGCAGGGACCTCAGCAATGTTCATGAACAGAGATCCAGGGGTCCAAGTCTATAGTTCTTTGAAAGTGGCAAAACACGATAGGGTGGGGAAGAAGGCATATGGCATGTTTGCTTCTGAAGGTTGGAACGAAGACTATAAGAGTTGGGATGTGATGCTACAAAATACTGGTTAGGCTGCTTTTGCAGTATTGTTTGCACTCTGGTCGCTGCACCATAGGAAGGAGGTGCTGCATTTGCAGAATGTATGGAGGAAATTCAGTGGGATGATGCTTGGGTTGGAGAACTTAAGACATAGAGAGGGGGGATAAGCTGGGTAGTGAGGATACGGCCAATATATGAGCAAATGGGATTACTGCAGATGGGAAGAATGGTTGGCATAGACCAGGTGGATGAAGGACCTGGTCTTTTGTGCTGCTCTGTTGACTCTGACTCCAGAGAAATGAAGGTAGATTTATAGGCTACTGTAATTTGCCCCTAGTGCAGGTGGATGGCAGGAGATGTGAGAAGTATGATATGTGAGTGAACATGATGCAGGGAAGTATGTTGCAGATACAAACTGATGGAACTGCTCTGACAGTTGACAAACACCCAATGGAGACACAAACTGGTATGCTGGAATCTCGTGTGAAGGAACAAATTGTTGGAGGAACTTGGCAGGTCAGGCAGTACCCGTGGAGGGAATGGATAGATGACAATCCGGGTTGGGGTCCTTCTTCAGTGATGGAATAGGAGAGAGAAAGCTGGAAAAGAAAGGTGGGGATAGTGCAAAGCCTGGCAAATGACATCACAGAACAGGTCAATTGGCCCACAATGTCTGTGCTGAACATGTTGTCAAGCTAAACTAATCTCCTTTACCTCCATGTTATCTATGTCCCTCCATTCCCTGCATATCATCCATGTACATATCTAATGCCTCTTAAATGCCCCTATCGTATCTTCCTACACTACTCCTCTCTTAAGGGGGGGTGATTGGCAGATGGGAGGAGTAAGTGGCAAAGGTTAGACAAAAGGGTGTCAGATAAGGAAAGAAGAGGAAGGCGTAAAATGTAAAGCCAGAGGGAAGGTGGGTGTGTGGAAAGAATGGGGATTAAAGGGAAATATTGGGCTCTGGGATTAGCGATGAGCATACAGAGGAGCATAGAGGCTGGGGTGGTGAGAGATGGTGTGAACATTGAATGCTCCGCCATCAAGTAATATCAGCCCAACCTCACCCTGGTACACAGACACTTCCCTCTCCACCAGTTTGTTATTTTGTTACCATAGACCCAATGACTAGGATGGTTTAGGTTTATTATTATCACATGTACCAAGGTACAGTGAAAAGTTTTGTTTTGTAGGGTTTCCAAACAGATATACCGTACATAAATACAATCAGGTCAAACTCAAGTACTATAAATAAATGCAAAGGGGAAGATACAGAGTGCAGAATATAGTTCTCAGCATTGTAGCACATCAGTTCCAGAGATAAAGTCCAATATCCACAATAGGGTCGAGGTGAATTGGACTCTACCCTAGCTTATGGAAGGACCATTCAGAAACATGATAACAGAGGGGAAGACGCTGGTCTTGAGTCTGGTGGTGCACGCTTTCAAGCTTCTGTACCTTCTGATAGATGGGAGCAGGGAGGAGAACGAATAACTGGAGTGGGACAAGTCTGATTACACTCGGTGACCTCTATCAATGTCACATAAAAATATTACTATCAAAACATTTGAATGTTAGTGTTATAAGGACCCTATATATTTGAGTTTTACAAAAGTCTGATAGGAGATATTTCTACTGGTCTTAATCTTTCAGAATCTTTCCAGTTATATTAATATAGTTATGGCCACTGTTTCTCTGTATTTACTTTCATTGGTCTTTCCAAACTACATTTGCTGGTATATTTTTCTTGTAATCAAAATTTACTGCACCATTTCCTTTTATAATTCATCCCTTTGCTTTGTGTTCTTAATCTCTGAAATACCGTTCCTCTAACACAGAATCTTTGGATACTGCTTTGTGTACAGTCTCTTCCTACTTGTACACCATCAATGGGCCTTTATTCTTCAATATCAATATAGCGATCATAATATGATTCATTATGAAATCACTTAGCCTCACTTCCCTCCCTCTTTGTTCTAAACCACTTCAGTTTTCAGTTCAGTTTTATAGTTTCTAACATGCACCGGGGTACCGTGAAAAGCATTTGATGCGTGCTATCTAGTCTGCGGAAATACAATACATGATTGCAATCGAGCCATTTACAGTGTATAGATACATGATAATGGAATGACGTTTAGTGCAAGGTAAAGTCGGCAAAGTCCGATCAAGGATATTCCTCGGGTCAACAGTGAGCTAGATAGTAGTTCAGGACTGCTCTCTGGTTGTGGTAGGATGATTCAGTTGCCTGATAACAGCTAGGAAGAAACTGTTCCTGAATCTAGAGGTGTGTGTTTTCACATTTCTACAACTTTTGCCTGATGGGAGAGGGGAGAAGAGGGAGTGGCTAAGGTGCGACTCGTCCTATTATGCTGCTGGCCTTGCCAAGGCATCGTGAGGTATAAATGGAGTCATGAAAGGGAGGTTGGTTTGTGCGATGGTCGGGGCTGCGTCCACAATTCGCTGCAATTTCTATACGGTCGTGGAAGGAGATGTTCCCAAACCAAGCTGTGATGCATCCTGATAAAATGTATTCTTTGGTGCAACTGTGGAAGTTGGTGAGAGTTGTAGGGGACATGCCAAACTTCCTAAGCCTTCTAAGGAAGTAGAGGAGTTGGTGTGCTTTCTTGGTCCGTTGCTTCAATATGAGTGGTCCAGGAGAAATGTTTGGTGATATTGACTCCTAGGAATTTGACGTTTTCAACCATCTCTACTTTGGTGCCATCAATGCAACTGGGATGTGTGCACCGTTAGGCTTCCTGAAGTCGATCACCGTCTCCTTTGTGTTGACATTGAAAGAAAGGTCGTGGTCTCGACACAAGGATCTCAAACTCCTTCCTGTACTCCGTCTCATCATTATTTGATATATGGTGGTGTCGTCTGCGAATTTGAAAATTGAATTAGATTTTTACATGTCTGTACAGTCGTGAGTGTACAAGGAGTAAAGAAGGGGACTGAGAACGCAGTCTTGCGGAGCACTAGTGTTGAAGATTATCCTGGAGGATGATTTGTCCCCTGTCCCCTGTCCCCTGGGGTCTGTTGGTCAGGAAGTCAAGGATCCAGTTGCAGAGATGAGTGCTGACACCAAGTCTCGTGAGTTTGGTGATGTTTGGATGGTATATTCAAGTTCAAGTTAACTGTAGTGTAACTTAATTTCAAATATGAAAAATATATTTGCTGTTCAGAAATAATAATGTCCTTGCACTCAGACATTATAGAATAGATTTTACATGTCTGAATAAGTAATTCATGGACTGGGTGATTTTTACTTTAGTTTTGCATCATTTACTGTCCTTAGAGTATTTTTATTTAGAAAAATAAATCATTTATGTTTCTGTTCTAAATTATTTTTCAATAGGAGGCTCAGGAAAGCAACCTGGAAAAAGCGGAGCAGTTGTATTCCCTTATGTGTGCTGCTGCAGATAAGGTTTGTCTCACTTCAATGGATTATTTGTCGTACAGTTTAAATTACAAATATGATTCAGCCTCGGCGCAGAAACAAACCCTTCTGTCCATCTGCACCAACCATCAACCGTCCTTTTACACCAAACCGGCATTCATATATTTTTAATCACCCCACACATTCTTTCAGTTTAGTTTAGAGATACTGCATGGAAACAGCCCATTCGGTTCGCTGAGTCCGCGCCGACCAGTGATCCCCGCACACTAACACTATCCCACACAACGGGGACAATTTACAATTTTACCAAGCCAATTAGCCTGCAAACCTATACCTGCACGAGTGTGGGAGTCCCGGAGAAAACCCAAGCAGGTCACGGGGAGAACGTACAAACTCAGTACAGACGGCACCTGTGGTCATTATCAAACCCAGGTCTCTGGTGTTGTTACCCACCTGCCCACCTGCACATCTTTGGTATGTGGCAAGACAATGGACCATCCAGAAGAAAAGCCGTGCAGCTGCGGGGGGGGGGGGGGGGGAATGTGCATATTCCATACGGACAGCACCGGAGGTCAAGGTTGAACCTGAACATGGTGCAGTGTGGCAGTGGCTCTACTAGCTGTGCTGTCGTTCTTGAAGAAAATACTTTACTGATTTGATATGCAAAATGTTATGTTATCATTTGCACAAAGAAAGTTGTGGAGGTCATGTTATTTCACGGAAAGGGAGCACCATACATGTAGAATCCTACGTACATGTCTGTGGTGCTTGTCCAGCTTTTACTTATTTATTCCTTGGTAAGAAAAACAACTAATTGCTTTTCTAATTTGGTTCTTTTAATACACATTGACCGATACAATATTCATGCATGCTTAATATATTGAAATAAAAAATCACGTTCCTGATACTTAGCATATTGCACATGTGGAGCTCCAAACTTTACACACTCATTGCTTCCTTTGACAAGCTCATAAAATGGTGCCAGAATGTTTCAATGGAAAGATGCAAAATGCGCTCTCATCAAACGCTAACCTAAAGTTATTTTACCCAATTCAGCTGCAGTAAAATCAACTTTCTCCTGTCTAGTTTCTGAGGCAACCGAAGAATAGATATTTACATTTTTTTTTTAAAAGATGCAAATCAAACAATAATTCCTGCATCCTTCGAGGTTTTTGGAGGGAGTTGAGGGGTGGTATCAATCTTCAGAATATACATAAAGATCAACCTGGCTTTTTCTCTCTTCAGATACCAATGGGCCTTGAATATAAAATACAGTCTTGAAAATAAAATTGGTTTGATTTCCAGCATAATTTAACTTTTATAATTTACATCCTTTCATGCGAGCTAATTAAGATTATTACTGTTGGTATAACAAAAAACTGTTCAGAAATCTGCAATAAATGAGTAATGTCATTTCAATTTTCCTCTGCAGCATATGTTGGGAGATGGTGAGAACACCAAAATGCATGTGGCTGAGTTGGAGGATGAAGTGAAGACATTGAAGAAGATCAACAGAGACTTGTATGATTTTTCAGTGCAAGTTCTGACAAAACAGACATAAGTAAAAGGGATGAAGGGAGCAAATACTGCAAATTGTGAGGCACTCAGTGTTAAACGTTAGTATTATATCAGCCTCACCTATGTAAAATGAATTGGTATGCTCGAACATTTCCAACTGTGCCCTATTTATACAAGTCTGTTTCATTTGAATTATTTGTGCTGAGCTTTCAGGGGTCAGAGATGTTTGTCTCCTACACTTCTTCCCATTTGCACAGTCAGGTCCACTTAAGTCAGGTATTTCTTGAGCTGCTTTTAAATTGTCCACATGGGCTTGTTAGCTTTATTGAATCCTAATAGATCTGATACCAGGAGTGGCAGAATGTAATCGTGCCAGATTTTTTCAATCTTGACGTGAAGGGGCCAATTAATATTTGGTCTGCTGAGGATGTTTCTTTTTTTTTTTGCAGGAGGTATTGCATTTATTTTCTATTTTTCTTTGCGTTTGAGTCTCTGTTTGCAAACGTAACAGCCTTACAGACATAGACTATGCATGGCCCTACATGCTGGTAAAAGCAGCTCTGTTTGCACATGGTTTTATTTCTGAATCCTGAAGAACCAAGTTCCCTTTTCGAGTCGAGATTTATTATATCAAATACTTACGATTCACTCGAACATGGACTTAAAGCTTACTATAGTCGTTAAGCCATGGCAGACCTCAAAGACTCAAAGCTCAGACATTTAGAATTTCTAGTTTTCTGCAGTGTGGGAGGCAATGGGTCATTTCTATTGTGATTGTGCCAAAGGCCTGAGTTTTATATTCAATGTACAATAAACATCTTCAGTCTTAATTAATAGTACTCATTCCATAACATAGACCAACATCTAGTTGTTGGACGTCACCGGACGGCATATTTATTAACCTTTGTGTGCGAGGTGCTCCTGTTAGTAAATCATGCAAAAATTCAAAATGAATGCTTAGTGGCTTCCCCTGTTCCCCCTGGGCAAGTTGCCCTTTATTTCCCAATTGCACAGAGGTGTAGAGAGGAACTTCAGATGCTGGTTGACAGCCACGATAGACAGCTAATGCTGGAGTAACTCTGCGGGTCAGGCAGCATCTTTGGGGGAAAGGAATAGGTGACGTTTCGGGTCGAGACCCTTTTTTAGAGTTTGAATGACCCGCTGCTTGCAGGTAAAGATGCTGCGTGACCTGCTGAGTTACTCCAGCATTTTGTGTACTTCGCAGCTGCAGAGATACAGTGGTGAAACAGGCCTTTTGGCCCAACGAGTCCACGCCGACCAGCGGTCACCCCATACACTACTCTATCCGACACAATAAGGACAAATTTTACCGAAGCCAATTAACCTACAAACTTGTTCCTCTTTGGTGTATGGGTGGAAACTGGAGCATCCAGAGAAAACCCACGCAGTTACAGGGAGAACGTGCAAACTTGTATAGACAGTACCTGAAGTCTGGATAAAACCCGAGTCTGACGCTGTAAGGCAGCAGCTCTACCACTGCGCCGCCCACATCCCATGTTTATGCATTTCCTAACAGCGGTCCACAGCCTAGGCATTTCGGATTGTAATGTTGATGTAGTTACTGAACGGTCTAATGTGACCATGTGGTACTGTTGTCACATTTTGATTTGCCATTGCCAGAGCATTTGGTTGATAAGTTTTTTTTCCTTGTTTAAAAATTTAAAATTTTAAAGGTGATTATAAGGGGAAGTGTTCTTTTTGTTTACAATGGTTGATATATGGAATAAACTACCAGAGGAGGGGTCAGATACAATGACTACGTAGTTGTGGAAAAGCTTGAATAAGTAAGGTGAGACCAGATTTGCAAGGAATCGGACCAATGCAAGCGAGATCACCGATGTTAAAGGTGAAGCCATGGTTAAGGACAAAGGAAAGGTCAGATGCAATGGTGTGGAAAGCTTCATCGCAACAAACATGTGGCTCTAGAGAAACAGAGAATTGAATGTAGTCCTAACAGAAAGAGGTGCAATCACCATAACTGTGGGAGTATGGGGGCTTGTAATGGGTATTGGTCATTAGCTTATCCTCAGACATGGGAAAATACAGGTCAGGAAAGGCAAAAATCAGTAAACCATAAGAAAATGAGAGAAAAATGAAAATTTGCAGGAAGGTTGATGAGATTTTCAGTAGTGGGGCACATATCCCACCAGGAGATAGGTGTAAGTTTCCAAGATGTACTTAGATTTAACATGGATTATGACATCTATGGAAAGCCCATTAACACTGTTCACATTGAACTATCTTGTATCCTGTAGATAGCTTGTAATTATTTTTTATGACTTATGTGATGTGTCCGACCAACTCATGGATGGAGACATTACTTGACTCATTCACATCGTTATTAGCTGAAAAGTTGGGTTATCTTATATGGTGGATAGTTTCATTAATTTCGTTTATTGTCACATGTGAAAAGCTTTTAGTTGCATGCTATCCAGTCAGCGGAAATAATACATGATTACAATCAAGCCATCCACAGTCAGGATAAAGGGAATAATAAGGGGATAAAGGGGATGCCAAATATATTGCCTAATAAGATTATTACTCCTGCAAGATTTATTTATTTAGGTGTCTCGACATTTAATAATCTAAAATTGAATTTTAACCTTTCCACTGAAATAAGATGATTTGTCATATCATGGTGAAATTGACACAACAAGTGAAAGGCCTGGATAGAGTGGATGTGGAGAGGATGTTTCCACTAGTGGGAGAGTCTAGGACCAGCCTCAGAATAAAAGGACGCACCCTTAGAAAGGAGATGAGGAGGAATTTCTTTAGTCAGAGGATGGTTAATCTGTGAAATTTATTGCCACAGGTGGCTGTGATTTATTATTAGGACTGGATGTTACAATCCCTAAGATTTCACTACAATTGACATTCTTGGGTATGACCACTAGGTGAATTTTGCTAACAATCAGACACATCTTCAGTTGTGTACCTCAACGTCACTGCGTGTTTTCGGCCTTTTATCATAAGACACCCTCAGTTGAGGCAGGCCCACCACAGGTTGATCAGACCTGGGTGTGTGTCTCATTGTTAGCTTCTAGATGGTCACGTGGAAGCCCAGACAACAACTTTCCTCTTCAGCCACAGCCAGTGACTGCTCCGTTCGGCGGCATTGGCAAGTTCTTTTATTGCCCTCTTTTGTGCCTGCCCTTTGACTCCTACTTCCCTCAGGAGCCTTGCGGTGGAACTGGCTACAAAGCCCCTACACCCCACCTCCACTGGACACAACCTTGCCCTCCAACCTCTCTCCTCTGCCTCTGCTGCAAGGTTTGAATATTGAAGCTTTTTCCTTTCATAAGCCTCGTCCACAGCCTCCTCCCATGGGACCGTCAGCTCAATGATGAAAACACAGCGACAGGAGTTGGACCAGAGAACGAGGTCTGGTCGCAGGTTGGTAACTGCGATTTCAACTGGGAACGAAAGTAATTGGGTATTGTTAAGGCAAAGACTGATAGATACTTAATTAGTAAGAGTGTCAAGCGTTATGGGGAGAAGGCAGGAGAATGGTTGAGAGGAAAAGATAGATCACCTATGATGGAGTGTACTCAATGGGCCGAATGGCCAAATTCTGCTCCTGGGAACTTATCACAGTTCATATTGTGTTGGATTTCTCACCAGACTAATTTTGATTTTACAGGCCCAGGAAGATGGTTCTATGGAAGCTGTACAGAATGCATGTTGAAACCCTTGAGTGCAGATTGAGGAAAGAAAATGACATCTATTTCATACTTTGCGGTTTGTGTAGAGCTGGTACCCAGATTGATTTCTATTAGTGAAGTGGACCTAAGATAAGGAACTTTGACAGATAATTGATGATGTGGAGCTAAATACACCGAAATCTGATTGCAGGTCTGTGAAGTAAATAGTGTCCCTTCATAACTGATCAGTGGCGATTTTTCATAATATATTTTGTCCCTTCTGTGGTCTTGAAAATATAACAGGTCATAAATTAAACAATGTGATTTATATTTATTTAGTTAGTGTTATACCACACATCCTATACCACGCTATCACTGATAATGTTTCTCCTTCCACACATGCTATCTGATCTGCTGAATATATCTCCACTTTTTTCAGTTCATATTTCCAGCTTTTTGCACCTCTTTTGGTTATTTATAGGAACCATATATATGACAGTGAATGTGCCGTATTCCCACCAGCAAGGAAATGTTTACAGCGGACACCAATTTTCTGAATCCTCTGAGACACTGGACTGCAGATGCAGGAATCTTGAGCAAAAACCCCCTGGAGGACACGATGTGTCAGGCAGCATCTGCGGAGGGAGATGCATTTTGGGTCATGACCCTCCTTCAGACTATCCATCTTTTATGCTTTCTGAATCCACTATGAGCTTGGTGTAGATTCCTAGTATTTTCTATATTATTAAGTTGCCTTTCATATAAATCCTTTTGTTGTGTTCGACTTGCTTCCCAAGTCTGCCAATCATTCCAGCTCAACGCTCTTGAAGTTGCATACAGGTGATGTAACATTGAGATGGTATTTTACTGCAACATAAGGAGATAGGATAAGCACAAATTACACTCTTCATCCTTCCCAAATAAAGGAAATGCCAACAGTTGATCAAAGAAAGTTGGTAGCTTTGTGATCTATGTAGCCCCCCAAATGCTCAAATGAGTGTTTTCCTTAATAGATCTCTCCCTGGAAATTGGCAGCACAAGGAGATGGGGATAAAGACAGCGTGCTTGACTTCAGTGACCGGGATATTACATCTAAAAGTCAGGAAGTCATGATGCAGCCTTCTAAGCATTGTGTGCACTTCTCATAATCTCATTACAGGAAGGATGTGGAGGCTTTGGAGAAGGTGCGGAAGAGACTAACTAGAGCAAGAATTTGCAAAATTTAAATAGTCTTAGTTTTCTTTTGGGTCAGTTTAGAGATACAGCGCGGATCAGACCCTTCGGCCCACCCAGTCCGCACCGACCAGCGATCCCTGCACACGAACGCTACCCTACACGCACTAGGGACAATTTTGCATTTATACCAAGCCAATTAACCTACAAACCTGTACGTCTTTGGAGTGTGGGAGGAGACCGAAGGTGAACATTTATTTAAATAGATTGATGAGCCTGGTTTAAATTGAGTTATTAATTCTGTATTTACCCATCTCCCATTTGTTAGCAAATGTTTCCAGTGTTAGTTGTCAGATCTGATAAACCCATCCTGTAAGATAGCCACGCTGTTTAATTTTTCACCAAACCAAGATTTTTTTTCTGTAATGCACAGAAATTATCCACAGACCACGTACATTTCAAGGTTTCACGGTCAGTTTATTGTCACATGTACCAATTAAGGTCCAGTGAAATTCGAATTGCCACACATCCATACTAAAAAAAATAGCAACACGACACGCAACTAGATAAAAGTTGACATAAACATCCACCACAGTGGATTCCCCACATTCCTCACTGTGACGGAAGGCAATAAGGTCCAATCTCCTTCCTTTTTATTCTCCCGCAGTCAGGGCAGGCGAACCACCTGCAGTCAGGGCGATCGAAGCTCCCGCGTCGGGGCGATCGAAACTCCCGCGTCGGGGTTGTCGAAACTCCCACGGCTTGGAGTCCCCGATGTCGGTCTCTATCCAGGGACCGCGGGCTCCCACGGTTAGAGACCCAAAGACGACCTCCGACAGGGATCGCGTACTCCGTGATGGTAAGTCTGCAGGCTCCCGCGAGGGAGCTCCTGGTCCATCTCCAGCAAAGGCCCCCAACTCCTCGATATCAGGCCGCAGTGCGGACGGAGATACGATACAGAAAAAATCGCATCTCCGTCGAGGCAAGAGATTAGAGAAAGTTACCCCCAACTCCCCTACCCCCCACATAAAACAAGCTAAAGAACACTTAAAAACATACGAAACAGACACAGAGAAGGAAAGGACAGACAGACTGTTGGCGAGGCAACCATTGCTGATGCCAACCGGTGAATATCCAAGGCAGAATCTCCCATATAGCATGTGTATCGAGATGTACATCGGGGGGGAAAACTTGCAGATGATACAGATTGCCAGAGCGTTCTTGAAGCCAATTTTTTGTCTCTGATTTTACAAAATGAATTATGGCTCGTTGGGGGTGGTATCAGATAATGCCTCTCCTTTATAGATTAGTAAATCCAGAAAAACCATCATCACACCATCACAAGAAAAAGTTCCAAATCAAATTCACATTTTGCCTGAGGAAGGTATTGAAGCTAATGGAATTGTAACAACTGGTAATCAAAAATAAATGACAACAATTAAAAGACAAGAGGCAATAGGTGCAGGAGTAGGCCATTCGGCCCTTCGAGCCACCACCGCCATTCAATGTAATCATGGCTGATCATCCCCAATCAGTACCCCGTTCTTGCCTTCTCCCCATATCCCCTGACTCCGCTATCTTTAAGAGCCCTATCTAGCTCTCTCTTGAAAGCATCCAGAGAACCGGCCTCCACCCCCCTCTGAGGCAGAGAATGCCACAGACTCACCACTCACATGTGTGTATATATTTATATATAGTATATGGACACACTGATCTGTTTTGTAGTAAATGCCTTCTATGTTCTGTGTGCTGATGCAAAGCAAGAATTACATTGTCCTATCAGGGACACATGACAATAAACTCACTTGAACTTGAACTCTCTGTGAGAAAAAGTGTTTCCATGTTACAGTTCTAAATTGCTTACTCTTTATTCTTAAACTGTGGCTCCTGGTTCTGGACTCCCCCAACATCGGGAACATGTTTCCTGCCTCTAGCGTGTCCAAGCCCTTAACAATCTTGAACAAAATCTAAACAAAAGACATTTGGGCAGGTGCATCGATAGGAGAGGTCTAGAGGGATAAGGGCCAAATGTGAGCAGGTAGGACTAGCATGGACGGGGCATTTAGATTGGGTAGAAAGGAACTGCAGATGCTGGAATATATCTAAGATAGACACAAAATGTTGGAGTAACTCAGCGGGTCAGGCAGCATTTCTGGAGAAAAAGGATGGGTGACATTTTGGGTCGGGGCCCTTCTTTAGACTGAAAGTATCAACTAGGTTGGCATAGGCAGTTGGGCCGAAGGGCCTGTTTCTGTGCTGTATGACTGACTGTAAGCCATGCACTAATTATATTGCACTGGGCAGTAAAACTTTAGCATAAAGTTTTACTGCCCAGTATTGTGTAGAAATTTGGTCTCCAAATCTGAGGAAAGACATTCTTGCCATAGAGGGGGTACAGAGAAGGTTCACCAGACTGATTCCTGGGATGTCAGGACTTTCATATGAGGAAAGACTGGATAGACTCAGCTTGTACTCACTAGAATTTAGAAGACTGAGGGGGGATCTTATAGAAACTTACAAAATTCTTAAGGGGTTGGACAGGCTAGATGCAGGAAGATTGTTCCCGATGTTGGGGAGGTCCAGAACAAGGGGTCACAGTCTAAGGATAAGGGGGAATTCCTTTAGGACCAAGAGGAGGAAAACATTTTTCACACAGAGTGCTGAGTCTCTGGAATTCTCTGCCACAGAAGGTAGTTGAGGCCAGTTCATTGGCTATATTTAAGAAGGAGTTAGTGGCCCTTGTGGCTAAAGAGATCAGGGGGTATGGAGAGAAGGGAGGTACAGGATACTGAGTTGGATGATCAGCCATGATCATATTGAATGGCGGTGCAGGCTCGAAGGGCCGAATGGCCTACTCCTGCATCTATTTTCTATTTTTTTATGTTTCACATCTTACCCATCTCTAGACAATGACTCCCCTGTCTGAAGAAGGGTGTTGACCCGAAACGTCACCTATTCCTTTTCTCCAAAGATGCTGTCTGACCCGCTGATTTACGCCAGCTTTTTGTGTCGGTTTAAACCAGCATCTGCAGTTCTTTCTGACACAATCCTTAGCATTATCTCTCCATCACTGTGTGGTGTACATCTTGCTAAATATATCACGAGACAAATGCGCACAGGGTCCCAATGCAAAGAACAGATTTTGCGGCTGCAGTTCGTGATTAAGAACTAAGTGTTCAAAATGTACTTTACCCCCACGAGCTATGAACCTTAAACAAATCCAAAGGCATTGGTCAATGTACTTTGGCCACGCCATTGGTCAGCAGGCTTGACTTCAGTGCACCATCAATGGTATACGACAACCTGCAGAGGACAGTGGTGCAGCGGTAGAGTTGCTGCCTTACAGCGCCAGAGTCCCGGATTAGATCCTGACTCTGGGGGCTGCCTGCACAGTGTTTGTACGTTCTCCTCGTGACCTGCGTGGATTTTCTTCGGGTGCTCCGGATTCCCTCCACACTCCAAAGACGTACAGGTTTGTCGGTTAAATTGTCTCTTGTGTGTGTGCGATAGTGTAAGTGTGCGGGGATCGTTGGTCGGCATGGACTCGGTGGGACGAAGGGCCTGTTTCCGCGCTGTATCTCTAAGTTAAACTGGACCAGATTTCATTGTGATTCATGACACAGTCATTCTGTAGTATGCACTCCACAAATTTACATAGATTTCTTTCTATGGACTCCCTTTGAAAGATAGAACAAATATATACTTAAAACATTGAACTGATCCAACATGAATTGTTAATTAAATGGGGTTGAAAGCAAAATTCTCCCTTTTCTACAAGTTGGATCCCCGCCAACACTACAAGCAAACTCATTTTACATAAATCAAAAAGCAGCAATATCTGAAATAAAAACAGAAAGAACTGGAGATCTTTTATCAACATGACCTGCTGGGAAATTTCCAGCATTTTATTTTAATTTTGTTTCATATTGATATGATTAAAATTGCCCAGCAATTTGAGTTAAGAACAGACTTTCATTGAAAGCAGTTCCATCAAGTTCTTAATTCTGCTTCCCTACTGTTTCACCATAGCTAAGTATTTTACCCACTTTAAGTATCTGATTATCTTTTGAATGTTGCTATTAAATCTATTTCCGTTAGGTTGTGCATTCCAAATTGGATCTCAATGTTAAAGAAATGTTGGCTTATTTCATCACTAATTCTTCTACCAATCACCAATCACTCGTGGTTCTTTACGCACTGCAAACTATCTAAACCAGGAATGATTTTGACCAAGTGTTTAAGAAGGAACTGCAGATGCTGGAAAATCGAAGGTAGACAAAAGTGCTGGAGAAACTCAGCGTGTGCAGCAGCATCTATGGAGCGAAGGAAATAGGCAACGTTTCGATAAAGATGTGCCAAAGGCACATTTTTAACGAAACATTGCCTATTTCCTTCGCTCCATAGATGCTGCTGCACCCGCTGAGTTTCTCCAACACTTTTGTCTACCTATGATTTTGACCAACCGTATCAAATTTCCTGGACCGTCTTTGGTCTGACAAGAAGACCTGACCAACAACAAGATCCGTACAGGCCATGCTTTCTAATTGAGCAAAGATTGAAGGAGATAAATACAAAATGCTGGAGTAACTCAGCGGGACAGGCAGCATCTCTGGAGAGAGGGAATGGGTGACGTTTTGGGTCGAGACCCTTTGGCTTGGGTACCAGCTGTGTGCAGAAAGGTTTTTGGAGTTGCTCATATTTTCAGATGGGGGTGGATAGTCAAGTCTTGAGGTAACAGAGAGCTGGATGATCATTACAATAGCAGTTTCAGTGCGTCAAGAGCATTGCTTTGCAAGTTACAAAAAAACATGGGAAGACCCAGTACTGGGCCAAAGATTTGTTCCGTATCAGATAGTGAGTAAGAAATGGGATTTGTAGTGGAGCCTGCAAGGCTTATTGAAAGGAAACCAACTTCCAGTCTTTCTCTTTTACAAGCATTTGTAACCTGTCAGCTTATTTTATCCATCAAATATCAGGGCAAAGTCTGGTTTTGACGGGATATGATTTATAAGAATATTGACTGCACAATAGGAAGGGTGCTGTTGAATACCTCTAAGTTAGTTAAATATAGTTGTCCTTTTCCACAACGTTCCTTGTTGAAATTGCACCTTATCGATTAGAATTATTTTTCACTCCTCTAAGTGTAATGCTGCTTGTATTTCCACAGCAGGGCACACACATATTTTCACCCGTCTATTGACCACTTTAGCAGATAACCATCAGGTAGTGTGCCCATGGCAATGATAAATCACGCAGCTCCTCCTCGATAAATACACACGGTAGGTTTAACAATACATATTCTGTGAACGTGGCGATCACACGCCCACCAAACTGTGTACTGATTTTTGTTTACTAATCGAAATGCAGCTCATCACAGCCATCAGCCGAAGAGCTCTGGCAATCGACACTCATCACAACCTCATCAGCAGAATGAGATACAGCAGAGGGTGCTGTCTGGATTAAGCAAGAGGCAGTGATTGAAAGGTTTCTTCGCTGAATTGGGAGTCAATATTTAGATTCAGCTCCCACATTCAACATCCTACTAATTCAAATTTTAAAATAATAAGTCTACCTATAATTTATGGGGCATTTAACGTAAGCCATTGCTTGTGGTGAACGCACTACAAGACATAACAACGCGGCTCACTGTGGACGATTGGAACACAAATGGCTGAACAGAGTACCTTGACAAATCTATTTCGCTTTATATTGAGAGGAATTGCCGTTCTCCACTCCTGTCAGTGTGCATTAGCAAGGTTAGTTGAGATGGAGCCCGGGCGGCCTTGAGCAGAATACTGATTTTGGTGTCAAATAAACTATTTTCTCTACAGCCCAAAGCATTATGGTGATTTGTTATTGATATGAAATTGCTTTATATTCATGACTAATTGCAAAAAAACTACCACGGCACACATACAGTAATTTATTTAATTTCTTGTTTACCTTGGTCTTTGCTGAGCACATGAATTATCCATTTCAGTGTTCCTTCTCTACCCTCGAAGCCACACTGATGCTGATTTCTATTAGGATAGTCACATAGCCACTTACTACTTGCCAAAGTTTCACAAGTCATAGGAGCAGAATTAGCCCATCAAGTCTACTCCACCTTTCAATCATGGCTGATCTATCTTTTCCTCTCAGCACCATTCTCCTGCCTTCTCCCCACAGCCTTTGACACCCTTACTAATCAAAAATCTGTCAATCTCTATCTTAAATATAGTCCATGATTTGGCCTCCAGTGCCGTCTGTGGCAATGAATTCCACAGATTCACCACCCTCTGACAAAAGAAACATCGTCTTCGCATGCACTATCCAGGAGTTGCACTATTTGGGAAGATTAATCTTTTTTTAAACTCCAGTGAGTAGAGGCCCAGTGCTGACAAATGCTCATCATACGTTAATCCAGTCATTCCCGGGATCATTCTCTTAAACCTCCTTTGGACCCTCTACAATGCCATCACATCCTTCCTCAGATATGGACTATAAAACTGCTCACAATACTCCAAATGTGGTCTGACCAGTGCCTTATATGGCCTCAGCATTACATCCCAGTCTATTCTTTGAACCTTAGATCAGACACAGGAATTGGATCTCTGTACGGTTCAGTGTTACACTGCACAGGTGGAGCAATGGTAGGAGAACATAATTTCCTCTCCAAAAACCAAACTGCTGGAGCTTAATCAGATTGAAGAAGGTTCTTGGTCTGAAACATCATCTGTCCATTTCCCTCCACAGATGTTGCCTGACCTGCAAAGATATTCAGACAAGGGTCTGAGCTACTTCGCCCAACAGGTCCGCTCGGTTCGCACTAACCAACCTGATCTCCTGGTGGCCCAGCACTTCAACACCCCCTGCCATTCCGAATCTGATCTTTCTGTCCAATTTCAGGTAGTCCTTGCTTTCTCCCTCCTTCCCCTCCCCTTCCCAGCTCTCCCACAGCCTACTGTCTCTGTCCCTTCCTTTCTTCTTGCCCACCCCCGCCACCTCCACATCAGTTTGAAGAAAGGTCTCGACCCGCAATGTGACCTATTCCTTCACTCCAAAGATGCTGCCTCACCCAATGAGTTTCTCCATCATTTTTGTCCACATTCTGAGCTATAGAGAGAAGTTGAGCATGCTTGGATTTAATTCCTTGGTGTGTAGGAGGATGAGGGGGGCGATCTTATAGAGGTGTACAAAATCATGAGAGGAATAGATTGGGTAAACACACAGAGTCTCTTGCACAGTGTAGGGGAATAGAGAACCAGAGGACATAAGTTTAACGTGAGGAAGAAAAGATTTAATAGGAACTTAAGGGGTAACTTATTTACACAAAGGGTGGCGGGTGTATGGAACGAGCAGCCGGAGGGGGTAGTTGAGACAGGTTCTATAGCAATGTTTAAGAAACATTTAGACAGATCCATGGATAGGGCAGGTTTAGAGGGATACGGGCCAAATGCAGGCAGGTGGGACTAGTGTAGACGGGGCATGTTGATCGGTGTGGGCAAGTTGGGCCGGGCGGCCTGCTTCCATGCTGTGTGACTCTATCACTCTCTATAATTTATTTTTGCCAGATTAATTCAGTGGTGAACTCTCCAGGCGGGACGTAAGGAAATCGAAGACTGAAGCAGACTTTCTACCTCGTTACGTCAATTTGGTGCTGAGGGCTTGCTGTCAAAGATAGTGTCCTTCAGATGAGGTGTTAAGATATCATTAGCATACTGTAAGGATACAACTGGCAGTGTGTGAAGAGCAAATCAGTGTCCGCCCACAAACCGAGGGACATCTGAGTGAAAACCCATTTGCATAACAAGAACAATCACATTTCAGAAGCAATTGCACGTGGAGTACTTTGAGCTATCTTGAGAGGTGCTGCTAAATAAATACAAGTTTTTTTTAAGTAAATTATATACAGGTGACCTCCATTGGTGGCCTTTCATGCTAGGTAAATTTTCCCCTTGGGAATTTGCAAATTATTTCTCAAAAAATTGAGATGTGGAATAATATTAGTCGCCTTAAAATTGAAAAAAATGGAAGTAAATATATGTATTTTTTAATTTGTTTTTCTTGATGTATGCACAGATGATACGGTTTCATGTTGCAGAAAATTACTATAACAGGTCTACAGATGATGCCATCCCCCTGGCACGACACTCATCCCTGGAACACCTGGACAAGAAGGACAGGTGAGAATGTAAGAAACTCTGTACAGACGGTACCCATAGTCAGGATCGAACCAGGGTCATTGTGCTGCCCCTACCTAGAGTACATTATGCCTCCAGCTAATCTACTCCAGCTGCCGTTTTGGAATCCCTCCTCCCCTGTTTGCCAACCCACCCATATATGAGTAACAGCCCAAGACAACAACAATGCAGGCTCGCCGACCGCTTCGCCCAACACCTCTGCTCAGTTCACATTAACCAACCTGATCTCCCGGTGGCTCAGCTCTTCAGCTCCCTCTCCCATTCCGAATCAGACCTTTCTGTCCTGGCCAGAGTGAGTCCCACTGCAAAGTGGAGGAGTAGCACCTCATATTTCGCTTGGGCAGTTTACACCCCAGTGGTATGAATATTGACTTCTCCAATTTCAAGTAGTCCTTGCTTTCTTCCTCCTTCCCAGCTCTTCCACAGCCTACTGTCTCCGCCTCTTCCCTTTTCCCATCCCCCCACCCCCACATCAGTCTGAAGAAGGGTCTCAACCCAAAATGTCACCTATTCCTTCGCTCCATAGATGCTGCCTCACCCACTGAGTTTCTCCAGCATTTTTGTCTAACAACCCAAGAATGTTCAGTAGTACATTTCTGAAGAGTTTGGCAGTGACTTGGTAACCCATGAGAGAAACTGCTTTGACAAATAGCACATGTGTGTTTCAATTGATGCAAACCCCAGCTTCATTCACTGAAGAAGTGAAACAAATATTGTTGATTTAAACTCTTGCATTGCCCACTGGCATTGAAAAAACATGAAAGTGTCTGAATGTTAATTAAAGACAAGATTGGTATCGGTTACACTAATTCCCATAATTGATGGCCTTGTCAATATTCCCCCTTAAGCAAGATGGATAGCATTGTTTATTTTGCTGAAGAACAATGGAATTAGAGAAGTATTGGAGTTAACCTGTGGAAACCATTCAGTTATCTTTGTGTTGGGGCCATTTTGTCAACGTTTGGTGCAGTGGATGGCAAGCCATAACCAGGCCATTCTAACCAAATGGTAGAGGTCAATGAAGAAAATCTGCTGCTCGGTAAGAACAAGGTGACATGGTCATTATATCATCTCCTAAGGGTCGACACAATGGTGCAGCTGTAAACATGCTGCCTTACAGTGCCAGAGACCCGGGTTCGAACCTGACTACGGGTCCTGGGTCCATACGGAGTTAGTATGTTCTCCCTGTGACCACGTGGGTTTTCTTGGGGTGCTCTGATTTTCCTCCCACAGTAAAATGACGTGCAGGTTTGTAGGTAAATTGGCTTGGTATCATTGTAAATTGTCCCTAGTGTCTGTAGGATAGTGTAAATGTGCGGGGATCGCTGGTTGGCACCGACTCGGTGGGCCGAAAGACCAGCCTCCATGCTGCATCCGTAAACTCAACTAAAGTAAGAGGGTGCTGAACGTGTCTCGTACAAATGAAACTCTCAGGAATATTAAGGATTAATCTGAGTTTTACACTAAACTAAACCTAAAACTGAGCTGAATCGAAACTGAACTTTATATTCATCCAAAACATGGAACACTTGTGTCTTGTAAAGCCCTGCCTCCAGCTGGAAAACAGAGTGTAGTTTGTTTGACCAAGCGCAATAGCTGATTAACAGTGTTGCAGGGAGTTGACTTATTGTAAAGGGAGATGGAGTCTAAGTGCAACTCTGCTTTATAATAATTATAATTCAAAATGATTTTTATTGAAAACTGCAGTGGATTCAATCCAACTTTCTCCTACGTGTTGGAAGACAATGCTTCATCGGATGAACAGAATTATTCTGTTCCCCCTCCCCCTCACCCCACTCATTATCAACAACACCACAGTCACATCTGTGGAGTCTTTTAAGTTCGTAGGAACTATCATCTCCAAGGACCTTAAGTGGGGGGGCTCACATCGACTCCACAGTCAAAAAGGCACAACAGAGGAAGCACAATCTGCCACAGGCAATGATGGTCCAATTCTACACGGCCATCGTAGAGCCTGTTCTCACCTTCTCCATCATGGTCTGGTTTGGCTCAGCCGCCAAGCACGACATCTGGAGGCTGCAGCGAATCGTCCGATCAGCAGAGAAGATTATTGGCTCCAACCTTCCCTCCATTGATGAACTGTACACTGCAAGGGCCAGGAAGCGAGCGGGCAAGATCATCTCTGACCCCTCTCACCCTGGCCACAAATTCTTTGAATCACTTCCCTCTGGAAGGCGACTCCGGACTGTCAAAGCTGCTACAGCCAGGCATAAAAACAGTTTTTATCCACGAGTAGTTGCTCTACTCAACAGCCAAAAATTTGTAGCCTCCCTTTGATCTGGTATTTTGTTGGTTCACATGCTTGTTTTATCATTAATCTCTTATTATTATTATTATTAATGTTTAGTGTTTTCTGAGTCGTTCGTAACTGTCACTGTATGTCATGTTGTGGGCGGAGCACCAAGGCAAATTCCTTGTACGTGAATACTTGGCCAATAAACTTACTTACTTGCTTACTTACTTATTCATCTGGACTCTTCCACAATTTAGGATCGTTCCATGTAGGATTCAGTAAATCAATGGGAACACATTTTTGATCCCATTGCTGCCATTATGATTGAGAGTGTTCACTGTCTTCAGCCGTGCAACAATCCTGGTGTATCTCCTCGGGGCTGCTCGTTTTCACTGCCATAACATTGCCAGAAGTGCATTAGGAACTCAATTTAAATGTGTAAATGGGGATTATTTCTCATCTTCTGTGAAGTTAGAGGGCACAACAGTCCATGAAGCTCCATGAAAATTTAGTATTTCCGAAGGCTACTAAGGCAAGTCTGCAAACTCTAGCCTCCTTAAATTAAAAATGAAGTTACCATATGATTAAATATTTAGAGCATGGTGCATGTAACATGAGAAACCACACTAACCAGTATTGAAATTATTAAGGAAAAAAAAATGTGTTCGCTACATTTAATTGGTAATGCATCTTGCATTGGAAGTATTCTGTTAAAATTCTTCAGAGACCATCTGTGTCTGAAGAACAAGATTACAGAGGATGTTTGCTGCTGTTTGTCATGCAGGGGACACTCAGTAATTGCTGTTTATACTGTAAAGTCATTGAGTTTGCAATTACATAATGACTCCTGGTAAACCCATGAAATCTCAATGCCTGCTGTTTCAGCACTGATGTAGTTTGAATATGTAAACGCAACAAATTTTAAAATGTATCCCAAGTGCCAAAAGTCACTGGTGGAGTTTATTGACTTAATATATCCTTCAAGGAATGCCCTTGTACCTGTATATCCTACGGAGCTACGTGTTTAAAAAAAAAAATTCCTCTTCAATTCTCTAAAAGGAGTGGAGCAGTAGAGTTGCTGCTTTACAGCGCCACAGACCCAGGTTCAATCTATACGGAGTTTCTCCCTGGGACCGCGTGTATTTTCTCCGGGTGCTCTGCTTTCCTCTCACATTCCAAAGACGTGCAGGTCGGTGGTTTAATTGGCTTCTGTAAATTGTCCCCAGTGTGTAGGACACAACTAATTTACAGGTGATCGTTGGTCGGCACAGACTCAGCGGGACGAAGGGTAAGGACCTTCAATAACTTGTCCAAGAGACTACCCTTTATGAATAATGAATGCTGACATATCTATCGACTGTGAAGGGCATCGCGGCCAAACTTGATGGGGATGCCAGGAGGCCAAGCAAACATTGCCCAAACGTGATCGTAAATCAGTGTCCATTCAACAGGAAGTGTTCAAAGGGAATTTAATGAGTATTCTGATTATGGACACAAAATGCTGGAGTAACTCAGCGGGACAGGCAGCATATCTGGATGGAAGGAATGGGTGACGTTTTGGGTTGAGACCCTTCTTCAGAGAGACAGCAGTATAAAGAAAGGTCTTGACCCGAATCGTCGCCCACTCCTTCTCTCCAGAGATGCTGCCTGTCCCGCTGAGTTACTCCAGCATTTTGTGTCTATCTTCGGTGTAAACCAGCATCTACACATCCTCAGCATTCTGATTAAGTAGGTTTACAGCAACAAAAGAAAAAGGGAGAGAAAATAGGTGAAAATCAAGAACTCTTTGGACATAGCTACTTCCCCACAGCCATCAGGCTATTAAACTTGGCTCGGACAAAACTCTGAACATTAATACCCCTCCATCTATTATTTGCACTTTATCAATTTATTCATTCATGTGTGTATTTACGTATTTAATTGTAGTCAATGCCTACTATGTTTTGTTGTGCTATGCAAAGAAAGAATTTCATTGTCCTGTCAGGGACACATGACAATAAACTCTTTTGACTCTTTTTTGACTTTTGACTCTTTTGACTCTTTGACATGAAGACATCCGGGTTGGATAATGTTGTGACAGTAGACAATAGACAATAGGGGCAGGAGTGGGCCATTCGGCCCTTCGAGCCAGCACCGCCATTCAATGTGATCATGGCTGATCATCCCCAATCGGCACCCCGTTCCTGCCTTCTCCCCATATCCCCTGACTCCGCTATTTTTACAAACACCCAACAGAGCCACACTCCTGGAAGCCTTGAGGATTACAGGAAGATAGAGGGGTGAAATTAAAAATTAAGGCAAAGAGAGTTCATGACAAAAATTGACAGGTAAAACCAGGAAGAAAATCCTGGATTTATTTACAAACACTGTACTAAAAAGGAAAACTATCAAATATATTTTTGACTAGAAATAAAAATGGTAACTCATGTGTGGATGTGATATAGGGCATAATTCTCTATGCATATTTCACCACTGTCTTAAAGGAAGAGTCGTAATGGTACAGACAGTGACATTATAGAGATGGAAGCTTATACATTGGAAATAATAGAGAGAGTTCCTGATCTCCCATCTACCTCATTGGAGACCTCTGAACTATCTTTAATCGGACTTAATCTTGCAGTCAATGTTAAACCCTTTTTCCTGTATTCATACACACTACATGGCTTGATTGTAATCATGTACTGTCTCTCCTTGACTAGATAGCTTGCAAAAAAAAGTGTTTCACTGTGCCTCGTTACACGTGACAATAATAAACTAAACTACAAGATTCAAGTGAGTTTATTGTCATGTGTCCCTGATAGGACAATTAAATTCTTGCTTTCCTTCAGCACAACAGAATATGGCAGGCATGAATACCGAACAGATCAGTGTGTCCATATACCATTATATGAATATATACACACATGAATAAATAAACAGATAAAGTGCAAATAAACAGATAATGGTCTATTCATGTTCAGAGTTTTGTTTGAGTTGAGTTTAATAGCCTGATGGCTGTGGGGAAGTAGCTATTCCTGAACCTGGACGTTGCAGTCTTCAGGCTCCTGTACCTTCTACCTAAAGGTAGCGGGGAGATGAGTGTGTGGCCAGGATGGTGTTGGTCCTTGATGATGCTGCCAGCCTTTTTGAGGCGGAGCCTGAGATAGATCCCCTCGATTGCAGGGAGGTCAGAGCCGATGATGGACTGAACTAAAAACTAACCTAAACTAATGAATGTAAATGGCGAGAGAGAGGGGGGGGGGGGAAATATTTTGTTACTATTTATTATACTTCGCATATCACCAGACTATTTCATCTCTTAAGACGAAAAAGCCAAACCGTTCAGGTGTGTAATCCTGTAACATCGTTATTGCCCTTCACTGGACACCATCTGGTTTTCTCCTTTCCCTCATTAATGCACTAGGACTAGGTCTTCATTTCAGTCAAAGGCAGCTGGGTTTTTGAGAGAGAAGAGGAGGAATTGAGTGTTACTATTTCCTTGTGTAATATTGGGAAGGCATGGACAGTTGGTAAAATAAACTAAAATAACACACAAATAAAATAATACACTAGAACAAACAGAGTTGCCTGTCAAAATCTGGTAAGTGGCACGACTTTAGTTACCCCTTTTGTTACCTCCCCCCCATCCCCCCCGATGTGTATAAAAGACCCAAATCTAAGCTGTGGTCAAACACTTGGTCGAACAATTCTTTACATCCTGGACGTGAAGCATATTTCACCAGCCATTGATCTTCCAATGCGTGTCGCCAAGATGTAAGTGATAATGATCACCTTCTGATTCAACGACCAGTGATAATAGCAAATGCGCAGCAGGTTAGAATTTGAAAACTCTGCATCTTGCTCGTTCAACTGATTTTAATTCAAGGTTGGATTTTATTGAAGCTTAAACCCAATTGTAATTAGATGTCCTTGTTGCCGATTGAATACACTGTGAGATCACACAAGGTTAAAATTGTAACTGGGACTCGAGTGGCAAACCATGGGCGACAAATGCGACAGGACCCTGGCTGTTACTTCCCGGGGACTAATTTGATTAGACATCTACTTGTCCTTTTTTGTTAGCGAGCGCTGGATTGTTTGTGATGCTGAGTGGCAGGGTGTTCTCAGTTCAGATTTATTTTATTGTCACGTGTACCGCGGTACAGTGAAAAGCTTTTGTCGCATCCTAACCAGTCGGCAGAAGAAAATACATGATTACAATCGTGCCATTTACAGTGTATAGATACGTGATAAGGGAATAACGTTTAGTACAAGGTCAAGCAAAGTCCGATCAAGGGTAGTCCGAGGGTCACCAAAGAGGTAGATAATAGTTTAGCACTGCTCTCTGGTTGTGGTGGGATGACTCAGTTGCCTGATAACAGCTGAGATGAAACTGTCCATGAATCTGGAGGTGTGCGTTTTTACACTTCTGTTCCTTTTGCCTGATGGGAGAGGGGAGAAGAGGGAGTGATCAGGCTGCTAGTAACGGAGCAGTGCATTCAGTCATACAGCGAGGAAAGAGGCCCTTCAGCCCAACTCATCCATGCCAATGAGGGGGGGCGGCCTTCGGCTTCACACACACACACACTAACCACCCCCACCAC
Source organism: Okamejei kenojei (assembly GCA_035221665.1). Lineage (NCBI taxonomy): Eukaryota > Metazoa > Chordata > Chondrichthyes > Rajiformes > Rajidae > Okamejei > Okamejei kenojei. The sequence goes on along the minus strand of CM069158.1, from coordinate 33,136,498 downwards.
ACACACACTAACCACCCCCCTTGATATTAAATTAATATTGTTAGTTCGCTCCTTTTACCCCATCCCCCACCCTATCCACTCACACATAGCCCCCAACTCATGGGCGCAGGGAGAGAGGGCAGGGGCAGAGGGAGGGCAGGGGGCAGAGTTATATGTTCCCCTCTCATCCCTGTGCCCCCACTTGGATTTGTACCAATTTCTGCACTTATGCCTTCCCCCCCTTCCTCTGCCACCTATATCCCTTCTGGCTTCACAATTCACACCTCTTCTGCCTTTGTCTTTTCATCTCAGGCCTTTGTCCAATATCTACCCATCAACTCCCCCCTCAGTTGTATCCACCCATTGCTTGCCAGGCTTTGCCCTGCCCCCAGGGGCGGAAAACCCGGGGGGGGGGGCCAGAGGGGACACGTCCCCTCCGTGTTTTGAGAGGTGGGGGAAATCCCGCCCCAAGTTTTTGTGATCCGGATTTTAAAATCTCCGCTTTCTGCGAGACGGTGGAGGTGGGACTGCTGATCGAGGGCGCCGATTGGACGAGAGAGACGTCGGTCAGCAGGCAATGGGGGTGGGACATGATGTGGGTGAGTGTGCGCATGCGCATGTGTGGGTAAGTGCGCGCGCGGCGCCAAAAAATTGTGTCCCCCGTCCCCTCCATGTTTTGATAGCGAGTTCCGCTCTTGCCTGTCCCCACCTCTCTTCCAGCTCTCTCCCCCCTCCACCACAATCAGTCTGAAGAAGTGTCCCGAACCGAAACTTCACCTATCTGTGTTCTCCAGAGATGCTACCTGACCCGCTGAGTTACTCCAGCACTTTTGGCCTATGGTCACTGTTGTAGGGAATGCGGCAGCCAACTGATGCTGAGCAAGCTGCCAGAAACAACCCCATCATAATGACAGACCTTCACTTTTACTAACTTTGCTCGACAGATGAATATTGAGCAGAGCTGCATGTATATCTTGGCTGCTTTTCCCATGGCATTGTTTTTGTCCATTAAGGAAGCAGCAAAGGCTCCATTTGGCTTTGTGCGTGGGAGATAGTGCATCATGAATTTGACTTTATTTTTGAAGGAGTGACCAAGAAGGTCAATGAGGACTGGGCTGTAGACATAGTCAATATCAAAGATCCTATAGTGGAACAGGATAGACCACTCCTTCTAAATGCAATGGGCTGACGTGTAGTACGCAACGGAGAGGAACGTGGGCCTTTTTTTCATCCATTTCAGTAACCCGACCCGACCCCACCCGACTCACAGTGTAATCAACGTTGTGGGGGAACAGTTTGTGTTAATCAATTATAATTCTGAAAATGAGGAGAAGATTTTTACCAAAGATCTTTTATTTTTACGAGGATGTTTCCGTAACCGGCTTCCGTCTCCGCACTAGTATCTTTGCTCCGCTACGGGATCTTTGGTGCGGAGACGGAAGCCGGTTACGGAAATGGGGCTGAAAAGTACCCGTGAATCTGCCCATGACCGTACTACGTCTTTTTCGTCGAGTGGACTATCTTGCTCGCTGTAGGATCTTTGGTCTATATGGACTTCTGCTTCAACTTTGGTAAGGTTCCACATGTAGGTTACTCTGTAAGGCTAGGTTGCATGGGATCCAGGGAGAGCTAGCTAATAGAATACATGATGGCATGAAACAGTGATGGTGGACTTTAGGCCTGTGACTATTGTTGAGTTACAGAGGTGGTTGTTGGTCCCATTGTTGTATGCCATATATATCGTTTATTTGGGTAAGAATGTACAAGCCTTGGTTAGTAAGAATTTAAATGACATTAAAATAGGTTTAGAGGGATATGCTTTAAATGAGAGCACAGATGAGTATCGCAGTTGGCATGGATGAGTTGGGCCGAAGGGCCTGTTTCCTTGCTGTATGACTGTATGCGCTGCTCCGTTAATAGCAGCCTTAAGGATAGAGTCATGCAGCATGGGAACAGGCCCTTTAGCCCAACTAGCCCATGCTGTTCAAGATGCCCCAACTACACTAGTCCCAGTTGCCCGCAATTGGCCCATTTCCCTCTAAACCTTTCCTATCCATGTACCTGTGCAAATGTCTTTTAAAGGCATGGGTGATGTTTTGGGTCGAGGCCCTTCTTTAGGCTGAGAGTCAGGGGAGAGGAAGACACAGAGAAAAGGAATTGTAAGGTGTGAAAACGAGACATTAAAGAGGATGCGGATCAAGGAAAATGTAGACTAGATCATTGTCAGTGAGAAGAAGCGAAAATGAAGCATGCAGAGATAAAATGTTATCAGGGGGACAGTCAAACTGGTTGGAGAACTAGGAAGTAGGAGGGATGGAGAGAGTGGGGAAGCAAGGGTTACTTGAATTTAGAGACGTCAATATTCATACCACTGGGGTGTAAGCTGCCCAAGCGACATAGGAGATGCTGTTCCTCCAATTTGCGTTGGGCCTCACTCTGACAGTGGAGGAGGCCCAGGACAGAAAGGTCAGTATAGGAATGGGAGAAGGGGAAGTGTTTAGCAACCGGGAGATCAGGTAGGTTTAGGTGGACTGAGCAGAGGTGATCGGCGAAACGATCACCGATCCTGTGCTTGGTCTCGCTGATATATACCGATATATACCACACCTGCACTAGCGGATACAGTAGATGAGGTTGGAGGAGCTGCAACTGAACCTCTGCCTCACCTGAAAAGACCGTCGGAGTCATTGGATGTAATCAACTCCGTTCAAGGACCTCCTCCCTTGATTATGTGCAAGGACCCCGACAGTCTTTTCTGTCTGTAGAAGGGTCTCGACCTGAAACAACACCCATTCCTTCTATCCAGAGATTCTGCCTGTCCCACTGTTACTCCAGCATTTTGTGTCTATCTTTGATGTAAACCAGCATCTGCAGTTCCTTCCTACAAATATTGTATTTGTAGGAAGGAATATTTTCTTTCCTACAAATACAGAAATACAGAATATTTTTTAAATATTGTTATAGTACCTGCTTCAACTACCTCCTCTGGCAGCTCGTTCCATATACCCGCCACCCTCTGTATGAAAACGTCGTCCTTCGGGTTCCTTTTAAATCTTTCCCCGCCTCACCTTAAACCTATGTCCTCTGGTTCGTGATTCCTGCGTATCTACCCTATCTATTCCACTCATGATCCTATGCACTCCAAGGAATAAAGTCCTAGACTGCCCAACCTCGCACTTTAGCTCAGGCCCTCAAGTCCTGGCAACATCTTCATAAACCCAGTTGATCCTAGATCTGTAAGTTCTTCACAGAATTCCAATTGAATTGGCTGGATATAACATGCTTTCGACTTCCAACATGCAGTGGCTTGCAAAAGTATTCATACCCCTTGAACTTTTTCACATTTTGTCACGTTACAACCACAAACGTAAATGTATTTTATTGAGATTTTATGTGATAGACCAACACAAAGTGGCGCATAATTGTGAAGTGGAAGGAAAATGATACATGGTTTTCAAATTTTATTACAAATAAAAAACTGAAAAGTGTGGCGTGCAAAAGTATTCAGCCCCCTTTACTCTGATACCCCCAAATAAAATCCAGTGCAACCAATTGCCTTCAGAAAGTCACCTAATTAGTAAATAGAGTCCACTTGTGTGTAATCTAATCTCAGTATAAATATAACTGTTCTGTGAAAGCCTCAGAGGTTTGTTAGAGAATATTAGTGAACAAACAGTATCATGAAGCCCAAGGAACACACCAGACAGGTCAGGGATAAAGGTGTGGAGAAGTTTAAAGCAGGGTTAGGTTATAAAAAAATATCCCAAGCTTTGAACGTCTCACGGAGCACTGTTCAATCCATCATCCGAAAATGGAAAGAGTATGGCACAACTGGAAACCTACCAAGACATGGCCGTCCACCTAAACTGACAGGCCAGGCAAGGAGAGCATTGATCAGAGAAGCAGCCAAGAGGTCCATGGTAACTCTGGATGAGCTACAGAGATCCACAGCTCAGGTGGGAGAATCTGTCCATAGGACAACTATTAGTCGTGCACTCCACAAATCGGGCCTTTATGGAAGAGTGGCAAGAAGAAAGCCATTGTTGAAACAAAGCCATAAGAAGTCCCGTTTGCAGTTTGCCAAAAGCCATGTGGGGGACACAGCAAATATGTGGAGGAAGGTGTTCTGGTCTGATGAGACCAAAATTGAAGTTTTTAGCCTAAATGCAAAACGCTATGTGTGGCGGAAAACTAACACTGCACATCACCCTGAACACACCATCCCCACTGTGAAACATGGTGGTGGCAGCATCATGCTGTGTGGATGCTTTTCTTCAGCAGGGACAGGGAAGCTGGTCAGAGTTGATGGGAAGATGGATGGAGCCACATACAGGGCAATCTTGGAAGAAAACCTGTTAGTCTGCAAAAGACTTGAGACTGGGGCAGAGGTTCACCTTCCAGCAGGACAATGACCCTAAACATACAGCCAGAGCTACAATGGAATGGTTTAGATCAAAGCATATTCATGTGTTAGAATGGCCCAGTCAAAGTCCAGACCTAAGTCCAATTGAGAATCTCTGGCAAGACTTGAAAATTGCTGTTCACAAATGCTCTCCATCCAATCTGACTGAGCTTAAGCTATTTTGCAAAGAAGAATGGGCAAAGATTTCAGTCTCTAGATGTGCAAAGCTGGTAGAGACATACCCCAAAAGACTTGCAGCTGTAATTGCAGTGAAAGGTGGTTCTACAAAGTATTGACTCGGGGGGGCTGAATACTTTTGCACACCACACTTTTCAGTTTTTTATTTGTAATAAAATTCGGAAACCATGTATCATTTTCCTTCCACTTCACAATTATGCACCACTTTATGTTGGTCTATCACATAAAATCCCAATAAAATACATTTACGTTTGTGGTTGTAACTTGACAAAATGTGGAAAAGTTCAAGGGGTATGAATACTTTTGCAAGCCACTGTATATAATGAATCCATATAGAGTATTTTGTTGTGTCAGACCCAGGGCCGGATTTACGTATAAGCTTTACAAGCTTAAGCCTAGGTCCTCCAGATCTAGGGGGGCCTTGGCAGGGCCGTATTTACCTACAGGCCTCAGAGGTTGAAGCCTAGGGCCTCAAAATCTAGGGGGCCTCCGGCCAAGGTGTTTTTTTTCCCAGAGTAAAAAAAAATCCAGAGGAAAAAAAAATTGGAGCGCTATCAGCCTTTCCACTTTGACGGAAATTACCCAAAATTCTGGTTCCGGCCGCTGGAAGTTTTGGGGAAAAGAAATTGCGACCATCAACGCCTGCGCAGTTGGGGGAAGCCGGTGACGCGGTAGCGATGCAAAATGATGCTGTCTCTCTGTGCGTGCACAGTGGGCCGGGGCGGATTCAGATCTCCATTTGCACTCCACACAATCACCTCGATGCCTCGTGTCCACTCCAGATAAGTAGTGGAATATTGCGTTGCAGGAGTGCCCGTTTCTCCCTGCTGCGGTGTCTGGGGCGCAGAGTCGGAGCCTCGCTGTGTGGGAGGGTGAGAGAGGGGGATGGAGGGAGGGAGAGAGGGGGGATGTGAGAGGGGGAAAGGGGGGTTGAGAGGGAGGGGAGGGGGAGAGAGAGAGAGAGGGAGAGAAGGGGAGTGGGAGAGAGAGAGGGAAAGGAGGGGAGGGGGGTGTGAGAGATGGGGAGGGAAAGAGGGGGAAGGAGGAGGGGAGAGGGAAAGGGGGATTATCTTTTGTGAGATTGCAAAATTAAGGTAGGTTTTAGAGCAATTATATTTTATCCTCCATATGAATAATATCAAACAATTGGATCGGCTTTATTTTCCTAGATAACAATACTGAAAACTATGAATTCCATAGTTTGCAACTTTCATTTTGCATCATATTTTCAATTATGCACACACTAACACAGTCGAACAGTAACAAGCAATCAAATCAACACACAAAACATTTTCTAAAAAATGTTTTATTTACTGCAAAAACTGACAGTATTTTATTTGCAGTGTTTGCATGCTCCTTTATAACATTTTATATAACATTTTACAGTACAACTTGATTATTAAAACAAGGACAACTTCAATTCTTGATTTTAAAAAAATGTATACAACAATGACCCCCAATCATCCCATTCCAACCTTTCATTGCTCTTGGCTCAACCAAAATTATTTCTGGAATATTGGTCATAAATTTGGCGCAAAAATGCTCCAAAATAAGGCTCAGAATGCACTAGAGAGCACCTAAAACCCCACCGCTTCCAGGGCCCTTAAGCAGGCCATGGACCCCGGCCCGAAGGGTATTTCAGCTTTGCGCTTGTGATATGCCCTGCATGCACTGATTTAACATAAAATTTAGGTAATCCTGCCATGTTAACACCCCTTTTTGAAAAGCTTCGTACGAGCCTGGTGTATAATATTTTTAACACTGTCACAGGTCTTTCTTACATATGCTGTCACAACGCACTGTAGTCTCTAAACAACACTTCAGTCATTTTCCTTGTGCTCCATTTCAGAATAATAGTGTTTTAAGCTGATAACTCGACACTAGCACTGGCAATAAATAAAAAGCGCAGCTTTCCAGCCCTTATCTCATTGGCCACGCTCGGCTGCACATCGGTTTCAATCTGGTGGACTCTTCCATCTTCCTCTCGTTGTGGGGGTGGGGGATTGGGAGGGGCCCCACAAGTGGAATAGCCTAGGGCCTCTCTTCATCTAAACCTGGTCCTGGTCAGACCTAAGCATAAATATGTAACCAAATGTGTAGGAAGGAACTGCATGGTTTGTTGGTCTGCTGGTTTAAATCGACGATAGACTAACTTAACGCACTCATTTACAAATTGTGTCAAAATTACTAAATTTTGGACAGAAATATTTAAGATAATTTCGAATGTTGTTAATATGAATCTGATCCCTGACTCAAAGTTAATAATACTGGGAATATTAGAAACAGATCAATTCATAACAACGAATCAAATAATTTTTATTGATTACAGTTTAATAATTGGGAAAAAATTAATATTGAAATTCTGGAAAGGTCCTACATCCCCCACAATCAAAATGTGGATCACAGGAATGTCGGAGACACTTCATCTGGAAAGATTAAGGCTTGTCCTATTGGACAAGTTGGATATTTTCAGAAGAATATGGTCTCCATTTATTGAATATCTAAAGGGTCAAAATGGCTCGGTACGAGAGCCTGACTGAAGCCTGAATAATGGAATAGATGAAGAATCACGTATAACAAATCATGGATATATCTCCAATGATGGATAACTTGGGGCTCATGTTGTCGACCTCCCCGTGGTGAGCCCTGTCAACTGACTTCAGTCAGGCGAACGACAACAAACGGAGACAGCAGCAGCGCCGTAGCTTGGCGCCAACCCGAAGCATGCGCCCTTTTTAGGGCGGGCACCTACGGATGTCGAACCGGATGGCATCACCCTGCTGCGGACTTCTGTTGCCTCAAACGCAAGAAGAAGAAGAAGATGGATAACTTTTTTAATACTCCACTCATTTATTTATTTTTGATTTCCTACTCTTACTTTATTTTTCTCTATCTTTTCTTACCTGCAAAAAAAAAGTATAGAAATATATAAGACATAATTGTTAATATTAATAATATTATGAATGTATGTGAGAAGTATATTCTATTAATATGTACTTACGTCTAATAAAAATATTTAACAAAAGAAAAAAATCGAACATAGACACTGATAATGCTGGTTAACTCAGTGGGACAGGCAGTATCTCTGGAGAGATGGAATGGGTGATGTTTCGAGTCGAGAAGGTCTCAATAGACAATAGACAATAGGTGCAGGAGTAGGCCATTCGGCCCTTCGAGCCAGCACCACCATTCACTGTGATCATGGCTGATCATCCACAATCATTACCCTGTTCCTGTCTTCTCCCCATATCCATTGGCTCTGCTATCTTTAAGAGCTCTATCTAACACTCTCTTGAAAGCATCCAGAGAATCAGCCACCACTGCCTTCTGAGGCAGAGAATCCCACAATTCACAACTCTCTGGGTGAAAATGTTTTTCCTCATCTCCGTTCTAAATGGCCTACCTCTTATTCTTAAACTGTGGCCCCTGGTTCTGCACTCAGCCAACATCGGGAACATGTTTCCTGTCACCAGCGTGTCCAATCCCTTAATAATCTTTCAACATATGCCAGTCCCACCATCCCGGGAATTAACCTCGTGAACATATGCTGCAATGTTATGAAGGCCAACATGCCATTTGCTTTCTTCACTGCCTGCTGTACCTGCTTGCTTAATGCAGGTACCTCGAATGGAATCAATAGAAGGGAGGTTGGTTGAAGGTCTCCACCCGAAACGTCACACATTCCTTCTCTCCAGAGATGCTGCCTGTCCCGCTGAGTTGCTCCAGCATTTTTTGTCTGTCCTTGCCGCAAAGGGGAGATTGTTTCAGAATTGCCCAAATAAAGTAATGTCATTGAGAAGTGATGTTGAGAAGTGATTCTCAACATAACGTAATACTGAGAATTATAAAGGAAACGTGTAAGGATGATCAATAATTCATTTGAATATGGGGTGGGATTTATTTATTGGAGCAGGATGTATCAACATGGGCAACATTCTTCAATACAAAGAATTGTACGATGAAGTAATCCCATGGACAATAATAAGCAGCAGAGAGTTTTCCATGAGATTATTAACGGCCAAGTTGAAAGATGACAAATGCATTCTTTATTTAAACTTTTATATTTATTGATCGGCGATCTATGTAATTTCTCACAGTACGCCAGAGGACATGAATATAGTCTATTGTAGTTTGGTTGCCATTTGCACATGTTGAAATAAAGAAATGCACTTAAAGAATTGGATATGACAGCAAGGTCACGTTCAAAGACTAGTTCAATAAAGAATAGATCTTTACCCATTGTTTGGGATAGCCATTAATGTTCAGTTCAGTTTAGTTTAGTTTATTGTCATGTGTACCGAGGTACAGTGAAATGCTTTGGCCGCGTGCTAACCAGTCAGCAGATAGACAAAACTTGAATACAATCGAGCCATTTACAATGTATGAATACACAATAAGGGAATAACGTTTAGTGCAAGGTAAAGCCAGCAAAGTCCGATCAAGGGCAGTCCGAGGGTCACCACAGAGGTGGACAGTAGTTCAGCCACTGCTCTCTGGTTGTGCTAGGATGATTCAGTTGCCTGATAACAGCTGGGAAGAAACCGTCCCCGAATCTAGAGGTGTGCGTTTTCACACCTATGCCTTTTGCCTGATGAGAAAGGGGAGAAGCGGGAGTGGCCAGGGTGCGACTCGTCCTTGATGATGCTGCTGGCCTTGCCGAGGCAGCGTGAGGTGTAAATGGAGTCAATAGAAGGGAGGTTGGCTGAAGGTTAAAAAATGACTCGTTAAATAATATTGTATTTCCCATATTCCCTTCAGTTCTCAAGTAACAGTGGTGCCTACAATAGTGCTCACGATAGTGTTCACAATAGTGTTCACAATAGAGCTTACAATAGAGCTTACAATAGTGCTCACAATAGTGCTTACATTAGTGCTCACAGGATCAATGGACCTACGTCTCTCTGTCTTCTTTACCTCTTTCATCCTCCTTAAAACTAACCTTTGTGACCAAGCATTTGTGTACCTGTCCCAATGTTTCCTTCTGCCCTTCAGTACTTTTATTTGTCTCGTCGTGCTGCATTTCTGCATTAAAGATATATGTAAATAAATGCAAGAAATTGCTACAATTTGCATTTTGATTTAGGGAAAAAAAGCTGATATTGACAATGAATTAAAATGGGATAAAATTGCCTGTTTAGAAGTATTGTGCATTTTAGGGGCTTTTGGAATACAGGAGATGTTTCTTAAAAATGCACTAATCAAATAACATTGTACATTACCTCGACTTTATAATGAAATATCTATTTTAGTTTTTATTTTTCCATCGAGGAATTCCAGGTGGGTTCAGCCTGATGATGGGACTGGGATGAAGAGTGGAATGTAGGATGGGTGGGCAAGGATCTCCAGGTATGTGAACAAGATTGTTGGTCCATCAACAACAAGGGCATCTTGGATGGATGAAGGGTGGAGGCTGGATGGGTCAATGGCGGTCCACTGTTTGGGTGAGGTTTAATTTAGTTTAAGATAGACACAAAAAGCTGGAGTAACTTTTTTCCAAGGACAGCATCTTTGGAGAAAAGGAATAGGTGACATTTCGGATGGAGACCCTTCTTCAGATTTTAGTTTAGTTTAGTTTCGCTTAGTTGGGAACAGCCCCTTCAGCCCACCGAGTCCGCGCCGACCGGTGATTACCTGTACGCTAGTTCTGTCTTTCTCTCCAGGGACAATTAATGAGAAGCCGATTAACCTACAAACCTGTGCATCTTTGGAGTGTGGGAGGAAAACAGAGCACCCGGAGGAAACACACACGATCACAGGGAGAAAGTGCAAACTCCGTACAGACAGCACCCGTAGTCAGGATCGAACCCGGGTCTCTGGCGCTTTAAGGCAGCAACTCTACCCGCTGCATCACGGAGCCCCACCAAAGTGGTATCGTTGGTATCTGGTCGGGTGAGTGAGTGGGTGTACTCAGATTCTGGATAGCTGCCATGAATAATTGCCCAGTGGGCAACAGACTATATGAGATAATCAATGAGTGTTTTATTGTCGTATGTCCTAAAACAAAACAATGAAATTCTTACTGTGTGGGAAGGAGCTGCAGATGCTGGTCTAAACCGAAGATAGACACAAAAAGCTGGAGTAACTCAGCGGGTCAGACAGCAGCTCTGGTGATGTTTCAGGCCGAGACCCTTCTTCAGACAAAAGTAATTCTTACTTGCAGCAGCACAACAGAATATGTAAACATAGTACTCTGTAAACAATATAATAAATGAAACAAGTGATTTATACACACACACACATATATATTGATATATTGATAGAAATATATATATAATATTAATTATATTTATCTACATGTATATATAATATGTATAAAGTGTGTGTGTATATACATATATATACAAGCACACACACACACACACACACACACACACACACACACACACACACACACACACACACACACACACACACACACACACACACACACACACACACACACACACACACATGGGTGAGTGGGCAAGTGACTTTGGCTAAATGGGTGGTCGAGGTGGTGATGTATGTGGGTAGGTGAATGACCAGTGGGTAGGTATGCAAGGCATCCTGTACAAGTGACTGGGTTGGCGGTGGCTGGGATGGAATGATGAATGATCAGTGAGTGAGGCACATTGGTAAACACACCAGACTGATGAATGAATCATTTGTGGTCAAGAGACTCTGTATGTGAACAAAGCTGAAAAGGGATTCTGGACAGATGAATGTATGGTGGTTAGTGATCAGCAGAGGCTTCGGATGGGCAAACAAATACCACTTCTGCCGCACAATTCTGCTGGAGACAGGAGCTGTAAACAGATTTGGAATGGAAGGGAAAAAATTTTATATATGATATAAAGACCTTGTTTGGAGGACAAAATGGTAATTTTTTTTGAGCAAAAGTCAAGATTTCCCTTTGCACACTAAATTTAGATTTCCTTTGCATCTGTAAGTTTGGGTTTTAATTCATGCTGTCTACTGTTTAACGCATCCCTGCTCCAATTAATATTCATCAAAGTGAGCGATGTTATGTTGGAAGTGAAGCCCATTGCAGAGACTCAGTAAGAAAACTAAACATAACCAAATCAAAATTACCATGGTGCTAAATTCTTCCTTCCCAACAAAGTTATTTTAATATTATTTCTTTATATTTTTGTCCATTGACTGAAGGTCCGTAGTCCTGTGTCATTCTGGTAAATCTACTGTGCAACCACACCAAGGTGTTGACATTGTAAATTAGTGCTATCATTTCGGGCGGCATGGAAGCACAGCGGTAGAGTTGCTGCCTTACAGCGCCAGGGTTTGATCCTGACCACAGGTGCTGTCTGTATGGAGTTTGTACTTTCTCCCTTTGACCACGTGGGTTTTTTCCAGGTGCTCGGGTTTCAATAGACAATAGGGTGCAGGAGTAGGCCATTCGGCCCTTCGAGCCAGCACCGCCATTCACTGTGATCATGGCTGATCATCCCCAACCAGTATCCCGTTCCTGCCTTCTCCCCATATCCCTGACTCCACTATTTTTAAGAGCCCTATCTAGCACACTCTTGAAAGCATCCAGAGAACCTGCCTCCACCGCCCTCTGAGGCAGAGAATTCCACAGACTCACCACTCTCTGTGAGAAAAAATGTTTCCGCGTCTCCGTTCTAAATGGCTTACTCCTTATTCTTAAACTGTGGCCCCTGGTTCTGGACTCCGCCAACATCGGGAACATGTTTCTTGCCTCTAGCATGTCCAAGCCCTTAACAATCTTATATGTTTCAATTAGATCCCCTCTAATCCTTCTAAACTCCAGAGTGTACAAGCCGAGCTGCTCCATTCTCTCAGCATATGACAGTCCCACCATCCTGGGAATTAACCTTGTGCACCTACGCTGCACTCCCTCAATAGCAAGAATGTCCTTCCTCAAATTAGGGGACCCAAAACTGCACACAATACTCCAGGTGTGGTCTCACTAGGGCTCTGTTTCCTCCCACACATCCAAAGATGTACAGGTTTGTAGGTTATTAGGCCAGGTATAATTGTAAATTAGTGTGTGGAATAGTGTTAATGCACGGGGATTGCGGACTCGGTGGGGCCTGAATCTAGTTTGCGCGCTAAACTAAACTTGCAAATTGAAGACTCAGACAGAGCAAATTCAGACAGAGAATCTTTTTTATTTTTTAAGATTACTTGGCATTTGTGTCTGACAGTTCAAATGTCAACATTCTAAGTATGATGGATTCCTGCAAGATGCAAAGCATTTCTATTCTTGAAGGATTTGTTATGGGACTGAGAATGGTAAATTGAGAGATGGTGTCTTCAAAAGACACTGGCATAATACCACGTAATGGACTTGCAGCATTCTGCTGATGTTTTAAGATGACAAAGTCTAACTACCGCTGAGTAGATATGAGCTGGGGTCAAAGCTTAATTGCAAGTCAGAAAGTCACAATCTTCCATTTCTTTCTTTTTTTAAAGTTGTTTCGATGAACTTAATTTGACTTACAAACGATGACAAAAAGTTGATCAAACTTGATCAAAGTATTTTGATTTGCTGGAGAATAACAATAATCTTTCACAACAATAATCTTTATTTTTTTTTATGCCTAAAACAATATAGGAATTAATTTTAGGCTGCATGTTATATTTTAAGTGATTGGCAAGAAGTGTAAGGGTAGAAAAGATTTTTGCTTTCAATTCATTTGCTGCAACTGAAAAGGGTCTCGACCCGAAAAGTTGCCTATTTCCTTCGCTCCATAGATGCTGCCTCACCCGTTGAGTTTCTCCAGCATTTTTGTCTACCTTTAATCATTTTCATCTTGAAATGTGGATCATTCTTGAAAATGTGCTGTCAGTTGTGGGAAGGATTTCCACATTGGTATTGGTTTATCACTGACTGTGGTCCGTGGGTCAGGAAGTCAAGGATCCAGTTGCAAAGCATGATGTTGCCAAGCAGCAAAGGGTTGCAGAGAAGATTTACAAGGGTGTTGCCAGGACTCGAGCTATAGGGAGAAGTTGAGCAGGCTACAATGGCTTGGAGCACTGTGGGATGAGGGGTGATCTTAAAGAGGTGAACAAAAGCATGAGAGGAATAAATCGGGTCAATGCACAGAGTCTTTTACCCAGAGTATGGGAATTGAGAACCAGGTTTAAGATGAAGGGTAAAAGATTTAATAGGAACCAGAGGCGTAACATTTGTATGGAACGAGCTGTCAGAGGGGGTAGTTGAGGCAGGTGCTATCATGATATTTAAGAGACATTTGGTCAGGTATATGGATCGGACAGGTTTGGAGGGATATGGGCCAAACACAGGCAGGTGGGACTAGTGTAGCTGGGACATGTTGGTCGGCATGGGCAAGTTGGGCTGAAGGGTCTTTTTCCATTCTGTATACTATATGACTCTCTGAGCTCAGGGACAGAGCCAAGCAATGAAATGTCATTCCCTGTGCAATGCTGCAGCCGTGTATGGCACAGGAACTCATGCCAAGCGGTTCTTGGACTGTCTATTGTTTGGTGGACTAAGGGTAATGTGGTTTCTAAACACTACAATGGCTTGGGATGTATGCTGGGCCAGTGGATGTCTCAAATGTAGTGAGAATCCCCTCACCCTCTCCCTGCATCCCACCAACCTGTCCCGCCCTGTGTCCTCTCCATCTCACATCCACAGCAACGACATGATATGCGATAAAACACTCTTCACTTTTGCCATTAAAGTTTTCCCACTGAGATATCTTCAGCTGATTTTATCATGCTCTATTCTCCAAACTTAGGCAACGCCACCATTTTAATATTTTCATTCTCGTATTGATGCTGCCCTCACCACCCTCCCCACTCAATGTCTATTTAATCTCCATCAGCCTTCTCTAATTCTGACCCTTTGACCCTTCATCTCCCATTGTAATCCATCTAGCATAGTCATAAAGTCTGAAATTCCCTCCCAAAACATTTCTAATTTGCTTTGATCTTTTAAAAAGCTCTTCCAAACATATTTCCTCGAGTGAGTCTTAAATCACAGTTGTAATCTCATGGGGGTTGCTGGCAATGTTTGCGACAATGCTTCTGGTAATTGCCAGAACATTTTGCTGCATTGAAGGATCTACAAGAATGCGACGTGCGGTAGCGTTGTTCACCGTGAGTCAGGGAATGCGGGATGTGACTGGGTAAGTGTTGCACGGACTATCAGTGATGCAGCAAGTATGTGCAGTGCCGTGCAGTGGGTTGATGTGGACTGAGATAGATTGCGTGATCTTGCAACTAGGTGAGGTGGCACCTGCTGGTATCAGAGAGCAGATGGCCGTCCCTAATGAAAGTGATCATTTCTGGACAATGTTGTACCAGGCAACAAGAGATGAACGCCAAAGGTTCATTTAGGGCCCAGAATTGCAAATTACAATTGTTTGCTTTGACAGTATCTTTACATCTGACTTTCTGTAAATACAGGCAGAGCTCTCACAATGGAGAATGGAGAAAAAAAGCTAATGGGCCTGTCCCACTTAGGCGATTTTTTGGGTGACAACAAGCTGCTGCCGCAAAATTTTCAACATGTTGAAAAAAGTTCGGCGACAATGGGGATAATTTTTGCAGTCGTAAGTTGTCGTAGATGGTGTTGTAGGTTGTCGCCAGGTGTCGTAGGTGAATTCCATTAAAACTAGTCCCAGGTAGTCGCCTAAAGAGTCGCCTAAAAGTGTGCTGCATTTCTTCTTATCTTCTGAGTGGCAGTTTAAAGGTTTTGTAAAACAGGTATCCAAGTTGAGAAGGGTCTCGACCCGAAACGTCACCTATTCCTTTTCTCCAGAGATGCTGCCTGACCCGCTGAGTTACTCCAGCTTTTTGTGTCTGTCTTTTATGAACTTTAAATATGGTTTCAAAGCAGCATGCACTTGGGTTAGATAGACACAAAGTGCTGGAGCAGTTCAGCGGGTCAGGCAGCGTCACGGGAGAGAAACGATAGGTGAGGTTTCGGGTCGGGTCCTTTATTCAGACTGCCACTTAATCTGAAGACAGGTCTCGACCTGAAATGTCACCTAACCTTATTTTTTCCAGAGATGTTGCCCGACCCGTTGAGTTACTCCAGCACTTTGTGTCTATCTTTGGTATAAACAAACATCTGCAGTTCGTTGTTCTGACTGAATATGCAGATGCATCTATTTAGGGCTCAGTGGTGAGGTTAGAGAGGTGGCAGTAAAATAAATAACATAGAACTTACAGAAAGGTATATTTGATAGGAAAAGATGAATTTCCTACGTACACAACATCGGGTCCAGATAAATGTATCTTGTAAGAAGCCAGTCAACGCTATTGTTTGTGAAAGCAATTTTCTATTCTGGGACTATGGGGATGAGATGTCGCAGTGTGCAGTGAATTGAAGAGGGTTTGATGGATCTAGTAGGATACAGAGAATTGAACCTGCACGAAGTTCCTGCCGTGGCTCGGTAACACCACAATAATCAAACACCTGGAGATTTCAGCATAAAAATGAGAAAATAAGGAAAAAGAAAGAAAGTCTGGCAATATTTCTTAAACCGAGTGTAACTAAACTTGGAATAAATTACCAAAAACGGATACCGAAGAGAGGAATGTAAATGGGGTCAGATGTTATTGAAAGAATTAAGAACTATCAAGTGTGATTTTCTCATTTAATGAATGCTTACATCTTTTCAGTTCGGTATAACAGGGGTGAATAGTTAAAGAGAGAGAAATAAAGAACGAAACGAAACTTAGCAGTTCCTTCTTGCTCTCAGTCCGATGAAGGCTCTTGATCCGATTCCTTTTCTCCCGAGATGCTGCCCACTGAGTTACTCCAGCATTTTTGTGTTTATCTTCGATGTAAACCAGCATCTGCAGTTTGTTGTTACACAAAACTAAACTTTTGTTGTGCCCTGCGTGAGCTCAGGCTTCAAACATTTGACGTATATTAACTGCTGCAATCCGAGCAGATTTACCAACCGACCTTCATTGATGGGACGGTAGTGGAGAGAGTCAACAGCTCCCAGTTCCTGAGCGTGCACAATCCTGAAGATCCTTTCGGGCCCCGCACGTTGATGGAATCAGAAAGAAAACTCATTACCGCCTCTGCTTCCACAGATGTTTGAGGAGATTTAGCATGTCGCCAAAATATTCTATTGAACATCTACAGGTAGAGAGCCTGCTGACTGGTTCCATCATGGCCTGGTTCCATCATGGCCTGGATCTGCAACTCGAAAGTGCGCAAACAAAGGAGACTGCACACGTGGTGGGTGGTCCATCATGTGCACTGACCTCCCCACCATCAACGGGATCTACGGGAATGGATGCTTCAAAGAGCAGGAGAATGGGGTTGAGAGGGAAAGATAGATCAACTCTGGTTGAATGGCATGGTGGGCTCAATGGGCCAAATGGCCTAATAGTGCTCCTATGAACTTATGAACTTATGAAAAAGGCATCAGAGACCCACACCACCCTGGCCACACCCTCATCTCACTCCTACCATCAGGGAGAAGGTGCAGGAGCCTGAAAATTGTTGCCTCTGGGTTCTTCCCATTACCTATCATGGTCTTGAATCACACTCCCACAGCCCCATCTCAGCAACCAACTACTGTGGACTTTTTTTTATCAATTGCACTACGTACTTGGACCTGCACTATTATGGTCTGGCTGCATAGTATAACTAATAACGTAATGTTTATTGTGCATTTATATGTTATGCTGTTGAGTTAATCTGCTTGTAAAGCTTCAGCATGTAAGAATTTCACTATTCTGTTACCTAATGTACGTGACATTTGAATACTCTTGACTTGACGACAGTAATGAAATTACTAATGAGGGAATGGAGTCAACTCTTATCCATAGTCCCATTGTTGCTGTGCTTGGAACTTTGGAAAGGAATTGGAGTACACACTACCAAAGCAGAGGCAACAATATCACTCATGATTAATTTCTACCATATCTATTCAACAGAGTTGTCGCTTGTAAACTTGAGTACTGGTCACGGAAAGATCTTCTTTGGTTTAGTTGACCTGGAACAACAATAAATGGTCATCCAAAAAACGACAGATGCTGGAAATCGGAAATGTAGAGAAAAAAAAACTGCTGGAGACTCTCAGTAACTCTGGAGAAACGCATGGAAGGAGAATCGGGCATCGACTTATCTGAAATGTTAACTCTCTTTCTCCATCCACAGATTTTGCCTGAACCACTGAACGGTCCAGCATTTGCAGTTTCTGTTTCAGTATTGTTATGGACCCTATGTCAATGTATTTGTACAAGAGAACTTAGGTTAAATAGGTGGGTAGAGCACTTAGTTGAAAGGAAGAAATTACTTTTCTGCTCAGACCTCAGTAATGACTCTCCTTTGAACAGGTACAGTCCCTTTAGACTTTTGAGACAGAGTGCGGAAACAGGCCCTTCGGCCCATCGAGTCCATGCCGGCAGGCGATCCCTGCACCCTCGCACTATTCTACACACTAGGGACAAGTTACAATTTTACCAAAGCCAATTAACCTGCAGACATGTACGTATTTGGAATGTAGGAGGAAACCGGAGCACCTGGAGAAAACGGGGAGAATGTCCAAACTCCGAACTGACGGCACCTGTTGCCGGATTCGAACCTGGGTCTCTGGCGATGTGAGGCAGCAACTCTACAGGTGTGCAACTCTGCCTCCCTCTCCTTCTCTCATTCAGAGAGGGGTTATTGCCCTGATATCCCCGTTATCCTCAACGATAATCTAGTTCAGCTTGAGAATGCAGCGATATCTCAGATGATCACAAGACCAAGGTTGTCCACTTGCAGTCCTCACCGTTGAATCCCCTCCGGGTGTGGAACAGAAGAGTCACATCAGAGCATCTTAAACCAGACAAACGGTGAGAAGAATATTGTGGAATGGCAGTCATTTACCTTGCAAATACTCACAAGGTAATTGACCGTCCCAGGTGTGAACAGCTAGTTGTGGCTTATTGTAAATGTTCATCATATTGATCCCACCACAACCAACAGCATACTGTCTCCAAGAGAAAAATATCCATGTAATTTTTAGCAATGCCAACAAGACTTTGATTTATTCATTTAAGGGACATTGGTGACAGTGACAAGCCAACAATTTTGCCTCCCCCGTAACGTCTCTGAGAAAATGATAGTGAGCAGCCTTCTGCAACTGCTGAAGTATTTCCAGTAAAGGGACTCCCACAGTGTTTTGGGGCATCGAATGTCAGGATTAAAGACAAACAATGATGAAAGAATGGTTAGCTTCAACAAAAAGCTTTACACTGTAGCTCTACACATGACAATAAACTAAACTAAACCAATATATTTCCACCAGGATGGTTTGTGGTTCGTGGGCACCTTGAAGGGTTCCCACATCCCACCGGCCCTCCTGCTTCGAGGTGGTAGAAGCAATGTAGACTGGGAGAGGAACTAGAATGCATTTTCTGAAGAAGGGTCCCAACCCGAAACATCACATAATTTTTTTCTCCAGAGGTGCAACTTCAAAGAAGTGTCCTTCTTTGGTGTAAAGCAGCATCTGCAGTTCCTCTCCACTATATTTAATATGGTCATAGAGTGATGGAAACAGGCCCTTTGGCCCAACTTGTCCCATCTGCCCACATTTGGTCCATATCCATCCAAACCTGTCCTATCCATAATGTTCTATATAATGTGTTCACATTAGTTCATGGCTGTATTGAACCCTGGAGCTAAACAGAACAGATTATTGGAGAGTAAGTCTTGCTACTTGCACCTTCCACCACGTGAGTGGTGAACTGGAATAGAGTGCTTGTTTGGGTGATAATTGGCCACATTAGATTTCTCATGTTTTTAAGATCTGTTAGACAAGCTCACATATATTGATTCAATTTAATGATACTTTATTGTCTCATGTACCAAGATACTGTGAAATTATTTGTTTTTTGCATACAATCAGGAAGAAGACTTCACCTAGACAGTACATAAAGATTCACCATGTTTTAAAGATTATCTCCTCGCAGCGACGAACCACAGGCCTCTGCCCCCCTCATCGTTCTCCAGCCTGGTACCCTTAACCTTTGACACCTTAAACAAATGATGAGCATTTGACGGCACTGTACCTGTACTCGCTGGAGTTTAGAAGAATGAGGGGGGACCTCATTGAAACGGACCGAATAGTGAAAGACATGGATAGAGTGGATGTGGAGAGGATGTTTCCACTAGTGGGAGAATCTAGGGCTGGAGGTCATAGTCTCAGGATTAAAGGACGTTCTTTTAGTAAGGAGATGAGGAGGAATTTCTTTAGGCAGAGGTCGGTGAACCTGTGGAATTATTTGCTGCAGAAGGATGTGGAGGCCAAGTCAGTTGATATAATTAAGGCAGAGATAGATAGATTCTTGATTAGTACAGGTGTCAGAAATTATGGGGAGAAGGCAGAAGAATGGGGTTAGGAGGAAGAGATAGATCAGCCATGATTGAATGGCAAGTAAACCTTGATGGGCCGAATGGCCTAATTCTGCTCCTATCACTTGTGATCTTATAATCTCACCAATCAAGAACCATGAACCAAAAATCGGGAACCAAAGATAGACACAAAATGCTGGAGTAACTCAACGGGACAGGCAGCATCTCTGGAGAGGGTCGAGACCCTTCTTCAGACTGAGAGTCAGGGACAAGGGAAATGAGAGATCTAGAACAAATGAATGAAAGATTTGCAAAAAAGTAACGATGATAAAGGAAACAGGCTGGTGGACGAGAGTTACAGACAATGAGACTCAACAAGACGACCTTTAAGCTGGCATGACTTGGGTGGGCAAGGGATGGAGAGAGTGGGGGGGATGCAAGGTTTACTTGAAGTTAGAGCAATCAATATTAATGCCACTGGGTTGTAAACTGCCCAAGTGAAACATGAGATGCTGTTCCTCCAATTTGCGTTTGCCCCCATTTTGTGTTGTTCATTAATGGATGAATTCAGACAATATCAACTAACTGGTATCACAAAGTCATTTCCCTTCGCTTGAACTAAATGGGTTCTGTTTCCAGGGTTAGGTTTTTTTTTCACCTGCTGCCCATTTGATAGTGTGTGCCACAGCTGACACGTCTCCCTGCAAATGGAGAAATAGCTATACTGTTGTCTTTGTTCTAACTAAGCATCCCACTGCTTTGTGAGAAAGCAATATTGATGGGAGCAGCTCTGTTCTTGTTATCCATCACACAGCGGAGGCAGAGGTTCCAGGAGAAAATGAAATAAAAGTTAGCTTCCAGTCCATTTTCTGAGTGGATTGTTTTTGAGTGAATGGCCCATTAATTTCTGAAATGTATGAATCCTCTCTCAAACTCGCTCACTGTGCAGACATGGTAAAATATAAAGAATGGATCAATTTCCTTTCCATGAATCTGGAATTAAGAGAGGGGACAGTGGCAGGGTCAGAATAGCTAAATGGGGGGTGGGGTGGGGTGGGGGAGTCTGAAAGATATAATGTGGTAGGTAGGTGTGATCAATGTTAGACAGGGTGGGAATCTGTGGGACTCCTGAAGCATCTTACAGCAAAGGAGGTTGTATTAGGTAACCATGGGTGAAAGCCTAGCGTACCTTACAGCCAAAGAATGTCACTGTACATTCTGTACATCACTGTACAAGTACATGAGACAATAAAGTATCGATCAATCAATCAATCAATTGTAACAGTTTAATCATTTGTTGGTCCACTTTTGACTTTATTTTAACTACTTCTTCCCTCTTTACCCATATGTATCTCCAAGTGAGGAGTTTGTACAGAATTCTGAGAATCAAATAAACTATAGCATTGGTAGTTCATAAGTTCTTAAGTGATAGGAGCAGAATTAGGCCATTCGGCCCATCAAGTCTACTCCGCCATGGTCACCCAAGTCATGCCAGCTTAAAAGTCGTCTTATTGAGTCTCATTGTAACTCGTTTTCACCTAGCCCACCAGCTAACAATGGCCTGTTTCCTTTATCATTGTTACTTTTTCCTTTCTTTGATTCTTTGACTCTTTGAATCACTTCCCTCTGGAAGGCGACTCCGGGCTGTCAAAGCTGCCGCAGCCAGACATAAAAACAGTTTTTATCCACGAGTAGTTGCTCCACTCAACAGCCAAAAATCTGTAGCCTCCCTTTGATCTGGTATTTTGTTGGTTCACATGCTTGATCAATGGTGCCTTATCATTAATGTCTTATTATTATTATTAAAGTTTAGTGTTTTCTGAGTCATTCGTAACTGTCACTGTATGTCATGTTGTTACTTGTGGGCGGAGCACCAAGGCAAATTCCTTGTATGTGAATACTTGGCCAATAAACTTACTTACTTTTTGCATATCTTTCATTCATTTGTTCTAGATCTCTCATTTCTCTTTTCCCTGACTCTCAGTCTGAAGAAGGGTCTCCACCCTCTCCAGAGATGCTGCCTGTCCCGTTGAGTTACTCCAGCATTTTGTGTCTATCTTTGGTTCCTGATTCTTGGTTGATGGTTCTTGATTAGTGAGATTATGAGATCACAAGTGATAGGGGAAGAATTAGGCCATTCGGCCCATCAAGTCTACTCTGCCATGGTCAATCATGGCTGATCTATCTCTCTCTCCTAACCCCATTCTCCCCGTAGCCCCTGACACCCGTACTAATCAATAATATATACATCTCTCTCACATCCATTATCTGCTCCTCTCCCGGATTTAAGTCGCAGGATCCAATGAGAAGGACCAGAAACTGGACAAAAGAATGGGTTAAAACGTAGACGTGAACTTGCAGGTTTGTATGTATCAGCTTCCCCCGGCTGACAGCGTTAGAATAGGTTTAAACATGAATGGCCTCCCCCCCTCCCTCACCGCGGGACCCTGGAGACCCCGTCTTTCTCCCCCCTAACCCCAGCCCACCGGCAGGGCCAGTAGAGTTCCCAACTCGCTGTCTCACTGCGCCAGAGACCCGGGTTCGATCCTGACTGCCGTCGCTGTCTGTACGGAGTTTTGTACGTTCTCCCCGTGACCGCGTGGGTTTTCTCCGGGTGCTCCGGTTTCCTCCCACACAGGTTTGTAGGTTAAGTGCAGGAAGGAACTGCAGATGCTGATTTACAACGAAAAGATAGACACACCGTGCTGGAGTAACTCAGTTTGAAGAAGGGTCTCGGCCCGAAACGGCACCCACTCCAGAGATGCTGCCCGTCCCCGGAGTTACTCCAGCATTTCTGCGCCTGTCTTCAGGTTTGTAGGTTAATTGACTTCGGTTAAAAAAAAAGTAAATTGTCCCGTCCCTGGTGTGTAGGATAGTGCTGGTGTACGGGGTGGGCAAGGTGAGCTGTTTGCACGCTGTGTCTCTCAACTAAAACTAGATAGACACAAAATGCTGCGGTAACTCAGTCTGAAGAAGTGTCAGCTATTCCTGCTCTCCCGGGGGGGTTACCTCAAAAGGAGATGTGGTGGGTGCATGGATCAAGCTGCCAGAGGAGGTAGTTGAGGCTGGGACTATCCCATCGCTTAAGAAGCTGTTAGACAGGTACATGGATAGGACAGGTTTGGAGGGATGTGGACCCAGCGCAGGCAGGTGGGACTCGTGTAGCTGGGACATTGTTGGCCCGTGGCCGGGGTGTGCGAGTTGGGCCGAAGGGCCTGTTTCCACACTGCGCCTCTATGACACGACGTGCTGGATGCAGTAACTCAGCGGGTCAGGCAGCGTCTTCAGAACGGACCAGGGCCCCGACCCGCAACGCCTCCCACCCACCCACCATCTCCACACACGCTGCCCGACCCGCTGACTGACTCCAGCACTCTGTGTCCGTGTGTGTATCAGCGCTGCGCCCCCGTCCCTCCAACCCCCGTCTGAGGCATTAACCCCCCACCCAGCGCCTTCCCCAGGGACCCCCCCTCCCCATTGTACCTCCCACAGCAACCCTCGGGGCGGCCGCTGGAGTCCATCCGGCCCTTCCTCACGTAGACTATCCCACCACCGAGCCACGACTCAACCAGCCATCTACCCCCGCGGCAATCTCGCCCGTCTCACAGTTCAATGATCTCACTAAATGACTTCAAGTTGTAACGTGTTAGTTCATCTTTACTCTTTTATTTTTTCTCGCGGTCTTCTCTTCCTGTTATCTGTCTGTCTGTCTGTCTGTCTGTCTGTCTGTCTGTCTGTCTGTCTGTCTATCTGTCTGTCTATCTGTCTGTCTGTCTGTCTATCTATCTATCTATCTATCTCTCTATCTATCTATCCCCTCTCTCCCTCTATCCCCTATCACACTCGCTCCATTCTGTATCCCTCTCTCTCTCACACACTATCTCTCTCTCATTATCTATCTCTATCTTTTTCGCTCTCTCTCGCCCCATTCTCCCCCCTCTCTCCACCCCCTCTCTCTCTCACCCATTATCTGTTCATCTCTCTCTCTCTCTCTCTCTCTCTCTATCTCTCTCTCTCTCAATCCCTTACCCATTCTCTCTCTCTCTCTCTCTCCATCCCTCCCTCCCTCCCTCTCCATCTCTCTCTCCATCTCCCTCTCCATCTCTCTGTCCATCTCCCTCTCCCTCTTTCTCTCTCCATCTCCCTCTCCATTCTCTCTCTCTATCTCTATCCCTCCCTCTCCATCTCTCTCCCTCTCTCTCTCCCCCCCCTCTCTCTCTCCATCTCTATCTCTCCATCTCTATCTCTCCCCCTCTCTATCTCTCTCTCTCTCTCTCTCCATCTCTCTCCCCCTCTCTCCATCTCTCTCCCCCTCTCTCTCTCTCCCTCTCTCTCCGCTCCGCACTGCCCCATTCCTGCCCAGACCACCAACCAGTGAGTGCTGCAGAAGTTTGCAGCTGTTGCGCAGCGGAGTCGGGACCGGGACCAGGACCGGGACCGGGACCAGGACCGGGACCGGGACTCGGGCAACGCCAGCGCCGAGGCGCAGCCAGGAGTGAGCCGGAGATTCCCGGCTCTGCGGACATGGAGAGGCGGGAGCGGCTCTGGCCTCTGCTCGGGGTGCTCCACGCCTTCCTGAGCGTGTGCCAGCCTCACCCCGAGCCGTGCCACATCCTGAGCCGCATCGGGCACACGGTGCGCCTGGGCACGGTGCTGGCGGAGCCGCGGGCAGCCGAGCTGCAACAGGCGCTGCTGGAAGCCGCCGACTCGGCGCTCAGACGCCACCTCCTGCCCTACAACCTGAGCCTGGAGCTGGTGAGCGGCCAGGCGTGGAGCCCCGACCCCCAGTCCCTGCTGCAGTCCATCTGCCAGTCCATCGTGGTCCGGGGAGTGGCGGCCGTGCTCGCCTTCCCGCAGTCCACCGAGCAACTCACCCAGTTGGATCTCTTGTCGTCTTTCCTGGAGATCCCCGTCATCAGCATCTTGGAGCAGGGAGAGGGGCTGAGGACACAGGTAGGTGCGCAACTTACCCAGTCCCAGCGACAAACTTCTGTGTTTAAGAAGGAACTGCAGATGCAGTTCCCCCTTTTTAAGGATAAGGGGGGAAATTTAAGAATAAGGGAGAAATTTAAGGATAAGGGGGAAATTTACGGATTTTAAGGACAGGGGGAAATCTTTTAGGACCGAGATGAGAAAAACATTTTTTTCACACAGAGAGTGGCGAATCTCTGGAATTCTCTGCCACAGAAGGTAGTTGAGGCCAGTTCATTGGCTATATTTAAGAGGGAGTTAGATGTGACCCTTGTGGCTAAAGGGACCAGGGGGTATGGAGAGAAGGCAGGTACAGGATACTGAGTTGGATGATCAGCCATGATCATATTGAATGGCGGTGCAGGCTCGAAGGGCCGAATGGCCTACTCCTGCACCTATTTTCTATGTTTCTATGCTGGAAAATCGAAGGTAGACTATAGTGCTGGAGAAACTCAGCGGGTGCAGCAGCATCTATGGAGCGAAGGAAATAGGCAACGTTGCCTATTTCCCAAGGGTTTCGGCCCGAAACGTTGCCTATTTCCTTCGCTCCATAGATGCTGCTGCACCCGCTGAGTTTCTCCAGCACTATCGTCTACCAACTACAAACTTCCCCATTCACCAAGTCCGCCGTTCATTCACTTTTGCGTCCAAACGCTCAGAGTGTCAGGGACAATAGACAATAGGTGCAGGAGTAGGCCATTCGGCCCTTCGAGCCAGCACCGCCATTCAATGTGATCATGGCTGATCATCCACATTCAGTACCCCGTCCCTGCCTTCTCCCCATATCCACTGACTCCGCTAAGAGCTAAGAGCTCTATCTAACTCTCTCTTGAAAGCATCCAAAAAACCGGCCTCCACCGCCCTCTGAGGCAGAGAATTCCACAGATTCACAACCCTCTGTATGAAAATGTTTTTCCTCATCTCCGTTCTAAATGGCCTACTCCTTATTCTTAAACTGTGGCCCCTGGTTCTGGACTCCCCCAACATCGGGAATATGTTTCCTGCCTCTACCCTGTCCAATCCCTTAATAATCTTAATAATGTTTCATTAAGATAACCTCTCATCCTTCTAAACTCCAGAGTGTACAAGCCCAGCCGCTCCATTCTCTCAGCATCCCGGGAATAAACTTTGTGAACCTACGCTCCCTCAATAGCAAGAATGCCTTCCTCAAATTTGGAGACCAAAACTGCACACAATACTCCAGGATTATGGGGAGAAGGCAGGAGAATGGGGTTAGGAGGGAGAGTTAGATCAGCCTTGAATGAACGGCGGAGTAGACTTGGAGGGCCGAATGGCCTAATTCTGATCTTATCACTTGTGAACTGATGACATGAGAATTAAGGGACAGAAGTTTAGGGGTAACGTGAGGGGGAACTTCTTTACTCAGAGGGTGGTGGCTGTGTGGAATGAGCTTCCAGCAGAAGTGGTGGAGGCAGGATCGATTTTAACATTTAAAAGTAAAGTGGATAGGTATATGGACGTGAAGGGAATGGAGGGGTATGGTCTGAGTGCAGGTAGATGGGACTAGGGGAAAACAAATGGTCGGCACGGACTGGAAGGGCCGAGAGGGCCTGTTTCCGTGCTGTAATTGTTATATGGTTATATGATGAACACTCAAATTACGGGCGCAAAATGCTGGAGTAACTCATCGGGACAGGCAGCATCTATGGAGAAAGGGAATAGTTCCAGCCCCACTGTGATTTGGGTTAATAAGTGTTACCCGGGGTGGGAATGGCGTTGCAGAATCACAGAGGCGTTACAGTAGGTGGCTATTCGGCCCGTCGAGTCGGTACTGCACCAGCACTGTGGAGGAGCCGTCTAAGTCTAACGCCTCCCCGCTCTCTCCCCAATCTTCTTGCAAGTTATTGTCCACGCCGCGCTCAACACACCCCGGCTGCTGGCTCAGCTGAAAACGACGCCTTCAGCATGAAGCAAGGGGACAGAGAACAGATTAGTGTTCTGCAGATGTGGAGAATGGTCCCACTTTAGAGGTTGCTGAGTTCAATTCGAAACTTTGCAGAAGATCTTCGCTGAACAAATGGAACAGCGAGCAGTTGACATTGGTCGGAAGGAAGCGCAGATGTTGGGTTAAATCGAAGATAACATCAAAATGCTGGAGTAACTCAGCGGGACAGGCAGCATCTCTGGAGAGAAGGAATGTGTCGAGACCCTTCTTCAAGAGGCCGACCCGAAACATCACCCATTCCTTCTCTCCAGAGATGCTGTCTGACCCGCTGAGTTCCTCCAGCACTTTGTGTTTTGTTCAAAGGTCCAGCACCTGCGGTTTCTCGTGTCTCCCGTCTGAACTTCTCATGGACGGCGAGTGAAAAACCCAATTATATCCACAAGGTGACAATGAACCAGTTAGATTAGAATCAACATTGAATGGGCTGTAAATGAAGCCGCGTATATTGCGTGGCATCATACATTATACCGGCGATAGAGAGTGTCAGCCGTGGAGCTGCAGTAATATTTGTTACAATGAGCCTTTCTCTGGCTGTTACTTTTACCTAAGCGTTGGAGATGCAATACTGGATTTTAGATATGTTTCCTTTGGACAATAAAATGGTTCACCCTCATCTTTAGCCAGCGTTCTGCTGATTTAATCAGTTACTGGTGTAATGAGTTGAGACACTTCACGAGGACACGGCTGGGATGAGCGTTTATGTGCGGGAAATGTTCCTCACAAACCTGGACTGGAATCTTGAAGCGGGAGAGTGGAGTTTCGATCAATGTCCCCAACAACAGAGGGAGGCGGCATATCAGTGAAACACTCTTACCCGGAGAGACAGGGTGTTAGGAAGTGTGTGTGAGAGTGAGTGTGAGTGTGTGTTAGGGTGAGTGTGTGTATGTGAGATAGCAAGAGTGGGTGTGTTAGAGTGAGTGCATGTGTTTGTGTGTTAGAGAGAGTGTGTGGGTGAGAGAGTATTTGTGGTAGAAATAGTGTGTCTGTTAGAGAGTGTGCGCATGAGTGTGTGTGTGTGTGTGTGTGTGTGTGTGTGTGTGTGTGTTAGAGATAGTGTGTGTGCGTGAGTGAGTGTGTGTGTGTTAGAGATAGTGTGTGTGCGTGAGTGTGTGTGTGCACGAGAGATTGTGTGCATGAGAGTGTGTGTGTGAGAGTGTGTGTATGAGACAGTGTGTACGCGTGAGTGTGTGAGGGAGAGAGTGTGTGTGTGTGTGAGAGAGTGTACGGGGGAGAGAGAGAGAGTGAGAGGGACCTGAACCATATGCATCTCCCTTGCCACCCAAAATGCCCTGTTTGCAGTTGGCTGCACACGACTGTAGAGAGAGAGAGAGAGAGAGAGAGAGAGAGATCTTCCTTTACCACTCTGTCTGGTATTTCTGCCACAAACAACTTATATGTAAAAGCCAGCATCTCCCTCGTGCAGGTTCTGTGGGTAAATGCATTGCCTGGTGTGGCACCGTTTGGAGGGCCTCTTGGAGTTTGATCTTGGCCAAGGAGACCAGGGGCACTCGCTTTGCTGCCGAAGATAGACACCAAATGCTGGAGTAACTCAGTGGGTCAGGCAAAATCTCTGGAGAAAACCTTTTTTCCAGAGATGCTGCCTAACCCGCCGAGTTACTCCAGCACTTAGAAACATAGAAACATAGAAAATAGGTGCAAGAGTAGGCCATTCGGCCCTTTGAGCCTGCACTGCCATTCAATATGATCATGGCTGATCATCCAACTCAGTATCCCGTACCTGCCTTCTCTCCATACCCCCTGATCCATTTAGCCACAAGGGCCACATCTAACTCCCTCTTAAATATAGCCAATGAACTGGCCTCAACTACCTTCTGTGGCAGAGAATTCCAGAGATTCATCACTCTGTGTGAAAAAATGTTTTTATCATCTCGGTCCTAAAAGACTTCCCCCTTATCCTTAGACGGTGACCCCTTGTTCTGGAGTTCCCCAACATCGGGAATAATCTTCCTGCATCTAGCCTATCCAACCCGTTAAGAATTTTGTAAGTTTCTATAAGATTCCCCCCTCAATCTTCTAAATTCTATCAAGTACAAGCCGAGTCTATCCAGTCTTTCTTCATATGAAAGTCCTGACATCCCAGGAATCAGTCTAGTGACCTGTCTCTGTACTCCCTCTATGGCAAGAATGTCTTTCCTCAGATTTGGAGCCCAAAACTGTACGCAATATTCCAGGTGTGGTCTCACCAAAACCCTGTACAACTGCAGTAGAACCTCCCTGCTCCTATACTCAAATCCTTTTGCTATGAATGCTAACATACCATTCGCTTTCTTTTCAGCCTGCTGCACCTGCATGCCTACTTTCAATGACTGGTGTACCATGACACCCAGGTCTCGTTGCATCTCCCCTTTTCCTAATCGGCCACCATTCAGATAATAGTCTACTTTCCTGTTTTTGCCACCAAAGTGGATAAACTCACATTTATCCACATTATACTGCATCTGCCATGCATTTGCCCACTCACCCAGCCTATCCAAGTCACCTTGCAGTCTCCTAGCATCCTCCTCACAGCTAACACTGCCCCCCAGCTTCGTGTCATCCGCAAACTTGAGATGTTGCATTCAATTCCCTTGTCCAAATGATTAATATATATTGTAAATAGCTGGGGTCCCAGCACTGAGCCTTGCGGTACCCCACTAGTCACTGCCTGCCATCCTGAAAAGGACCCGTTTACTTCTACTCTTTGCTTCCTGTCTGCCAGCCAGTTCTCTATCCACATCAATACTGAACTCCCAATACCATGTGCTTTAAGTTTGTATACTAATCTCTTATGTGGGACCTTGTCGAAAGCCTTCTGAAAATCCAGATATAACACATCCACTGATTCTCCCTTATCCACTCTACTAGTTACATCCTCGAAAAATTCTATAAGATTCATCAGACATGATTTA
Organism: Okamejei kenojei; assembly: GCA_035221665.1. Lineage (NCBI taxonomy): Eukaryota > Metazoa > Chordata > Chondrichthyes > Rajiformes > Rajidae > Okamejei > Okamejei kenojei. Next base: position 33,106,778 of record CM069158.1, on the reverse strand, counting down.
CCTTTCATAAATCCATGCTGACTTTGTCCAAAGATTTCATTTCCAGATGTGCTACTATCCCATCTTTATAACTGCCTCTAGCAGTTGATCTTCGATATATCTGCATCTGCAGTCCCTTATTACACTAGCTTTGCTGTCACTGTTTCTCCCTTGGCTCTTCTTTAATCAGAAGGTGAATCTGTGGAATTCTTTGCCACAGAAGGCGGTGGAGGTCAAGAGATAGATAGATTCTTGATTAGTACGGGTGTCAGGGATTATGTGGAGAAGGCAGGAGAATGGGGTTAAGAGGGAAAGATAGAACAGCCCATGATTGAATGGCAGAGTAGACTTGATGGGCCGAATGTCCTAACTCTTTTCCTATCACTTACCAACATGTGTTTATGGTCCTGATAATTGTGCTGCAAGTGTTGATTGCATGGGCTTAAAGCGAAGAACAATTACTCTGTAGGCCTGAAGAAAAGTGCTGGTCAATCTCTTGCAAAGTTGAAACGGTGTTTTATACCTTGGTATATAAAGCAACACTGAACCATTGAGTGTCCCAGTCATAGAAACATAGAAAACAGGTGCAGGAGTAGGCCATTCGGCCCTTCGAGCCTGCACCGCCATTCAATATGATCATGGCTGATCATCCAACTCAGTATCCCGTACCTGCCTTCTCTCCATACCCCCTGATCCCTTTAGCCACAAGGGCCACATCTAACTCCCTCTTAAATATAGCCAATGAACTGGCCTCAACTACTTTCTGTGGCAGAGAATTCCACAGATTCACCACTCTGTGTGAAAAAATATGTTCTCATCTCGGTCCTAAAAGACTTCCCCCCTATCCTTAAACTGTCACTCCTTGTTCTGGACTTCCCCAACATCGGGAACAATCTTCCTGCATCTTGCCTGTCCAACCTTTTAAGAATTTTGTAAGTTTCTATAAGATCCCCCCTCAATCTTCTAAATTCTAGCGAGTACAAGCCGAGTCTATCCAGTCTTTCTTCATATGGAAATCGTGCCATCCCAGGAATCAGTCTGGTACGCAATACTCCAGGTGTGGTCAACCCTGACATCGCCTTCACTCAGCAGAAATACAAGCTGCCAACATGCAGCCGTCACAAGATTCCCTGCGGCCTGTGTCCCACCGAGACAGCACAGGTGTGGAACGCTACAAAACACCCACTGGCTGCGATGATCGCTTTTTAAACAGCTCACTGTCATCTTCAGGGCCACCTTAAATGACCCATGCAGGAAGAAGGAACTGCAGATGCTGGTTTATACCAAAAGGTAGACACAAACTCAGCGGGTCAGGCAGCATCTCCGCTGAGTTACTCCAACACTTTGCAGGGATGTGGTTCCATGTCCTGAAACTATACCACAATGGTTCAATGGTTCTTTAATTGCTGACACAGTGAAATTATGTTTTCTTACGAAAGGTCCAGCAGAACATTGCCATACCCCTGATCCCTGATTAGCAAGTGTACGGAAATAGTCTACTGAGGTAGACAAAAGTGCTGGAGAAACTCAGCGGGTGCAGCAGCATCTATGGAGTGAAGGAGATAGGCAACGTTTCGGCCGAAACCCTTCTTCAGAAGGAAATAGGCAAAGTTTCAGCAGAAACACTTCAGAAGGAAATAGACAACGTTTCGGTTGAAACCCTTCTTCAGAAGGAAATAGGCAACGTTTCGGGCCGAAACCCAAAGGGTTTTGGCCCGAAACGTTGCCTATTTCCTTCACTCCATGGATGCTGCTGCACCCGCTGAGTTTCTCACCTTCGATTTTCCACCGTCTGCGGTTCCTTCTTAAACACAATAGTCTACTGAGCCCGCATGCAAGTGGCGCCATGTTTTGGCACCAGTTACTTCTCTACTTCCCAATGTCTCAACTTTCTCAGAAGGGTCAGTCCCCTGGGACTAGCCATGTCCCCTACAACTCTCACCAACTTCAACAGATGCACCATAGAAAGCATTTTATCAGGATGCATCGCAGCACGGTTGGGATCAGCTCAGTCCAAGACTGCAAGAAATTGCAATGAATTGTGGACGCAGCCCGGACCATCACATAAACCGACCTCCCTTCCACTGACTCCATTTATATCTCGCGCTGCCTCGCCAGGGCCAGCAGCATAATCAAGGACCAGTCGAAACCCTGGACCCTCCCTCTTCTCCCCTCTCCCATCGGGCAAAAGGTGCAGAAGTGTGAAAACGCACACCTCCAGATTTGGGGACGGTTTCTTCCCAGCTGTTCTCAGGCAACTGAATCATCCTACCACAACCAGAGAGCAGTGCTGAACTACTATCTACCTCATTGGTGACCCTCGGACTATCCTTGATCAGACTTTGCTGGCTTTACCTTGCACTAAACATTATGCCCTTATCATGTATCTGTACACTGTGAATGGCTCGATTGTAATCATGTATTGTCTTTCCACTGACTGGTTAGCACGTAACAAAAGCTTTTCACTGAACCCCAGGACACGTGACGATAGACGGAACTGAACTTTCCAATGTCCGAGCTCTTGTTGTTATGTGCAAAGATCCTACAGCGAGCAAGATCAATCACTCGACGAAAAAGACGTGGTACGGTCATGGGCAGATTCGCGGGTAACTTTAGGCCCCATTTCCGTAACCGGCTTCCGGCTCCGGACCAAAGATCCCGTAGCGGAGCAAAGATACTCGTGCGGAGACGGAAGCCGGTTACGGAAACATCCTCGTAAAAATAAAAGTTATTTGGTAAAAATCTTCTCCTCATTTTCAGAATTTTAATTTATTAACACAAACTGTTCCCCCGCAACGTTGGGTCGGGTCGGGTCGGGTCGGGTCGGGTTACTGAAATGGATGAAAAAAAGGCCCACGCTCCATTCCGTTGCGTACTACACGTCAGCCCATTGCATTTAGCAGGAGTGGTCTATCTTGCTCCGCTATAGGATCTTTGGTTATGTGTGGTGCCCGTTCCAGACAAGCCCCAGGCTGCTGCAGGCCTCCAGCCATCGCCACATCCCTCTCCTCGCCTGTCCGCCTTTGTTCCCCAGGGAAGCCTCCCACAGCCTGAGAGATAATATTTGATCTCTTGTTTCTCTGCTGCCTCTTCCAGAGTGTCAGTGTGTAGATTTATCACTGGGGAATATGGGGCGGGAGATTGCAACCTTCACGTGGTCCGCCCTGTTTCAACGAATGCAATCAACCCGGCGTGCACAATCAAATAAGATCAAATAGAACAAGTTGTCCTACAACTTTAGGCTGCGCACGCCATACGCAAGGAGAAGAAGATTGGAGAATATTATAGATAAGCCTCATCCTCCGCAGAGTGGCACGGTGGCGCAGCGGTAGAGTCTGACAGCGCCAGAGCTCCGGGTTCGATCCTGATTATGGGTGCTAGTCTGTTTGGAGTTTGTATGTTCTCCTGGTCCTCCCGAGGCCTTCAAGATCTTCCCACACTCCAACGACGTACAGGTTTGTAAGTTAATTGGCTTGGTATAGTTGTGAATTGTCCCTAGTGTGTGTGTAGGATGATGTTAGTATACGGGGATCGGCACGGACCCAGTGGGCTGAAGGGCCTGATTCTGCATTGTATCTCCAGAGTAAAGTAATAAAAGAAACTTCCCAAAATTGCTAATTTTCCGGCAGGAGACGCTATATTAGGAGAGGGAATCCCAGCTCATTTTTATGCCTTCCTCCAATCTTCGGCTGCATGAAATTTAGTCAAGAGCTTTGAATGCTCGAACAGAAAACTTTTGATTAAACAGGTATGATCAAGACTTGTCACTGGTCCAGTTTAATTAACCAAGTAGTAATCAGCCTAATTGGTACCAAGTGGAACTAACTGGATTTATTTTAGGCGATAAAATGTCGCAACAATAACAAGAGGCAGTGTGAATGATAAATGCTGGTGTGTTTAGTTTAGAGGCTTTATACTTCAGTATTTCACATACTAATTACTAAAATGCCCTTTGGCTTGGTTCCTGGTGCAGCCCTGGGGAGTTGCCAGATAGTGTCATCTTTGCAGTTGTGTAGACTGGAGCAGAACTACAGCACGTATAACTCACAGTGCAACCAAACCGTGAGGCGCTCTATTAGACGTTATTTTTAAGTACAACTCAATTGAGATGCATCATAGCATATTATACTCTCCTGTTCTACAGAAATAGACGTTGCCTATTTCCTTCGCTCCATAGATGCTGCTGCACTTTTGTCTACCATGAATAAACCTGTTTGCCATGATGCTGATTGCTTCTTCCGTGTAACACTGATTACTTCTAACTCTGAAGGTTTCTGCAAAGCTTTCGGAGACTGTGTGGCAAATTCTTAAAATCACCACAGAGAATGTTCACGGCTGATCAAATGATCATTTAATCCCGGTTTCTGCCAGCTCGGCACAATTTGAAGATTTATTAGATCTTTGTTCAGTATATTGTTCTCTTGCAAAGATTTCTAACTCTGGCTAACAGCAGCAAGCTGTCATATGTAGGTCTAAACATTCTCTTTGGCACACAAGTTGACTCTGCAAACCTGCTGGTAAATGAATGCAAGATCTGCCCTCAGTGTGTATGGGGGTTTAGAAACATAGAAAATAGGTGCAGGAGTAGGCCATTCGGCCCTTCAAGCCTGCACCGCCATTCAATATAATCATGGCTGATTATCCAACTCAGTATCCTGTACCTTCTCTCCATACTCCCTGATCCCCTTAGCCACGAGGGCCACATCTAACTCCCTCTTAAATATAGCCAATGAACTGGCCTCAACTACCTTCTGTGGCAGTGAATTCCAGAGACTCACCACTCTCTGTGTGAAAAATGTTTTCCTCAGCTCAGTCCTAAAGGAATTCCCCCTTATCCTTAAACTGTGACCCCTTGTTCTGGACCTCCCCAACATCGGGAACAATCTTCCTGCATCTAGCAGTTTGTTAGATGTGCTGGTGTCAATAAACTAGAGAGATGAAAAATCAGTCAGGATTCCCCATGTTAATTATTATTTAGTTGCTGTGACTGGAAGTGGGAGCCAATAGTACTGGTTGAGGACAGGATTGGTCATAATTGCGTGAGGCACACAATACTGTCCAAACCCACCTTAGTCTTAGGCTCCCTTCGCTCATGTCTGAGCATGGGTGTCTCCAGGGTGCCATTCCCTATATGGAGGATGCCTGTGCGTGACTTTGTTTAACGTGGGGAGACTGGTGCACAGACAGCCGCCCCACGGTCCTTGACAGATCTGGGTCAGGATCCAGTGGCATGGAGTCCAAGACGACCGGAGACCCTTTTCTGCCGCAGCCTTCATCCGCCTTCCCAGCCGTTGTGACGCTCCACTAAGGTCAGCCATCGTCCTCCGCCTGTTCCACCGTTGAGGTCTTGGTTGGATTGGTCTTTGTCAGAGACCTCCCCCCTCGACCTTACCACCATGGGTGGCCCTACCAGGAGCATCTCTCCAGACGGCATCGCTCTCAGGATCGCAGGACCGCACAAGCTTCTCCACCACGACAAGGTGACAATCCGCGGAGAAGCAGAACATCATAAATGGGCAAAAATATCTTGTGGGAGGGGATGCTTATTGTCAAAATTGTGATCACGCAGTCAAAATATCTTAAATATTTATTGAGATTCTGATGGGAAGTCAGAAGATTTCCTCAAATGTCCTGTTGGCGACATCAAAGGAGGCAGATCCAGCGCAGAGAGAGACCATTCGGCCCATCCTGTTTATGCCAGATTTTACGCTCATAGACGATCGCACAAAATGCGGGACCGGCAGCAACTCTGGATGGAAGGAAAGGGTGAAGTTTCGGGTCGAGGCCCTTCTTCAGACTGAGGATCAGCCTGAAGAAGGGTCTCGACCCAAAACGTTACTCATTCCTTCCATCCAGAGATGCTGCCTGACCCGCTGAGTTGCTCCAGCATTTTGTGTCTATCTTTGGTGTAAATGAAAGTTCATAGATTATCAAGCATAATACTGTACAGCACTGGAACAGGCGCCTATCCAAAATCCTCTCGAATGCCTCTTAAACTTCCCCATCCTTTCTTATTTAAATTCATAAGTGTGAACCACTGTTCCCTTCTCTTGCCTTCTCTTCTCCCTCATGTATCATTTATCTCCTTAAATGTATCTGAAGCGTTCACTACAGCAAGAAGTGGTTTAAATTAATTCCACGTTCTCACCATTCTCTTGGGAAAGCTGTCACCTGTGTGTTTCATCAAGGATTAGACAAAGCAACTGTAATTTTTAAAGCTGCTATGGAACGGAATTGCACAAACCCCCATCTCACTCCCAACCCTACACCTCGTTCATCTCTAGTTTCAAAAAAGGAAACAAGACTTGTGGTTGTTTAATGTTTCTCATGATTGTCAGATGTCGTAAAGCTCTTTATGGCAAAGTAATTTTGAAGGATGGATACTGACTATAGATCGTAAGTGAGAGGAGTAGAATTAGGCCATTCGGCCCATCAAGTCTACTCTGCCGTTCAATCATGGCTGATCTATCCCTCCCTCTCAACCTCATTCTCCTGCCTTCTCCCCATAACCCCTGACACCCGTACTAACCAAGAATCTACCTACCTCTATCTTAAAAATATCCACTGACTTTGCCTCCTCCGCAGCCTTCAGTGACGGCAAGGAGTTCTGCAGATTCACCACCCTCTGACCAAAGAAATCCCTCCTCATCTTCCGAAAAGAACGTCCTTTAATTCTGATGTAGGGAGAAGGGCAGTAGCCAATTTGGACATGGGAATTTATTTATATGGTAATAACATCATGATTTTGATAACATCTTAGTGATGCTGGTTGAAGAATGTGTGGTGCAATCACCAAATCTGTGGAATGGGGATGATCAGCCGTGATCACACTGAATGGCGGTGCTGGCTCGAAGGGCCGAATGGCCTACTCCTGCACCTATTGTCTATTGTCTATAATAGGACGGTTTTGTCGCCATCTGAGAGTCCAGCTGGTGTCGGGATTCAGTTTAGTGGTTTATTGTCATGTGTACTGAGGTACAGTGAAAAGTTTTTGTTGCGTGCTAACATGTCAGTGGAAAGACAATACACGACTACAGTCAAGCTGTCCATAGCGATAAGCGATATGCGAATAACGTTTGCGAGTAATGATAAGCGAATAACGTTCAGTGCAAAATAAAGTCAGATTAAAGATAGTCCGAGGGTCTCCAATGAGGTAGATGGGTACGTGAGGATCGTTATCTAATAGAATACCTCTAGATTAATGTGTAGGAAGGAACTACAGATGCTGGTTTACACCGAAGATAGACACAAAGTGCTGGAGTAACTCAGCGGGACAGGCAGCATCTCTGGAGAGAGGAAATGGGTGATGTTTCGGGTCGAGACATCACCCATTCCTTCTCTCCAGGGATTGTGCCTTTCTCACTGAGTCACTCCAGCATTTTGCATCTACCTCTAGCTAAATACCAGACTGAGGGAGTTCTTAATGTGGCATCAGGGAAGTGTTGGCTCAGATCATTGTGCTCCACTGGCCGTGAACCCATAGAAACATAGAAACATAGAAAATAGGTGCAGGAGGAGGCCATTTGGCCCTTCGAGCCAGCACCGCCATTCATTGTGATCATGGCTGATCGTCCGCTATCAATAAGCCGTGCCTGCCCTCTCCCCATATCCCTTGACTCCACTAGCCCCTAGAGCTCTATCCAACTCTCTCTTAAATCCATCCAGTGATTTTGCCTCCACTGCCCTCTGTGGCAGGGAATTCCATAAATTCACAACTCTCTGGGTAAAAAAGTTTTTTCTCACCTCAGTCTTAAATGACCTCCCCTTTATTCTAAGACTGTGGCCCCTGGTTCTGGACTCACTCAACATTGGGAACATTTTTCCTGCATCTAGCTTGTCCAGTCTTTTTATAATTTTATATGTTTCTCTAAGATCCCCCCTCATCCTTCTAAACTCCAGTGAATACAAGCTTAGTCTTTTCAATCTTTCCCGCCATCCCAGGGATCAATCTCGTGAACCTAAGCTGCACTGCCTCAATCACAAGGATGTCCTTCCTCAAATTAGGAGACCAAAACTGTACACAATACTCCAGATGTGGTCTCACCAGAGCCCTATACAACTGCAGAAGAACCTCTTTACTCCTATACTGAAATCCTCTTGTTATGAAGGCCAACATTCCATTAGCTTTCTTCACTGCCTGCTGTACCTGCACGCCAACTTTCAGTGACCGGTGTAAAAGACACCCAAGTCTCGCTGTACCTCCCCCTTACCTAACCTAACCGCATTGAGATAATAATCTGCCCCCTTGTTTTTGCTGTCAAAGTGGATAACCTCACATTTATCTATATTATACTGCATCTGCCACGCATCTGCCCATTCGACTCAACCTGTCCAGGTCCCCCTGCAACCTCCTAACATCCTCTTCACAGTTCACACTGCCACCCAGCTTTGTGTCATCCGCAAATTTGCTAGTGTTGCTCCTAATTCCCTCTTCCGAATCATTAATATATATGGTAAACAGTTGCCGCCCCAACACCGAGCCTTGTGGCACTCCACTCGCCACTCTCTGCCATTCTGAAAAGGACCCGTTCACTCCTACTCTTTTCTTCCGGTCTGCCAACCAATTTTCTATCCATGTCAACACCCTACCCCCGATACTATGTGCTCTAATTTTAGTCATCAGTCTCCTGTGCGGGACCTTATCAAAGGCTTTCTGAAAGTCTAGATACACTACATCCACTGGCACCCGTTCATCCATTTTACTTGTCACATCCTCAAAAAATTCCAGAAGATTAGTCAAGCAAAGAAGTCTTCTGATGTAACAAGTAAAATGGTACCTGATGACCATGCGTGTGACTCAAATCTCAATCATGGCCAGGTCTTATCCCTCCCTTTTTGGGTGTACATTGTACCTACGTTTCAAGGTGTATAGGGAGATAGATAACCTAGTGGGCAAAACATCTTCTACTCTGTGAATCACTTCAGGAAGTTAGAATGTGAGCTGGTCACCGAACGTAACATTTTGATTCTAGCACTGAAAGAAGCAGTCTTCTTCTTCTTTTCATGTCCATCTTGTTACAAATGTTGGCCTTGCTGCCATCGTCCCTCCTGAAAAGGACGCAAGCTTCCGGTGACAATCAGTGGAAGCCATCTCTTGGCGCAGTAGATGATGGTGGGAGCAGAATTAGCTCAGGATACTTCCAGTTTCCAGCCCCGCGATGTGGATGCTTCTGCTATCGGGCTGAAAGAAGCAATAAATATCTATGCAAACTTCAGAAGTACATTTGTTTAATTATATTACCCTTATATCATTTAAATGAGTTCTAAATCAAATACAATTGAAGATTAAGCACCCTCCTCCTACTCTTTACAATAATTGTCCTTCTACTTTCTATAACTTAAATTTAGTTTAGCTTGGTTTAGTTTAGAGATGCAGCGCGGAAAGAGGCCCTTCGGCCCACCGAGTCCGTGCTGTCCAGCGGTCACTCCATACTAGTACCATCCTACACCCTAGGGGCAATTTACAATTTACAGAAGCCAATTAACCCACGGACCTGTACGTCTTTGGAATGTGGGAGGAAACCGGAGCACCCGGAGAAAACCCACGTGGTCACGGGGAGGACGTACAAACTCCATACAGACAGCCCCCGTACAGATACTCAGGATCGAACCCAGGTCTCAGGAGTTGTAAGGCTGCAACCTTACATTTTGCCACCGTGCCACCAACAAAATGTACTTTAAAAAAAATATTCTCAGGATTTCAAACACCACCTTACTTCTTCAATACAGATTGTGTGTCTCATTGTTTGATAAATGTTACTGGTGATTATGGAGCTAGGAGAGGGTCTGGCTTCAGGTCAGGCTGCGATTCACTGCAATGCCCAATTTTCTCTAACAATAATATGTACAATACTATCGATATCAATGCAAACAAACCCACCACCATAATACAAGTAAAACAAATATTTTTAAATAATTCTTTCACAATCCTTATTAAGGATGCATTCCACCCCCAGCGGTGCCCAGCGATCCTGGAAATGCCCCAGGGTGCCTGTGGACAGCACCTTAAAAGGGAGAAGAAGTGTCCTGCGGAGAGGAGTGGGGTGGGGGGATAATATCGGTGTAATAAATCTGGTCACTTAATTTAAAAAAATCAACATTCCTTGACATTTAAAAAGATTGTGGAATAATTACTGTTTATCCTATGATGCACATCTGAGAGATGGCTTCGACTCTGCTGTTTGTAGGAAGTGGATAAGAACGCGGGATAACCTAGAACTATCAGGGACGGGTGATCGATGGCTGGCACGGGCTCTGTGGGCTGAAGGGCCTGTTTCCATGCTGCATTCTTCAATCAATTCAATCAATTTCTATTCAACCGGGTGCTCTGGTTTCCCCCCCACATCCCAAGAATATTGGGAATTATAGGTTCATTGACCTCTGTAATGTGGTATGTGGGAAGTGGATGAGAAAGTGGGGTAACATCGATTTTAGTTAAGTTTAGTGTAGTTAGTTTATTGTTGCGTGTACTGAGTTACAGCGAAAAGCTTTTTGTTGCGTGCTATCCAGTCAGCGGAAAGACTATGCATGATTAATATCAAGCCTTCTGCAGTGTGCAGATCATAGAGTAGGAAATGCTGCTGCTGGAGTAGAGGTTTAAAAGAGTGGAGCGATTATAACAAATGATTGCAGATCCACTTCTGGGACCAGCACCCGAATATCGCCAGGCTTGGGCGCCATCTTGGATCTTGAATCTAGGGTGATCAACGGTTGGCATGGCCCATCGATGGGCTGAAGGGTCTTTTCCACATTCCGCCTGTCAAACAATTCGATGCATTTCACCACACTGTGCTTTCTAGTTCAGGTGCTCCAGTGGCTATAATTTCCCGACTAAGATCAATAGAGACGAGACTTGCCAGTGTGTGGGACAGTGTGGGTGCTTGGACCAGCAGTCGCCTTCCCAGCCGTCACATCTTGTATGTACTAAAACTCATTGAGTGTCACAGTTGCTGCTTTTGAGTCAGCTGACTGGTTTATGTGATGTTGGGAGGAAGAAAACTGAAGTCCTGTGTTGAGACTTTTGTCCTTCACGTTTCTGCAGCAGTAGATTGTTAAACTGTACAAGATAAATGAATCCGTCTAAATTTATTTCCATTGATCAAATTTTCTCTCCCTCGAACGATACCAATTTCTAATTAGCTTTTGATGCCTGAAATTGTATTATTGGGTGAGATTTTTCTCTAAGGTTCCCATTTCAGGGTCCAGTACCACTTCTTAGTTCCACAATGTGTGGAACACAATGGAATCCAAGAGATGTGTGGAAGCTAATGAGATGAGAAGAGAAACTGTGATCTGCTCATTGGTTCTAGGAGCAGAGTTAGGCCATTTGGCCCATCAAGTCTACTCCGCCATTCAATCATGGCTGATCTATCTTTTCCTCTCAACCCCATTCTCCTGCCTTCTCCTCATCACCCCTGACACCCTCGCTAATCAAGAATCTATCAATCCGCCTTAAAAATATCCAGTGATTGATCTCACCAGCCATCCATGGAAATTAAAATCTGTGTTTTTTTTAATGTTATATACGTGCTCTGCGAGACTCTATCAGGCTGAAGGTTCTTCAAACTGCAAAATTCGTGGAGGAATACAGATATTTTCTCCTCTCTTCCCATTCAATCAGTCTCCACTAACCGAGTTCAAAGTTGCTCAGATCTGGGAACCATTCAGAACAAGGATGGATCTGGAGCTAAAACTGCCTAACAACATCTACCATCCCAGTGCAGAGCAGTGCCAAGTGTATCCTTGTGTGAATAGTCAGGAACCAACCGTATAAATGGCATTTCCAACTGCCGGCGGGACATCAACCGCCTTAAATTTATTTTCCATTCCCCTTACTCACTCTAACCTCACCCCCCCCCTCCCCCCCCCCCCCCCCCCCCCCCCCCCCCCCCCCCCCCGAACATACAGCCCTCCGCTCACTCTGCAGCAACCCTGACTGGATAATCAAACCAGCCGACAAGGGAGGTGCCGTGATCATCTGATGCGCTGACTTCTACTGGGCTGATGCCGGGTGACTTATCCTCCTACTTATCCTTGGCCCATGACCCCACAGACGAGCGCCAGGCCTTAATCTCAAACACCATTGTTGATTTCATCACTTCCGGCTCTCTGCCTTCCACAGCCTCCAACCTTATCGTTCTCCAGCCCCGCACTGCTCTATTTTATCTTCTCCCCACAAATCCTCAAACAGAACTGTCTTGGCAGACCCATGGTTTCTGCTTGTTCATGTCCCACCGAATTAATTTCCACGTACCTCGACTCCATCCTATCCCCCCCGGTCCACTCCCTCCCTACCTATGTCCAAGACACCTCACATGCTCTTCGTCTCCTCAATGACTTCCGTTATCCAGGCCCCCACTCCTTCATCTTTACTATGGATGTCCAGTCACTCTACACCTCCATCCCCCACCAGGAGGGTCTTAAAGCCCTCCGTTTCTTCCTCAACTGCAGAACCAGCCAATTTCTGTCTACCAATACTCTCCTACGCCTAGCAGAGCTGGTCCTTACCCTCAACAACTTCTCCTTTGACTCCTCCCACTTCCTCCAAATCCAAGGTGTAGCTATGGGCACTCGCATGAGCCCCCGCTATGCCTGTAGGATATGTCAAACAATCACTGTTCCAGGCGCACACTGGCCCTATCCCAAAACTCTACCTCCACTACATTGACGACTGCATTGGTGCTGCCTCCTACACCCATGCAGAACTCACTGACTTCATCAACTTCACCACTGATTTCCATCCTACACTCAAATTCACTTGGACCATCTCCAACATCTCCCTACCGTTTCTAGATCTCACTGTCTCCATCACAGGAAACAGACTATTAACTGACATCTGCCACAAACCCACTGACTCTCATAGCTAGCTTGACTACACTTCTTCCCACCCTGCTTCCTGTAAAGACTCTCTCCCAATACTCCCAATTCCTCCGTCTACACCGCAACTGCACCCAGGATGAGGTGTTCCATACTTTAGGGTATGGGGGCTATCCAGTCAGCAGAAAGACAATACATGATTACAAACGAGCCATTTACAGTGTATAGATACATGATAAAGGGAATAACGTTTAGTGCAAGGTAAAGCCAGTAAGATCTGATCAAGGATAGTCCGAGGGTCACCAAAGAGATAGAAAGTAGTAACCAACCTAGATGTCCATCTACGCTAGTCCCATTTGCTGACATATGATCCTTATCTCTCTAAACCTTTCCTATCCATGTACTGTAGCTGATCTTGGGGCAAGGCTGCTCTGATTCAATTATTTACTCATTCAACGATATTTTCTTCTCACATGTACCTAGGTACTGTGAAATGCTTTCTTTTTGCATACAACCCAGTAGAAGCATACAGCAGGCCTCACCCATGCAGTGCCCAAGAGTTGCCATGTCCCTGGCGTCGACACAATTACGAAGGCCTGGAGTTGAAAAAACTGCTAGAATGAAATATGAAGAATGGGCGTCTGGAAGAGGAGAGGAAGCCACGTTGCAGCAAGAAAGAAAAGTGAAACAAAGATTAGGGGTGTAGCTTATATAGTCTGCAAATGGAGCTCATTGATTTAATCTGAAAAAATGCTCTGAATGTACTTTGCACTGACAAGGGTCTCGTCCCGAAACGTCACCCATTCCTTCTCTCCAGAGATGTTGCCTGTCCGGTTGAGTTACTCCAGCATTTTGTGTCTACCTTACAATGAAAGTTATTCCCTTATCACAACACTGTATGATGGCTCGATTGTAATCATGTATTGTCTTCCCGCTGACTGGATAGCACGCGACAAAAGGCTTTTCACTGTACCTAGGTATATTTGACAATAAACTACTAAACTAAACTGAAGTATTGTGTTAGATGAATTAGCTTCATGTTGTGCAGTCAGTTTAAAGGTGGGATAATTCCGCTGACTCGGCTATAATGGACTGATTGGCAATTGTGGCCAGATCAGACTCTACTGACAATAACTCGACAAAACATGTCTTGATTTTATAATGATCAGTTTTGGAAGAAAGCTTACTTGACAACACGCTCTAGGAGTGTCTAATGACTACTAAGCAGTGAATAATATTCCCAGCCTTGGGCTTGCCTTCAATTATGCAGGAGGAAAATATATTCTCTCTACACCACTTCACCTTTGCGTCAGGCCTCTAGCAAGGTTCTCCAAGGTTTTAATCTTGGACCATGCATGAGTGCCTTCACAAACTTTAATTGGCTGTGGTGTTGTTTAGTTTAGTTTAGTTTAGAGATACAGAGCAGAAACAGGCCCTTCGGTCCACTGAGTCCGTGCCGACCAGTGATCCCCGCATATTAACATTATCATATATAACCATATAACCATATAACAATTACAGCACGGAAACAGGCCCTCTCGGCCCTTCCAGTCCGTGCCGACCATTTGTTTTCCCCTAGTCCCATCTACCTGCACTCAGACCATACCCCTCCATTCCCTTCACGTCCATATACCTATCCACTTTACTCTTAAATGTTAAAATCGATCCTGCCTCCACCACTTCTGCTGGAAGCTCATTCCACACAGCCACCACCCTCTGAGTAAAGAAGTTCCCCCTCACGTTACCCCTAAACCTCTGTCCCTTAATTCTCATGTCATGCCCTCTTGTTTGAATCTTCCCTACCCTCAATGGGAAAAACGTATCCACGTCAACTCTGTCTATCCTTTTCATCATTTTAAAGACCTCAATCACGTCCCCCCTTAACCTTCTGCGCTCCAAAGAATAAAGACCTAACCTTCTGCGCTCCAAAGAATAAAGACCTAAGAATATCCTACACATGCTAGGGACAATTTTTTTTTTAACATTTGCACCAAGCCAATTAACCTACAAACCTGAACGTCTTTGGAGTGTGGGAGGAAACCGGAGATTTAGTTGAGTTTAGTTTAGAGATACAGCGCGGAAACAGGCCCTTCGGCCCACCGGGTCCGCGTCGACCAGCGATCCCCGCACATTAACACTATCCTACACCCACAAGGGACAATTTTTACATTTACTCAGCCAATTAAACTACAAACCTGTACGTCTTTGGAGTGTGGGAGGAAACCGAAGATCTTGGCGAAAACCCCCCGCGGTCACGGGGAGAATGTACAAACTCCGTACAGACAGCACCCGTAGCCGGTATGGAACGCGGGCCTCTGGCGCTGCGATCGCTGTAAGGCAGCGACTCTACCGCTGCACCACCGTGACCTTGTGCATTCTGTGCCGCAGTAGAAATATCGGCACTTTTTGCAAATGAAAC